>JAODUD010000045.1:5203420-5226608 GCA_026784285.1 Stomatorhinus walkeri
GGGGGGCAGATTGTCACTCATACATCAAAAGTGAACGTTTAAGGTAGATATTTAGATATTCCGGTCAAAGAGTCACATGTCTGCTACGCAACTGGAGGCGGCTTCAGCCCAACTATCCAACTAACCAAGAAGCCGAACGCATAGACAAGACCGGTCAAAACACCGACTGAGTTTCTGTAAACACTCAAAAATGAAGGAAGACTACCCATCACAAATCGAGTATTAAATCAGTGTTCAAGAAATCGCTTAAGTTCTGAGCATTTCCCAGAAATATCGAGAGCCGTTTGTTTTGCTTTTGTCCAATTTTCCCATACATCCCACACGAGGCCTGGAGATGGCGGGTCAGGTCTCGCTTCGAGCCATTCCTTACTTTCCTTCTATGCCAGATAGTTCTTGCATAATTTTATGATGCGTTTTATATTCTTATTTTCCCCACAGTACGAATAACCACCCAGCCAACAGTAATCCTGATGGAATGACAGGCTTGCTGTGTGCTGCGACCCATGCTGGTTGAGATTAGCAGAGATTGTACAAAGATCACCAGCTGTCCTTCAGAAGGTTTTAAGTAAAATTTTGACTGGTACTGCACACAACACTGGACTACATCTTTGAGAAACCAAACAGAATATTTTTAAAATGATACCGTAACAGAATGATGAGGATATGAAGGACAATTTTTACTTGCAGACTAACTGATAATTTGGATTATTACAATATTGGGACTTGCACTCTGCCGGCTTTAAAAACACACAGGACGTCATTTTAGATGTGGGAAGCGAAACAGCACAAACCCATTTCTGACTCGGAGATGCAAAGATTGTCCAGGGTATCCAAGGCTGAGGACAAGGAGGCGAGATCGAACTCCGAATTCCCAGAGGAACCACTGCTGGTGTAGAGACCAGTGTAATTAGCCGAGTGTACGGAGGAGCTGGTGTATGGGAGGCCGTGGTGCGAGGAGGTGAGCAGCGGGTCAGGCGCGGCGATTGGAGGAGATCCTCTGGCCAACGTGTCCTAAATGGAAAGGAAGCAAGAGAAACTATGGCTGCTGGATCCCGGCAAAAACCACAATCACAATTATTTTGGTGAATATTGTGATCACAATAACTGTCACTCATTGACATTGGAAACGTGCGTTTATTTTTACTCAAAAAAACGTGTCTTTTTAACAGTGGATTTCCTTGAACTCTAAATATAATTAAAACTGAGAACAATTAAAAAGGGACTGGAAAGGGGTGTGTGGATTTATAACAAGACAAAACGGGAGCGTCACTGCAAAATAAAATTTCATCTTTATTATTTTGTTTTGATAATCGTTTGAAGCCAAAATTGTACTTGAAATTTAAATTTGATTAATTGTCCTGTCCTATATATCAGTATCGGCCACTGTTCATTAAAACTTAAATTTATCAGTAATGGTCCGAAGTGTTAATCTTGGTCGATACTGCCAACCAACATTTAGACTTCAGTCAGTCAATATTGAAAGCTAGCAACACCAGAGCTACGGTCATTGCTACTGGAACACCGGAGATGAATGCACTGGACGCAGTGACTTCCCACAGTGGAGGACGAGGGATCCCAACTATGGGCTACTTCACTGGCATCTCACTGCCTGCCTTATATGATGAGGCTGCTACACGCATGCATAATAACTTAAGAAGCAGCATCTCCAAGATTAGTTTCACTGCAGATTTGTGGAGCTCGAAGGTTAGCTGGTTATCGGTAATATTAGACAAACATATGTCGGTATCTTTGTCCAACTAGTGTTTCTGTCCGTATGCCTAAGAAAAATGTACTAAAACCATATGTTCCAAGATCTACCAAGTTTTGTTGACTATTTGTTCTCTATCTGGAAAATGCAGGGGGGGCAGCTGAGGGATGGAAAAACCAGCATAGACTGCAGTTCGAAGCAGGAAAATCAGCATTTGCAGTCCTGCCTGCAGTGCAGCTCTTACCGCTGCAGCCTGACCGGGGGCTGCAACCTCAAGCAGCTGGTCCAGCTCGTCGCCAATTATCTGGGTGCCGAAGGAGTCCAGGTGAGACTGAGGCACGGAGAAGGACATGGCGCCTCTTGCCCCGCCCCCATTCGCCAGCAGGGGCAGCATAATGTTCAGCGGCGCCGCATTGTTGGACTTGAAGTGAGAGATAGAGAGAGAAGGTGCCTCGTTCCCCCCCTTGTGGCTGACAGGGGGCGGTGCCAGGATACCAGGGGGCAGCAGAGCTCCTCCCATTTCCAGAGGGGTAGCAGTCACTAGCAGAAAGAAAGAAAGAAAGAAAAAAAGGGAAGTAAACCTTCGGAGTTTAACGTGCAGTTTTAAGATGTGTCTGAGGGCAGTACCTTGCTAAACGAACGAACTGTCCAATCTGACACAACCCCGATGGGAAGGCACACCTCGCAACTATCCTGACAGCTGTAACTGGCTGAGATTACACATTTCACAATGATCAACTCGGGCACCATTGAAGCAACCAGGAACCGTGACGCGGCCCCCTCCACGCCTGACATGGCGAGCTGCCCATGCAGGAGCCAAGCTCCCAGCATCATACAAAAAAAATATAATTTAAAAAGAATAAAAATGAAGATCTGAGGGACTTCTTACAGTTCTCTCTCGCAGATTAAATGATCATTTTTGATTATTATAATATTAGGAATCTCCTGTGCAGCTTTAAGATGTCAGGTCACGCAGCCCTGAATCGGCTTTAAACGCACACCTAATGTCATCTCGAAAGCATGAGCTGAAACGGCGCAGACCTGTGCGGATGTCGGGTATTGGGAGACTGTCCAGAGAGTCCAAGGCTGAGGGGAAGGAGGCCAGATCAAACTCGGAGTTCCCAGAGGAACCGCTGCTTGTGTAGAGACCAGTGTAATTAGCTGGCGGTAAGGAGGAGCTGGTGTATGGGAGGCCGTGGTGCGAGGATGTGAGCAGAGGGTCAGCCGCTGCGTTCATAGGAGATCCTCTGGCCACCGTATCCTAAATGGGAAGGAAGCAAGAGAGAATTAGTGTACAACTGATAAAAAGGCAAGGTGGGGGGCAGCTGAATGCCATGAACCCTGTATAGTCAAGTAAGCAAGAAGTATAGTGAAACGAGTGGCGGAAGACGATCTAAGGGATTTTCACTTACCCCTGGTGCTTGGCCAGGGGCTGCGACGTCAAGCAGCTTGTCCAGCTCGTTGCCAATGATGTGGGCGTTGTAGGGGGACTGGGCCAGGGGGTATGACATGACACCCCTGGCTCCAGCCCCAGCCACACTCCTGGCCACTCCCCCATTCGCCACCAGCACGACATTGTGAGCCTCAAAGGCAGAGACGGGGGCTGTCTCGCTGCTGCATTTTCTATTAAGGGGGGGCTGTGGCAGCATGCTTGGGGCTAGCAGGGGGGCGCCCATCTGCTGAGGGGTTTGCGATACTGGCAAGGAAAGACAATAAGGCAATTACATCGTCTCAGTGACATCATCATTTTGGAGCAGAAGCAGGCCAATGGCAGAGATGCTCACCGAGCTCGATGTCCTCCACAGAGTCCGCTTCTTTAAAACTCTAAAGTAGTGCCGGTAAAGGAGAAACAACGTTATATGGGCTTTTTGAAATGAAAGCAAATGCTTGGTCTATGTGTGCTGGTCTATGGGCCAGCAGAGCTCTTAACTGTGACTGAAGTATAAATCATGAAATATGGTGCTGGAAGGCTTTCTATAATTTTTATTAGAAAACCTATCCATCCATCTTCTAATCACTTATCATAATCGGGGTCATAGGAAAAGCCTAGAGCACAGGGCTGGGTGGGGGGGACACCCTGGATAGGACGTCCGTCCGGCACAGGGTTGGGGGGGACAATCATACACTAGAGGCAAGTCAGGGACTGCTAGCAGCATGTATTTGGACTGAGGGAGGAATCCCATACGACCCAGAAAGGACATGCCCCCCCCCCATATGAATTACGGCATCATCACCACAGAAACAAATGAATCCTAACCAAATCACAAAGCTCATAAAAGTGATTCCATACATTCAAATTTTTTTCTTATTTACGTTCAATAAATATACAAGTCAGAAGAAAGGAGAACATTGACTGTGGACCAATGCTGCAAAAGCAACTTCTCATTAATCTATGGATCTTACCTAGAATCTAACTGCTCATTTAATTGCCGTCGACATACACTACTTTTACTTTTGTTTTCAACTTAAAAAGCCTGTGTTCGTTCTCACCTTTTCACTGGGTGCTGCCGAGTTGCTGGAGTCTGGCAACATGTTAGAGGCCGGCTAAAAAATTAAGTGAACAGCAAGAGGTCTATTTTACCTCAATGTTGGCACCAAAATGAGTAGCAATGACCAAATGAATCAAGTTTCATTAAAAAAATCGCTGAAGTACCCAGCACATGCGCCTCACCTTACGCCTTGTGTAGGGTTTACGGACTTTCAGCCCCAGCAATTTTGCCAAATCCTCGGTCAGTTTTACAACGCTGGGATCCTGCCAAAAAGAGGTCTGCATTAAAGGCCAGTGGAAAAACACTTGGTTCTGTACTCTGCTACTAATGTCTATCAAATGAAGCATTTTAAGACCACAACATCCCTGAGGTTTTAACCTGTGCAGCATGCCTTCCTAACTGTACTCGACGGTCTATCTGCATAAGAAGCACGAGTCCCCGAGGAAGTAACTGGCCTTGTAGACTTCGCCACGCCTCCCCATCTGTACTCGACTATTACTGCCTATCAGGGGATGCAGTTAAAGTGCAGAGCGGACCGAAGCGCGCGTCCTTACCTGTGGCATGGCCAGAAAACACTTGGATATGGCTTCATATGCCTCAGCAAATCTACCCATCTCCTTCAGGCACCTGGCTTTCCGGTACAGAGCCTTGTGGTTGTCGCTGTTCAGCGTCAGTGCCTCCTCGCAGTCGCTCAGAGCCGGGTCATACACTCCCTGAAACACACACGAGCCATCACAGGAGGCCTTCCCATCATCCCCACATTGGCGCCAACGTGCATACAGAATTAGAGTAGATAGCTATAGGATGATGACTCAATGGCCGACAAAATTACTCTGACTTTGGCTACCTACACATATTTGGCTTTCGTGTCGGTAAAGTTTAAATTTACATGCTCGAAACTTCCTACCCACACCACACAATTAGTGATTAGTATTATGCTGTCATGAACACAGGGACACACCATTAAGGAGGAGAAAATGAACAAACACTGATTAGGGAACGAAAATAGCAGCAAGCATGGCTTACTTGGTAGGAGAAATACAGACAATCCAAGCAACAAATACAGAATACTGAGAGAAAACTAGCATCATGACCAGGCAGCAAAGGAAAAAAGTGCCACGGTGAGATGCTGCCAGAATGTGGAAAAAGGTGCTGTAGACAGATGAGATTGAACTGTAGTGTTTTGGCCTGAAGTAGAGCTGGAGCCAATGAGAGAGGTTTACAGGTGTCCACTCCATTTTCATTGGCTCTGAATTGATGTCAATCATAGAGAGCAGAGTTCTCCCAGTATGTGTCATGCAGCAAATTTTAAAAAATCATTTACAAACTTTATATATGTGTCTGTACACACACACACAAAACACAGGCATATGTGTATATGTTACATATTTATAAAAATATACAGCTCTGGGGAAAAAAAAAAAAAAAAAAGACACCACAGCACAATTTTTTGTTTCACTCATGTCAATTTATGGGTGCGCATCTGAATAATTTAATTTTTAAGCTTTTTTGCAAACTGCTGCATGGCTCTTCCCTGCTTCTCTAATGAAGGGCTTCTTCCTGGCTTTATGGGACCTCAGCCCTGCTTCTAGGAGCCTGATACAGACTGTCCTAGCAGTGCACCTCACACCTGCACTTAATGTTTTCCATTCCTTTTAAAAGTCACTTGATATCATCCCATCATTCATGAGAAACTGTCAGATAAGTTAACGGTCATCCCTCTAATTGGCTGGTTTCTGGTCGTTCCCAGTGTCTCCTGCTTCACCCTCATTCTGTACTGCTGTCATAGATATTTTGAGCCTGGAAGCAACCTGCCTTTTGCCAGCAGAATCAGGATTAAACCAGGATTTTAAAAATGCACATTTGTTTAAGAATATAGAGTGGTCGCACTTTTTCCCCCCAGAGTTGTATACGTACGTGTATACTCACAGACAGACTCAAAAATTAGAGAATGAGACGTTTTTATCGTATAGAAAGTCACAGCTTATACTGGGGGCTTTGGGTGGGGATGCTGTAAAGCGCTTTGAGAGGATGTAATGTTGTGATGATGCGCTATACAAAAATAAATGTTTGTTCGTTTGAATTCAAAGTTATTCTAACAAACAAATGTGTAATTTAATCACATTTAATCGTGAAAGCTGTTCCGCATCACAAAACACATGGGCTAGACAAGAAGGTATGCAATCAAAATTAGAGAACCATTTGTTACACCTGACAGTTTTTGGATCTAATCTTGAAGATCTTGGAATATCTGGCAGCCCCAATTTATTTGGCAAACATTGGTAGGCATTTTGCAAGATGGTGGGCCCCTCCAAGGGGTCTGAAACGCTGTGGCATCACGTTGTTCAAATGATGGCTGACAGGATGACCCTCAGCCACTAGAAGAGAAGTTAATCATTCCAAGAGCTTCATTTCTCAAATATTTAAGCCGCACAATAAAAATAAGCAATTTAAGTCTAGAAAAAGGCTGGCTGGAGGGTGTACGAGTGAACAGGATGATAGGGAGACTCGTGGGGGATCGCTTCAACAGCTGGAACTGCTTCGGGCAGGACAAGAACTTGACAGGGTGTCATCATCTGGGATAATATGGACTGAAACTCCCCTCTGTAGTGACCTAGATGCTCATCAACAAGAACAATGAAAAGGATAGACTAGCCCTTTGCTAAGGAGCATGGTGTGTCGACAGAGTAAAATTTCAGTGATGAAAGAAAGTTTAATTTAGTTGGTTCAAATGGGAAACAAGTGAAGAAGTCAGAAAAGTTGGGAGGGGTTAGTGTCATGGTGTGGGGCATATTCTCTGCCCCAGGGTCAGGCCTTTCATAGAACTACATGGCAAGGAGGATGCTAATGAGCATCAGAACCTCCTGCGGTTCCTTCCCTAGAACATCACCCAGTCAGTCATTTCCACACAGGACAGTGCCCCTCACTACACTGCAAAACGGGTGAAGCGAATTCTCAAAAACGAGAACATCCAGGTGAAAAAATGGCCAGTAGACAATCCTGATTTGAACCCTAACTTGAATCTCTGGAAGGCATTTAAAGACAAAATAATGGCAAACAAACCGAGTACAGTTACCAAATTGTGCAGTAAACTGGAAGACAAATGCAACAAAATCAAGTTAGAGCAACACGAGAAGCTGGTTATGTGCTACTGGCGTTGATCTACCAATCACTGAAAGCAAGGGCCTATATGCTTTCTATTCATCTCTGAAAGTTGTAACCATCCAAAAAAAGTTCAGAATTAATCTGTAGGCTTCTTATAAAAAATAAAAAAAAACTTTTCTGACTGCATGCCTTCTTCAAATTTCTTGTTGAAACCAGCTTTTACTGATGACATGATTAAAATACATCATTATTCATGTTAGAATAACTGAATTCTGATAAGGTGACTGTACAGCACAAAAACATATCTTGTTCTCTAATTTTGATTGCCTGTGTGTGTGTGGTTAAATACTGTTAGTATGTCCTATTATTCACGACTGATTCAGGAACATTCACGAGACGGATACATCTGATGGTTACTGACTGCTTTCTTTTCTAACAAAGCATTATGAACTCATAAAATAATCTATTCAGATTTCACGTTGGAGTAATATACAGCCATGGAAAAAAATATTAAAAGACCACTACATTTTTAAATCCTGGTTTAATCCTGGTTCTGTTGCCAGGAGGTTATACTGAGCAGCAAGCTGCTTCCAGGCTCAAAATTTCTATGACAGCAGTACAGAACAAGGGTGAAGCAGGAGACACTGGGAACAACCAAGAACCAGCTAAGTAGAGGGCAGAAGTGACTTTCTAAAGCCAGAGAGGACCATTAACTTATCAGTAGGATGACATCAATGACCTTCAAAGGGAATGGGAAACATTAAGTGCAGGTGTGAGGTGCACTGCTAGGACAGGATCATATCAGGGTCTTACAAACAGGACTGAAGAAGCCCTTCATTAATGAGAAATAGAGAAGAATCAGGCTGCAGTTTGTAAAAATAAATAAATAAATAAAATAAGACACAGATGTACACCCATAAATTGAGAAATGAGTGAAACAAAAAACTGCGCTGTGGTTTTTACGCAGCTGTGTATTGTAAAAGCCAGATAAACCAGTTGTCAATCACATTGCATCAGCATGGAAATGGGCCAAAATCAGACTTACAGTACAGAGGTAGGCAGCAGCTCGATTGGCATACAGCTTCTCCAGAGTTTCGCTGTGAATTACGATATCCTCCGAGGCCGCGTAGTCCGCCACGCTCAAAGCTTCCGTGTAGTGCTCTACAGATTTTATCCACATGCCCTCACTATAAACATCGTTCCCTTCCTCAAAGAGATTCGTTACCAGGTTTTGGATGAATTCCTGGAAAGACAAACAGCAATAATCAACAGTCGGCATGCCAGCACTTAATATAGCTCTTAAAAAGAAGCTATATCCATACACTTACATTATACTGTTCATCAGGTCCAGGAAAGGGCAGGGTAGATCTATCAAACATAATATGGGACAAAACATATTAAACCATAGCTTCTGTATTGTTAGTACTGCAATCTATGAATTGGGAAAATCAGTTATTTCCAGGCAATAAACACAAGTGACCCGGAAATTTTAGGTTTCGATTTACTGGTGCTGGCATGAAACGAGACTGAGCACATCCTAGTCCACCCCCTCACCCCCCCATCAGCTTACTCTATGAACTCCAGGCCCTTTTGGATGTCCTGCCAGCGGCTTTTTCGGTCCTTAGGCGCGCTAGACATCTTTCCATCGGCTGAGTCAGAGCTAGAAAGGAGAAACAGACGAGTTTAGTAACTTCAAGGCTTATTTTGTAAGTCCCAAGTTGTGATCGGATGCTCTTCTTTATTACACGGTTATCAGTTTCCCTCATTCCGATTCTCTTGAGCGCCATTTCTACTGCAGCCGGCCACCTTTTTCTATTTCCTACAGCCAAGCGATGTTTAGCATCCAGAAAAACACACCGCATTTCTGTGACTGACGTACTCAATGCTAACGTGGTGTTACAATTATTATTCCGATAAAAAAGTACTCTATACATCTATACATTTCAGAAAATACAAATTAGATAAGAATGTAGGCAGGAATATAGCGAAGAACGTAAACTTGGCACCGAAAGGCCCATCCAACCACTTTCTTTGTCTTTCTTAGGTTTTATATGCATAAAAATGCAGGTCGCGATGGTTAAATGTTGCGTTTTACTTCCGCGATCGCATATGAGCCAAACAAACTACATTACACGAGGATTTATTAAAAGAATCGCTAAAAAATAATAACTTCACAAAGCGACGTGGCTCCGGTTGTAACTTTATGATTAGGTACACATTAGTAAAACTACATTTAAGCAACCAGCAATTCGACGATTAAACGCGAATCAACTTAAGTTCAAAACCCAAATCGTGGAGCCACGTTTCCCACCGCTGGGCGCCTCCCCCGCATCGCTGTGCCCCGATGGCGGGCTAATGTAACTTCAACGCGGTTTGATCACCTTTATTTATAAAGATCTATGCGGAAAAAAGTCAACACTGTGCGCCCTTTTCCAGGATCGTGGTGGAAAGCAGACGGGGACGGCCTAGAGAAACACCGTACAGATGAGAGACTGAATCCGGCAGCAAAGTCTCTATACGATCGCCGCCGGCCGCAAACTCACCGATAAGCCCACAATATACCGGCTTCGCGTATTTCTAGGGCGCCGCGGCTCGGATGCTTTACTCTTCGCCGTCTCTCGGTATATGCACGCTAAGGACATCCCCCTTCTTCCGCATTTCAATTCGACACAACAATATGCTGCTTTTCAGCTGGATAAAAAAAGACAGTGCCCTCTACTGAGTCTACCTACCGCTGTCTGCTGGATCCTTCAGGTCGCTGAACTGATGCTTGTAGACGGAAAATGTCCACCATGCTGCACCTTACTGAAGGCACTTATCACCTGGAGGGTATCTAATAATGGTTACCATGATCTAAAACATTCACGACTGCTTGCACAACGCCGAAGTCAATCGTGTGATTAGATAATTAGACAGCTCATTGCCATTGTTACACCGAAGTAACCTAATTTCCATATTTAAATAATTTTAAAAATATAGATTGAAATTTTCATAAAAGTTTTTTTTTGCATTCACTTTTTCTTTACCTGTTGCTCATCTGATCCAGTGATAGGGTTATATTGAATTTTTTTTTTATCGAGTTTGTTGGTCATATAAAACATTAAATAGGCCTATAAAATACATTTGCGTTGCCATTAAATATTGTAGATAATTTACAGGATGTGTATATCGCTTTAAAGAAAACTGAAAGCCTTCACCCGTAAAGTCTTCCTAAAACTTGTTACCCCACGAGTAAATAACAATTTGAAAAGAATGGCTAAAAATTCCGTCACCTGGAATACATTGCCCATCAATACGATTATCATGGCTACTTTATTGCCAGGTAGTAATAAAGTGTACTTATCAAGAGCATTTTCCTTAAAAGAGAAAAAAAAACAGAAGAAAAACTCAGACCAATCGAAATGCCATTTGTATGGAAGCCCGTTTCTAATGGCATATTCTTTACAGAACAATTAAATACACGGGTGTATTTTTATAGACATATAATCTGCTTTTAAAAGCATTACATAAGGCTGCTGATCACATTGGCAGGATTATAAATATCACCCTTGCTATCTCATATAACCGTACAGTATTCTGATGGATGTACTGCAAACCCTTTCCCCTTCTATTTAAAGTAAGGAAAAACATGTTTAGGGAACCGGAGTGCGTTAGGATGTGATGCTCTGAAGACGTAGCATATAAATAACAAAGTCCCTCTGTTCTGCAGAGTAGGAAGTAGGATCGGATCATTCATGAGTGAATTCCACAGAGAATAAGCATGCTCGCTCTGCACTTCATACTCCTGTTATTGTCTGGTAAGTAGCTCGCAAAATATTAATTAAAAAACATATACTTTTCAAATACAAACGGAAAACGGTATTTTTTCTATTACATTTTTATCATTTAATATTAAATGATTCTAGCTTATAGAATAGTGTTTTCTGTTCCACTCTTCACTTGCCTGCCTCGTACTGAAATAATTAAGTTAATCGATCGCTGTTTTATGCGTAAACTATATATTAAGAGTGGAAAAAAATTGTACTGTTTTGGAAACATCCTTCAATCAACGGTAATATGCCTAATACATAGTTTTGCGACTCTCGCAGGACAAGTCTGCAATATTACAGTCTAACAGAGTTTTATGTGTATTAAACGCTTCGTGATAGATTTAATCTTGTTCAAGATGTGACTACGCGACGACTGCATTAATTAAACCAGTCTACCACCAAAAAGAATGGTTTCAGAAGAATATACGCTATTACTATAGTAAACTTGGACGGACATTCTCTTAGATTACTGTACTATCCAAACACACAAAAATTCTCAATCCTTAATGAGAGCTGTGTTTTTCAAAGCAAACACAGATTGTTCTGTTTTAGGAAAGTTGTTTTGCGGTTGTAATAAACCACAGTTCCCCTGAAATATTATCCTTAGTAGAAATGCCGGTAACATTTTACTTGACGGGGCACAAATAATCAGTGTTTGGGGAAGTCTCTCAAGAAAGTAATCCAATTACAGACAGAGGTGGAAAGTTCAGGTCCAAAAATTACAAATCCAAACCAATGGTTTCTTTCAACCAGCCAGGTGAGTACTTTGTGACGGTGACTTTTAAATAGAATAGAGTAGAAAGACATAATAAAAAAAAAATAGAATAAATCTGAGTCATACAAATAAATACTTGTATGTATATAGGCATATGTAATAACAGCCAGCCATGGGAGTCAGGTAGTAAATATTTTTATTATTACAGTTTTTTTTGATCACCAAAATTGATATTGTACACAGATTCATTTTTGCTGTTTAGTGATCTTATGGTCCAAGGCAAGAAGCTGTCTTTGAGTCTGGAAGTGCGTGTTTTGATGGATCTATAGTGCTTACCAGAGGGCAGCAGGTCAGGCACATGGTGTGTGGGATGGATAGAGTCTCTGACGATGTTTTAGGCTCTGGAGAGGCAGTGGGAGCTGGCAGTGGCTCCCAGGGATGGCAGAGGGCAGCCGTTGGCATTTTGGGCAGAGTTGATAACCCTCTGATGGGCTCTCCTGTCTGCAGACGAGCAGCTGGCATACCACACTGTAACACACTGTATTTTTATATTTCTTTCTCTCCTCGCTACTCGCTTATCATGTTCTTTGCCTCTCATACAACTTACTCTCACCAAGGCCGTCTGACCCCCTGGCTCCAGGAGTCTATATGAAGACCATAGATAAAGGGCCAGTTTCCCTCAGGGGGGGCAGAGACAGACACAGACAGACCCTAAACTGGCCTTGTGAAACATCTTTCTGTGACATCTTCATTCTGCCTTAATAAACTGCTTAAGCTTAAGAAACCTGCCTCGTTATTCAACTAAAAGAACCTGAGGTTTCGCTGAAGAAATCTATTATACCGGAACCCATAATGAAGCAGTAATTTACAGAGACTTTGAGTGGGCATCTCCGTGGGGCTCCTGCAGATGGAGAAGGTGTAAGGCCAACCAAACAGTGATTCATGTTGGCCATTCCAATGTACTGTAGTATAGAATCTGACCTGTCCCTCCTCAGCAGCTAATACTCTCATTGCTGCGTGCAACATAAGCATTATGCATTAAGAGCACTCTTGATTTTCTTTGAGTTTAACCACTGTAGTTCAGTGTACACAACTCAAAAGTACTAAGATAGGGACGTTTTAAGATGAACAGAGGACTGGGAGAATAAAACTCAGACTTTATTATCCAGTGACACCACATGTCTCAGGAATTTGCTGTGATGAATTGTGTACAGAGAATACAATGAACAAATATTATGACAATACAAAAAATATTAACTTCAGGGGACATGTGATGCCCTAAGAGCTGTTCTACACATCATACTGTACAATATACAATGCAGTAAACTATACAATACAGTACATTATGTACAATATTACTTTAAGAAGTTACGTGCTGCGTAGCTAAGAAACAGTTATTAGCGTGTGATTGCAAGGTGTTCTATTAATTAAGTTAATTAAATTTATGATTAATAAGCAAAATGGTATTTGGAGAGTTGAGTTAATTTTTATGGACCTGTAGCATTTACCAGAGGGAAGACAGAGCAGCAATCTTAGGGGAAACATTATAACAACATTATAATAACATCATAATAGCATTATAGTGTTATAATAACATTATAAAAAGCATTATAATAAATGGTTATTTGTAATGCTTATTGACGTCTTTGTTACAGTGCACCTGGCCTTCCTGTCTCCGGGCAGGTACCAGCGGAGTAAGAGAGGCTTGCTGGAGCTGGCTGGGGTTATCAAGTGCAGCACGGGGAAGTCTGCCCTGGCCTATATGATGTACGGTTGCTATTGTGGCCTGGGGGGCCAAGGCTGGCCCCGGGACCGGGCAGACTGGTGAGGCGGCACTGGGGGCCGACGACAAGCAATAACTTATAGACACCTGATGATGATTTCTAATTATGTGCTTTTGCGGCATAGAAACCTAAGTTTCCTGGCCACAAATTTATAGCTATATAAATATACCTAAAATCTGGGTGCAATAGCATGGGTTTGTATAGCGAAGTGTTTAATTTTGCGCGCGGGTTCCTGAGGTTTTGACGTTCCACTTAACGGGATTCAGGCACACCCATCGTTCCCACATCCTTGGCCCCACTCTGGAATTCCTGTTTTTAGCCCAAAGTAGGTACATCCATCTAATTAGGAGGCCATGAAAGTCCCAGCAGATTGAATTAGAGTCAGTGTTTAAACATTCATAATGATACATTAGTGATATCATTATACATCTGTGCATCAGTTAGCATATGTATTTATGATCACAATTTTGAAGATGCAGTATGTTCATTTGTCGGTATGTGGTGTTACCACTTTAATGTAAAAGAAAATAAACCAAAAATGCGATCAGTTATTTTTATTTGTCAGTATTGTACATATCATACACTTACATTAACAAGTATGATATAGCACTGTAATATTTATACATTATATGATTTTGCAATTTTTCGGCAAACTCCAAAAATATTTCTCGGCCAGCTTGCAAATAACTGAAACCACAAATGACAAATGCACTAATTAGGAGGGGCAACTGGAAATGTAACTCAAGGGTATGGGTTTGTTTCTAACATTGGTAGGGACCAACCTTGCCGTGATGCGGGCGCTGCATCGGTCTGTCATGGTGAAGAAGTTGCTGAGCCAAAAGGCAAAGCTCTCGTTTTACCAGTCGATCTACATTCCTACCCTCACCTATGGTCATGAGCTGTGGGTAGTGACTGAAAGAACAAGATCGCGAGTGCAAGCGGCCGAAATGAGTTTCCTCCACAGGGTGGCTGGGCTCTCCCTTAGGGTATAGGGTGAGGAGCTCAGTCATTCAGGAGGGAGTCAGAGTAGAGCTACTGCTCCTCCGCATTGAGAGGAGCCAGATGAGGTGGCTCGGACATCTGCTTAGGATGCCTCCTGCACGCCTCCCTGGTGAGGTGTTCCGGGCATGTCCCGCTGGGAGGAGGCCCCGGGGAAGACCCAGGACACGCTGGAGGGACTATGTCTCTCGGCTGGCCTGGGAACGCCTCGGGATTCCCCCAGAGGAGCTGGATGAAGTGGCCGGGGAGTGGGAAGTCTGGGTCTCCCTGCTGAGACTGCTGCCCCCGCCATCCGATCTCGGATTAAGTGGGAGATGATGGATGGATGGATGGATGTACTTCGAATCTTTTACAAAATATTTCGAGATTACAAGGTTACAGCACTATGAAAAAAGCTGCACTCCGGTAAGGTACGATTTGGACATGAGGAGGTGAATCTGGGTTCCACCAAGCTCCATCTATATTTAAACCCCGCTGAGGCCTACTGTGGCTGCCTCATCTGCTGCTACTCAGCCCCTGTGTAGTTGAGGTTAGGCACTAGTGTGGCATGATTTTTCTCTGAGACAAAACTACTACTATGCTGTGTCTGTCATTTCTGTGGCACAGTGGACTGTAATTAAATGGATTTTTATGACTCTATCCCCAAATGTTTTTCTCTCCTGTTCAATGATGCTGAACCACCACATTCCAATTCCTGCTCCAAATAAAATTTGGTAGTGAGCCTAATTAACGAGGAAGACCTATGTTTTGTATTTGAAATCTCAAAATTATGGATCGCAACCTGCTTAGCGTTGTTTCAGATGAGCGAATGAACTAAAGGGATATTGTGTCTGTTCCTCATTCAGGTGTTGTCACAAACATGATTGCTGTTACGAACGAGCTGAATTCGCTGGCTGTCAGACCAAGACTGACACTTATAAATGGACGTGTGACGACAATGTTGCAGACTGCGGTACGTGTTGTGCAAGCATCTTCTAAACATCTTTCTAAAATCAATTTCACTTAATACTTATTGCTCTTACAAAATACCACAGAAACTGAACATTTTATTAGTCAGTTTTTTTGAGCTGTGAGTAAGTAGAGAATGATACATATGGGGAACAGATGGAAGGTGAATACAGGTAGCAGACTGCTGCAGTGTGAGTAAGCTAATGTCATGAGTTAGACCGATACAGAGTTAGCGTAGTTTTGTTGTCAATGCTGGGATCCTGTAATAGTAGATGGGGAGGTTATGTAAAGTTGCAGCCAGAAAGAGCAGCTTGTAAGCCAGTTTCTGAAATTACTTTCACTACTGACCACAGCAACTGAATGCATTACTGAATGTGTGGAGCAACCATTACACCACAACTAAATTTAAACCAGATACTGAACTTAGTTCGTGGTAAGACCATCACAGCGAAGCAGGACAGATTTTCACCCAGTTTTCCTCTCCCCTTATAGATTATCTGAATGACAGATGTGAGAAAATCCTTTGCCACTGTGACAGAGAAGCTGCCAACTGTTTGAAGAAAGCACCATATATACGCAAATATGCCTTGTGGCCTGATTTTTTATGCGGGTGTGACCATCCAACGTGTAATTATTACTAACACGATAATCCATCTTGGAGCATGTCGGCTTCACGATAGCCTGGATATCACGTTCACAGATGGAACTCGTGGAAGATGAAAGCAAATTTGTATGTCAAATTAAACAACAGAAATTCTGAAATATTCACACAAACATTTTTTGTGAAGTGTGTACATCTCTCTGAATATAGAATTGTCATGACATCATTTAAAATAAGGCAGATTAAGCTTTGTTGAATGATTCTAACGTAACATTATAAATGATACTCATCAATTATTGTAAATAGCTGTATTCAAGATCAATGTAATGAGAGTATTTAGATGAGGTTGCTTTCATTAAATTAGGTGTGTGGACTCCTGAGTGTGTACTCCCTGAAGGGCTGCAGCAGTACAGAAATCCACTTGTCACACTTTAGGACTCTTTCTTCAAGCTAAAAGAAATATATGTCCAAATTCGATTCTTCTGATCCTGAATAGTCTATTTTTTAAACTGAGAGCCATAAATGAGCAAGTTCCCGCCATTTCACCCTGGGTGGTGGTTTATGAGAACAGAAACTGACAGACTGAGGCAGGTAAAACAAACAAAAAAAACATCTTCGGTATGTCATTCAATGCATTGTCACTCTGCTTTTTAAAAGGACTCATTAAATAGCCAATTAAAATGATTTGGACATGTGATTTTCACTGGATACCTACACATATTTTAAATGATTGTAAAGACATTCAACTTGTACAATAACATCTCGTACAACATCCGTCTGGACAACGTCCAGTTGCGTTAATGTCCGTAGCCCATAAGGATATGATAGAAAAAAATCGTGATCTAACAACGGGGTGTAGCAGATGTAACCAGGTGCAGAACAGGCAAGGGCATCACACACATGTTTCTGTGTTCGTCATGCACAATGCAAGTGTATCATGCACGTGTGCGCCATGTAAACATTCCTTACATAAACATTCCTTAGCCTTGCTCAGTACATGTTCACACAACGTCCAAATCACATAACATGCAGTTTCCCAGAACGTAACGTGGATATTAAGCGAGGCATACCTCTATATGGAATTATGCACTAACTGAAAAAGTATTAAATTGTTACAAAATTAATTTGTTGGGGGGCAGCTATGTAGGTTGGGACTCAAAAGGTTGCTGGTTCATATCCCTGGGTCACCAAACTAATGTCACTGTTGGACCCCTGAGCAAGGCTCAATTGCTCTAGAGACTGGTTGACCCTACTGTCTCATCTACGCTAGATTCATGAGGTGGCCTGGTCATGTAATGTGACACTATCACTGTCATTTGTAGGCAGTTTGGAGTGTCCAAACTTCTGATTGGCATGTACTGTTACCCTAACTCAGCCCTTTTGTATTCCCAAGCAGATAAACCAGTAAAGGTCCAATATGACTAGACAAACTGGGTTGGACTGAGCAGATTCAGTAATTTACATGAAATTCCTTCCTGTCACACAGAAACAAAATCTGCATTCGAAAACAAGCCCTGCATACATTACTAGCACAAAGCATAGACCTGTGATTGGAGAGATTAAAATGAGACAAAAAGGCCAGGCACAGATCATTGTCACATGCACAGCTATCAGATTTCAGTCCATTCTGACGTTCTGACGTACACTTACAAAGACTCTGCAACATCAGGCCTGCAGTTGCTGTCCTTTTCAATGCAGCACATTGTACGTACTTTTGTAAGGTTTACATTCTTTTAATAAAGCAATACCTGTTGTGAAACCATGCTGAGTCACCTAATAGCATTCTGGAATGAATCTAAGAAAGCAAATATTAGCTCAGTGGAATGGAGTGATGGAGTCATTTCGTTTATAAAGAATTGAAAACAAAAGTATACCTGAACTCATCACACTGTCTACTTTATTTTTTTAATATGATCATATAATTATACCTTATCATTAGCCCCAAAATATCCAAAAAAGAATGTTGTATCCATGTACGAAACAGCAGCTAACATTTTGAAAAATTCAACTTCTGAATGATAACATATATTTCGTAGTATTCATAATTGTATTCATAATTCTTATGTATCTAGTTCAGTATATGCATGACATATATAAATTGTGTTTAATTTTTTTAACGATGGATGTAATAAGTGCTCTCAAATATATTACATCACTACAAATATTCTATGATTTGTTTGATTAAATAAGTTAATTATCAGCTATTTACCAACATTAAAACCCCAAAGCTTTATTTCACAACTGGGTAATTTACTTAAACAATCCAAGTGGGAATCCTTTCTAAGGAAATGGAGCAAAAATATGATTAAATTAATTAAATACTGATTGAATGCAAGTACCCAAGTAATCAGTCATACTGTATTACGTCTTTTGCACTGTATATTCTTTCGTAGTTAGCGTCCAGAGTCCCAGGCAACCCAAGATGTCACATGACCGCTTTCGCTTTCAGCGCAGACCACGTGGTCGGTCAGTGTGCTCCGGAAGTGATCCTCCAAAAAGGTTAAAGCGCTTCTGACGAACCGAGTTGCTGAAGCTGCCGGTATTTTGTTTGCAGGTCTGCAGGGATGGAGGTGACGAGGAAGAGTAAGCGATTTCCCCCCCCCATAAACTTTTTCTGACCGACGAGCTGTTGCGTGTATTTTTATACGTGCGGGACATGTTTCGCCCGATTAATTTACATTTTCTTTTAGTGTGCTCCATGAATGCAGGAATGTCACGCACAACAGTGTTTGCACTGCGCTGCCAATATGTCTTTTCTATCGTAATTTGACGTTTTATTACAGATTTTAAAGAGAGTTTAAACGCCATTTACAGCGCAATAGAAGAAGCCGATTTTCTCGCCATTGATGGCGAATTTTCTGGTAAATTTTCTGCTCGTTTCTACCGTTACGGCAAGCCATTGTGGAATGGCATCGTTTGCAATGTTTTGGTGCATCGTTTCAAGTTCACTGAAATACTCATCCTTTAAGGTATAAGCGATGGACCATCTGTTAGTTCTTTAACGAACGGTTTGGATACTCCAGATGAACGCTATCAGAAGCTGAAAAAGGTAAAATAAAAATAAATAAATAAATAAATCACGCTTGGGTTAAATACATTTGGTATCGTAACGTGAGACTGCTCAGAGTTGTTTCCCAATTTGCACACATCTTTATTACTGTATGTGTTCAACTGCTTGCTTGCGCCTAACTGTTTCCTTTTTTCCCCACGAAGCATTCCATGGACTTCCTGCTTTTTCAGTTTGGCCTCTGCACGTTTAAATATGACCAATCAGAGTCTAAGTGAGTGTTTCTTAAATTGTTTTAAAGATTCTGATTTCTTTGTTAAATATATCCTGAGTCTTTGATCTGTCCTGTGTCCTTAGGTATCTCACCAAGTCGTTCAACTTTTATATATTTCCAAAGCCCTTCAGCAGAAATTCCCCCGACATCAAATTTGTCTGTCAGGTAATTACATCTGACCTGCCTGTGTCATGTGGTATGCCAGTTTCCGAATATGATGCTGAATTTTCTTTGTCATTTCAGAGTTCCAGTATAGATTTTTTAGCCAATCAAGGATTTGACTTTAACAAAGTGTTTTGCAATGGTAAGGTTTATTGTCTTTTACATTTGCCCCAGTGAGAACCTTAGATAAGAGAGCAGGGTTGGTGAGCATCAGCACCCCTAGAACAGTGGGGGGGGGGGGGTGTGTGGTAAGGGACATGCTCAAGGATCCTGCAGGGATATGATTATTCTGAAATGAATTTTTCTGGTTAGTGACACATCCATATCCTAACGAGCTACAGATTACCCACAGTTGCCATTTTTCATGTTTGGTTTTAAATTTAGTTTTTTTTTTTTTTTGATAGGAATTCCATACCTAAATCAGGAGGAAGAGAGTCAGCTGAGGGAGCAGTTTGAGGAGCGGCGCTCTCAGTCCAATGGATCGCAGTCCTTCATTTCTCCAAGTTCCTGTAAAGGACCTATCAATGTCCCAGATGAACAGAAGGATTTTGTCAACAAAGTGGTGTAAGCAACCAGAGTTTACTTGCCTGTATTTAGTGTCCATGAGCAAAGTCCCTGAAACTGGTGAACTCCTGTTGATGTCAAACATGTCATAGCCGGGTGGCGCAATTAGGTTTATTCATTTTGAATGTTGCTTTACTATAAACTTTACAGTGAGAAAGTGGAGGGTCTTGTAAAGGGTGCTGATAAAAGCATCCATCTGGAGCCTTGCACAGGGTGAGCCCCCCCCCGCCTTTTCTATTTTAACTAATTTGCCTGAAGTGTCTCAGCATTTCTGAATAATGCTTTATGTCCTGTAGCTTTCAGAGGAAGCTGATCTACCAGACCTTAAACTGGAAGTAAGTCTGTCTTGAAAAGACGACGACTCCTTTGCCCCTTTTCTAACTGCATAATAAACACTTTCATGTTTAAAGTTTGTTTCATGTAGGAAAGGATCTTCAATGGGGTGTATTTTCCCTTGCATATGTAGTGTGTGTGTGTGTGTGTGATGTGCTGCATTTAACTTTTGTGCCTCATTAGGTATCCTAAAGGTCTTCATGTGGAAACTTTGGAAAATGAGAAGGTATGATAGTAAGGCTCATTTATTCAAAAGAAAACATGTTGAGTTTGGGTGGAATGGTGTGGGGGCAGAACTGTGGTCCATTTTCCTTCTATTTGTGATCTTTGTAGTGTTTGTCCTGTTTACTCTTTTCTATGACATTGAGCTGTTGGATCTTATTCCTGTTCCTCATTCTACTGGTTTCACTTGCATTGGCTTTCGTCTCCCTCTCGGAATGGAAGGGGATAGTCGTCTTATCTTCTGTCTTATTTTCACTGAGCTGTAAAACCTTTTGTCCTGGCTGTTTTCAGAAGGAGCGCTACATCCTGATCAGCAAGGTGGACGATGAAGAAAGAAAGAGGAGAGAGCAAGAGAAACAGGAGAAAGAGCAGGTGGAAAATGGTGTCTGTTGTTCACCTTGAAGAAAAACATAGCCTTTTTCTCCTATTCTGGTTTGTATGTAAAGGCTTGTCTGTTAGGGTCTCCTTTTGGCAAATAAGGGCTTAATGCCCAAGTCCTACACGTTCCTTTTTTGTGGTTGGGCAGGTATTTTCATTGAATATCAGCATAGCATTAGAAACCAGAAAAGGTTGTGCCTCTCTGAAACTGTCAGCTGTGATTCACATGGCCGGAGACTAAATTAGAAATGCGGATTTTATCTCTTGCGGAAACATAATGAGCCGCGTACTATGGTAAGCAGCGATGGTGTTAAATGCTGCTGCTCGTTGGAGGATCTAATGGGTTTTCTCTTTGCAGGGGGAGCTCAATGATGCTGTCGGCTTTTCCAGAGTCATTCATGCCATTTCAAAATCTGTAAGTTGACGTTTTTGCTTTTAAAGCTATCTGAGAATATGATATGGATGTGTTTTTGGGGCAAATGGGTGACTTGCTTGAATAACACTCATCTTGTGGAATGGGACCTGGGTAACCAACCAACTGGACTTTTTGGATTTTTTTTTGTTTATTCAATTTGCATGTCTTCTGTCCATTACAGTTGTGTGGGCAATATTCCCCCCCCCCCCACTTCCAGGCAGGATCATGGTCAGATCATGTCAAATTACTGAACATTAAAACCAAGCTAATAGCCCTATAAGGTAAAACTGAGAAGAGACTATTCTTACTCTTTCAGATGTTTTCTTTTGGTGGTTTGTTACCCAAAAGGTTTCTTGTATTACCATCCGACCTTACCTTTGCAAGTTTTGCAAATAACTGTGTGTGCTGTGCCAGTTTGGGAATATCCAAACAAATTCCATATTACCAATGTTAAATATGTCTTGGAGACCAGCTCCTCCATGTCGCTACATTTCCAAATAGGGAACGAGTTGCAGTTTTGGTCATGGGTGCGAAAGGGAGAGGAAGTCTAAGGCTTTTTGTTATAGAGTTATTGGCGTGTTGAGATGGATTTGATTGACAGAATACCTTTTTAGGTGTGTGTATGTGCTATAGAACTGTAACTCGTGCACAAAGTATCAAAGACCTTTGTAAAGGAAGATCATGGAGACATTTTAATCGTTCACAATATATAGTCATATTTCACACCCCTACGTTAAGTATTACATGAGTTGCCTCAGAGCGATGGCTGTGTTTCTGTCGAATGCATTGGTGTGTCCCCTGGTCTGATTGGGAGTGTCTCAGCCAACGTGACCGTCCTGGTTCTGTGATGCACGGAACTCGTCAGATTAGCAGTGGTCATGCGTGTCCCTTGCAGGGAAAACTGGTCATCGGGCACAACATGCTGTTGGATGTCATGCACACCATTCACCAGTTCTACTGCCCCCTGCCTGAGGTGAGAAACTGCCCTCTCAGCATCTAGCAGTGTGCCATCTTGGAAATGCAAGGGGGGGGGGTGGGCAAGGAGGGGGGCAGCTTCCTTTGGAATGGAAGTGGTGATGCCTTACAGCAGTGGAGGTCTACAGTGTTTGTATGGCGAGCCAGGATTGAGATTTGTGTTGTTTCAGGAGTTGATTGACTTCAAGGAGGTCACCATGTGCGTTTTCCCCAGGTAAGTATGAGCCCCCCCCACGCAGCCGCCTGCTCGTTCTCCTTCCCGTCTATTTATGTCTGCATTCACGTTGCCAAATTTATTGATACTTTCCTAGGCTGCTGGACACGAAGCTGATGGCATCCACACAGCCTTTTAAGGTAACGGTTTAGGTGTTTGTATAAGGGATTCTTTTGGCGCTGCTGAAACATCACCTGCATGTGTCTGTCCAGCCTCGCCATTGCGCTGAAGGCTCCAGAGCTTTCCTTTGGATGCCTGATGGCTTTACTCATTTGGATTGGATATCCCTCACTGGTCATCCCAGAATGCCTGAGAGGGCACTCAACTTGAATTTTTAACCATGAAATTAAATGTTAAATTTCCCAGATATTAGTTTTTAGAAACTTGACACATTTCACCAAGATTTCTTCGCCCACCTTTAGAAATTGCCTGGGTTTTGTGATGGCCTAATTTTCCCTGACCTCTTTTTAATCTGTATTTCCACAT
>JAODUD010000045.1:5228592-5239085 GCA_026784285.1 Stomatorhinus walkeri
CACAATGATTGTAGGGACTTGCCTTTTCCGTGACCCCCCGGTTTAGTTTGTGTAACCAGGGGTAAGCAATCCTCATCCTGGAGTGCCAGTATCGAGCGGGTTTTCTCTGATCCACATCTGATCACTGGCAGATAGTAACACTAAGTAGAATAGAGAACCTGCTGGATCCCAGCACTCCATGATCACGGTAGTCTACCACTGTTTGTATAAGTTGTTTTTCTCTTCAGTAAAACTCTCATTAATTGCTTGTGAAATAGCCATCAGGAATTGGGCCTGTTCTCTGATGGCATCTCAGGGATGGGGAGTCAGTTGTATGCAGTCTCCTACCATTTATTGGTTTTTTGTGTCTTGCCTTTTTCTAGGTAATATCCAGGTTTCCTGGATAGATGATACCTCTGCATTTGTGTCTTTAAGTCAGACTGACCAGGTACAGATTGGTAAGTTCTTATTCTTCCTTGTTTACATGCTCAATCTTTCTTGGTTTGGAAATTCATTGAATCCTTCCTTGCATTAAATATCCATTTTGCATTTGACCCTTAGTGTATTAACCTTGACAGAATTGTCTTCGGTAGAATTTTCTGGCTGCTTATTAAATTATCCAGTGTGCAAATGTTATTTCTGTGACAATGGGAGCTATGTAAAAAATCTACCGTTGCCCTAGGTATGATCCAACCTCTTGTCCCCTTTATCATTCCGGTACATTTCAGCAACCCAACCATGTCTCTTAAGCTCGAGGTAGCTTCAGTGAGGACTCTTCTTACTTGGAATAGTCCATTAAAATTCCTCAAACCCCATAAACTCTGGAAGGATCATACTGTACAGCTGTAGCTGCTCAATATCTCTGGTGTGAAGACTGGTTGTGGCCTGTAGAAGGTGCCCTTAAGCACTGTTTCTGGGTATATTGGGGAATGCTGGGTATTCTGGGATGCCAGCACTATAAACATCTGCAGACCTCCGCATGCTTATAAAAGGAGTCTGGTTCTGCTTCTGGACACTTGATACGGAAGCTTGGTGGGGCATGGTTCCAGGTCTGTGGTGTGGTACTCTGCCTGTACCAACACCCCCCATTGCTCAACAGTGAGGTCAACGGAACTTAATAGTTCCTGCCTCGTTGAGTTTACCTGGGTGCTGGCAGGAGTTGCTTGGAGTAGATCATGCGGAAGCTGCTTCACCCCCCCCACTTTCCAACACTGCTCAGTATATCCCCGAGACGGTTTATACAAGGCCCTGGAATGCACATAATGAGTGTTTGGCAAGGTTTTATTTAGGTTTGGCCCTCTGTGTGGTCACTGGGGTAGACTTGTGGTAGTGACAGGCTTCCTCCTGTAGGTGGTGTCAAGCGCACAGCTAATTTTCAATTCCCTCTAGGGGGATGGCTTCTCTGTTGTGGGAGGGTTCTTGGCTCTGTCTGGCTAGGAGTTGCAGCCACACCTTGTTTTGCAGCGTTAGATGCCATATTTTATATTGGTTTCTGTTGTGAAATTCCAAGACTTGGCTCTCTGAGAAATGTAGAAGGGACAGGACTGGCTGATTTTCTACTGGCCCAGTTGTAATGCATGTATGCTGTGTAGTGTGATGTCCCTATAAATATTATAATGTGGTTCTCGTGGCAATGCCATCACCACCAGCTATACAAATGACTGTTCTGTGTTTTGGTCTGTTTCTGGGCCTGTTCAGTATGGCTTTCATTGGCTTTGCAATGGTGGCTCTAATGTAATTAAACAGTCATGGAATTCTCATTGTCCTTTGTGATCCTTGCCAGCTGCTCTTGGTTTCTGCCAAGTTTAGAATGGATGGATAAACTCTGATCTGTTCACTAGATGCATTAATGTATAAGCATAGAGGGCTACTACCTAATCATTCTGTTGCATTACTTGTATCCAATGCCATACACTGTCCTAAACTGAGTAAGAGTAAATTGTGCCCGACCCCCAAAGAATGCCTTCAATGGAGTGTCTGACTGCTGCCCAGGTTGACCCGGATTGTGGCATGGATCTGGGGCATGCCCTAGAAAGTCACACACACAATTGTACTGAGGAGTTTTGGAAGCCTTCCGCTGTCATGTTTCTGGTCGTTTGCTTTATTGGCCTGTGGACATGCTACGCTTCATTCTTGTCAGTTGTGTCTTTGGGTGACAAACTTGACCCTCGCCACAGAGTTTAGGGTGGGATTCACTGTTTGATAATTGTCATAGAAAACCAATTGAAATGACTAAATCCTGAAAAGAAAGCACCGTCTAGTGTTGGCTGTATTTTTCTAAATTTTTACTGCGTAAGAGGGGAGACCCTTTGGTAAACTGAAGTCTGCCATCGAGCGAGTAGTTCTTCTCCGAAGGACATGTCTGGTATAAATTTGATCAGTAATATCGAGCTCCGCAGAAATGCTTTTAGCGTCGACTGCTATGCTAAACAGCGGATATCTAGCATTCAATGGCTGAACTTTGGCACGTTTAACGGGATCCAAAGTAGCTCTGTGTGACAGCAGATGGTTTGAGCCATCGAGACGCTGATTATGTAGTTGCATTATGCACATTCTCAGCTCCAATCTGATTCTGATACACAACTGATAGATGGCGATACGAGAGCTTTTTACTTTTTTTTTTTTTAAATATATACTTCAATATATTTAAACTAGTAAGTTCAGATGGGGGACATGCATACCACCCATAATGTACTATTCCACCTCATTTGTACATGGTTTTAAGTTTAAGGCATTTTACAGTTCAATTTCAATATCTTCCAAGAGTAGACATGTGGTGAATGTTTAAAATGCCCCACAATGTTTCTTCCACTGGCAACAGCTTCACTTGCACTTCATAGCGATAGCAGCCACCCCTGCATCACGCTGCACTCCCCAATTACTCATTCCTTTTTTTTTTTTTTTTTTGTCACAATCGCATGTGCTTTTGTTTATTATCTTCCACTAAATGCTACTTCCACCTCTCAAATCTTTGTTTTTTGCAGAGAATGCCATTCCCTGTGCTACTAGTTGCTATTAAAAGCATTAATTGCTTCCAGATCGTCACGTTAGTTGATGCTCTTGCGCTCCTTGTATTGCAGAGGGTATGCGCATGATGTCACAGCAGGTGGAAGTTATTGCGCTCACACCCTCTGAGCAAGTAGCAAAAAACTGAGTGGCAGCATTAGTGTTCATCTTGAATGCCACAAAAAATATGCATCTAAAAACAGAGCTGTAGTGCAACTGTTCAAATGGCTCCTACTTTGTTAGATCTCTTTAGAGGCTGCCGAAAACTGGACGTGGCTCGGTCACGTATAGCCGATACCTGATGCCTCAAATGTGTGTGGATCGCCGACGATACCGATCCGATTTATGCATCCTTACCGAATATCCTTCTAAAACAAATGGGATGCCTTATTGCATCTTTCAGTGTGTTGGCTGTTGATGAGATGCCCTTTTTTTGTAGAGTAGGATGTACAAGGCCAAACTGTTCCCTGGTGTGTTCCCTAGTGATTAGTGAAATGCTTTGACTTTCTCCTGGTAAAAGGGCAGAGGGCTGGGATGTTGGGTAACTAAAATGGTGAAGAGACCTGAAATGTACAGGGGAGACTTTATTCCCTGAGTGCATATTGTACACAGTTGATAATGCCAGTATCAGAGACCCTATAGTTATAGATGACAGTACAGTTGTGATCTCATTGCACTAGGGTCACCAACACTAATAATCATTTTGCGTTAAGATGTGCCTGCCACCAGTGACCAGTTGGCTATCGGGTTTCCAGTTTGCGTAAAAGCTTGATATGCCTGTGTAAGGTCGCTTGAAAGTTTAGAATCTTTTGAAAGCGATGGTTTTAACTCTGTGAGCCAGATCCCTTATTATAAAACACATCAGCAGGTTTTGGTTGGCCACACATTATTATAGGTGGGTCCACCTAATTTTGTATCGTCTACTTTTAGAGAACTAGCTGGCTTTGGGTTTTGCCTCACAACAAGCTTTAAAAGGTCCTGCTCGTGTCCCATGAGGAATGAGTTGGGGAATTTGATACTTCAGCGCATCTGTTCATCTTGGGATTCGTGAACATAATGTCCATCAGTGGAATGAGAAATGTGACTACTTGGGGAAAAATGTATGAAGTATAGATCCTACTTTTTGCCGGGGGGCGGCTTATTGATCTTGGCCCTCAAAGCAAGCTGGGACACGGTACCTGCATTCTAGGGTCATTATTTCGGGTGGTACAGTCAAGGTGTGACGCCATTCCTACAGTGCGTCGTTCACCCCATAAACAATAGGCATTATGCTCTCCTTTAAGAACTCGAGACTCTCGCTGGGCATCCTGTCGTCTTTTTCACAGTATGTGCTCATTCCCTGCCTCCATGCTTAACTGCACGTGGCTCCCATTAAGGCTTTTGATGCAGCCTGCTCTTCTCAAAGTAGCAAGTTCTGGTTGTGCCCAAGGAGGTGCTGACTCAGTATAGTTTTAAGTGCAGCTTGCCTGGGACAGCAAGCAGAACCGAAGTCGTGAATGCTTGTCAACCGTTTTTCTTGCAGGTGATTGGCTCACTACTGTATAAAAGGCCTTTAGTGCCTCTGACTCATTTCAGCAATAAATGTGTGCATCTGGCTGCTAGCTGTGACTGTAGATGCGAGCATACAGACTTGTATAGAATTGAAATCTATGAAGTATAATGCTGGGTTGTGGGAGTCTTGGAAAAAGCAGCAATAGAAAATGAATGGAAGTCTAGTGCAGATTTATTTATAGGCTGATGGTAACTTTCAGACCTAAACAAGTATATGCAGCTATACTACTGGAAAACGCTAGTAGAAGTGTGCCATTTACCTTACTCTGCAGCCTCTTGATAATCCACTTCTGGGCTTGCATTTAGTCTTGCCTGTGTAGAAAGGCCTTTTTATTTTATTTTTTTAATTTAAATTTTTTTTTAATTTTATTTTAACTGCATGCCTCTAGTCTGCTTTGAGTGATTCATTCCCACCCCCACAAAGTCAGTGTTCGCCTCCATTCACACTCGCCCCGGCCTGATTTTCCTAACTGGATCCTTTTGAGCAGAATGCCGCCCGTGCTGGCTGCCTTCCGGCGACCAGCGGAAGCACATCTGTGTGGCTGGGGCTGGTATCATGACCCTGGCGGTATGGGTCTGCCCCCCCCCCCCCTGCCATTGGGGGAATGCGAGCCAGGGGAATCCCTGTGGCCTCCCAAACAGCTGAGTCACACCGAAGACTCGCTGGCCCAACAGCAGGCGGTGGTCCAGTTCTGATCCTAATGGAAAGCAGATGTTGTAGGATCATGTATGCCTGAATATGTTGTGGATGGCTCCAGAGGCAGCTTAAGCTTCTGGCGGTGGTACTGTGGCCAGTGACTGAACAATTTTGATTTGGGGGGGGGGCAGTAGACCCATTTTCATCGTCTGCTTAATTGGCATGTTCAGTGACCTGCTAGATCTTTGCCAGAAGGCCCAGGATGGCTTGAGTTGCCTTGACAGAAGTATAGTTCAGGTTGGCCTTTGAAGGCTCCTTTTTGTGGTCCCTGATGATTCCCCCCCCCCCCCCTTAGTTGATACCTATTTGCTATATTTAGACAAACCTTGGCTGCATCTTAAGACTGTGGCTAATTGAGGTTTTCACATATGCTGCAGAGCTGCTAGAAGGATGTCAATAAAACGGCCATTCTGTCTGCTTGCAATTATGGCCCCACCCCGATAACCCTGAGAAATTAATTGCCAGTATGTTGGATTAAGAGTGAAATGTGAGTTGTACAGCAAAAAGTAGCTGCTTTTTAAAACACTTCAACATCTATGTTGTCAGTCTACACTGTTGGGCATAAAACATCTGGATCTTCCCTCTGCCATCTTTGCAGCGGTGAACACCAGCCGCTATGCTGAAAGCTACCGTATCCAGACCTACGCAGAGTACATGGAGAACAGGCAGGACAAACAGACCTGTAGGAGATGGACTGAAGCTGGATGGACCAAGTCTCCCTACAGCACGTCCCCTGCGCTTTCCAGCTATGGCTACAGCAACAACAAGTAAGGGCGCCCAGGGTATAGTGTTCCCCCAAGCTGGTTCTTGGGAATCCCCAGATGGTCCATTATTTTTTGCTCCCTCTACTGGGAACTGGGAGGGAGCAAAAATGTGGCCTGTCTGGGGGTCCGGTAGGAAGCTTGGGAGGGGAGGTAAGATGTGCAATTTTGGCAGGAGGCTGGGAGGGAGCAAAAATATGGCCTGTCTGTGGGTCCCAGAGGGCTGGGTTGGGAAATATTGTCCCAGACCTTCGGCATTTTTGCCTGCATTCTGTCTCTGATCTTCTGGCTTTCTATTGGTCATGAGTATATTGTGGAGTATGATGTTTTTAGAATTTTTCTTTTTTAAACTGTAATTGCTTTATAAGCTTTATGCACTTGTGGGACAGTCTAACCAGTCATTTCTGCAGCTAAACTAGCAAATCAATGAACAGATCTAAATTAACAAGTCTAACCATATTAAATCCAACCACCCCTAAACTCTGTAGTACATTTGAGAATTGGATTCTTCAGATATTGTCTTCCCCACATTATTTTTTGATACTCTTGGCCGGTTCTCTAAACCATTGGTGATATAATCTCTCCATCCATCTATCTTCCAACCAGTAATCCTTTTCAGTGTTGTGGGGGAAGCTTGGGGACTATCCCATGCGTCATGGGGTACTTTTTGGATGGCGGTCTGTCATGGGACACTTAATCATGCACTGAGGGTAATTTAGCGAAGCGCTTACATTTTTGGACTGCGGGGTAGCTAGAGTACCTGGTGGAACATGGAAACTCCACACTCTGGAGCAGAGATGGGATTTTAACCCCCAACATTAGAGGTGTCAAACAACCAATGCTGCCGTGTACCCGTACAATCTCATTTTCAATTTGTCCCATTACAGTAATCGCCTAGTCTGTTTTAGAGCATTTTATGCTGGTTATGCTAAAACTTTTCCCGTGCGAGCTCTCATCTAAGGTTCTGATTTTGGTCTTTTTGTGTTCTAGAACCTTCACCGGCAAAAGAGGCATCAGCCCCATCCAGGAGGAGCAGGGATCTGAAGATGCTGAGAATGACATCGGCACTTGGAATCAAGCGTACAGCAACAAAGGCCAGAGCAAAAAGCTCAGGATCGACGGTGTGAAACTTCTCCGATGTCATTAAATAAAGGATTTCCTGTAACGATGACAATCTTGTGTGAATCAGACTTGACTGGCTGGGTAAATTTTACGCAATACTGGTGTTTGTTTGAGAACCCTGATCCACTGACTCAAAGCTTGGTGTAGGAGGTGGGTTATAACCTGCGGGGAATTCGGGAACAAATTGTTTCAAATCCTGATTCAGTTGCATGTCATCTGGTAGCCTCTGCTGGGAACAGAAGTGCGGAGGGTCTGGGTGTCCAGATGTATGGAGGCGAACCTGAAGACAGCTGGCTCTCATCGCAGTATGTTGACTCCCTTCTTCCCCTCCTCCCCCCCGGGCGGCATGATGCTCAGCGGAGCTACCTGTGGGCAGTGGCAGCTAACATACGTCTGGCAGACATCCTACCGTGTCGTAATTCCCATGTTAAACTGATAATTTTGTCCATTTCTTGGGCACAATGCAACACTTACCCTGACATTTCCTTAAATCGTGCTTTTGTCGGTACTTGTGCCGCAGCGTAAGGTTAACATTTCCTAGATGGGTCTCCAGAGTATATAACAGAAATTCAGTCTTGGGATTCTTTGAGACCCCTGACCACGAACGACTGTTGAATTCTCGCTGTGCTAACCTTACAACCGAAGTGTGCCGGTTCTGAAACCGGTGGCTTTTTCATGTGACCAGAGGTTGTCGTGCTTCAAGGCTGAAGTGCCTGCGTTGCTGGTCCATGTCCTTTGCTGTGGTTCTCCTTGCAGGACTCCGGCAGAGAGGAGAAACATGAGCCCTATCCAGGAGGAGCAGGCTTCGGATGGCACGGAAGGGCCCGAGGACGACGGCGATGCCACTGGTAGTGCCCGGCCCCAACCTGAGGCTCCCGCTGCCACGCAAGGGAAGAGCCGCAAGCACAAGAGGAAGTCTCAAGGTGAGCGGGCGACGCACGGCCGCGGTACGGCCAGCCTCTGAGCCCCGGCCGTGTGCAAGCAGCCTTTGGCATCTGATTGCAATGTGAGATCTTGGCATTTCTTTGTCATTTTCTCCCCCCCGATGCGATAAAGGTGCTAGTTCACCAATTCTGGGTGGCTGTTTACGGGAAGAGATTCTGTTGGAGCTCCATCCTGTTTAAAGTTTGCGACCAGTCAGCAGGTTTTTGCTGTGTTCTGAATGTGCACAGAGGAAGATCAGCCTAACTGTTCCCTGTGTGCGTCCGTTTTATAGTGACAGCCCCGTTTCCGTGACTCTCCCGTAACCCCTTTAAAGTTCTTCAGAAGATGCTGTCCCTGGTGTTGAGATGAATTGGGCTGATCTTCAAAGCCTGGTTTCCTTGCGATCATTTTCCTGTGTGTAACCCTTCAGGAGGGTGTGTGCGGCTCGGTAAGAAGTGTAAGGACTTGAACGGGATTGTAGCTCAGGGATTCGCTCTTAAACACGTTTGTGGCTATGATGAAGTAAGTCGAAAAAGGACAGATTTCTTATGCTATGAGTAATACCATCTCCTTGTTGACTAACTTCTGCACTGAAGTTATCAAGAATTTCAGCCCCTCCGCCCCCACCCCAGATGATGCAAAACCAAAAATTCTGACAATTTGACCTGTCTGCTCCATGGTAAAAATTTGAAATTTCCCATATTCCACCCGTTGGTCTAAGCACCACAGAGAGGAACTTTGGGGGGGGGCCCGTCTCAGCGCTTCCCATCCCCAGCACAGACGGTTCTGCTGACGCTCTAAATATAACCGTTCTCCTTACACCCCCTGCTCTGTGGAACGGTAACCTGACCTGTAAATGTTGAAGGGGGGTGCCACCACAATTTAAGTGAGCGTTTTACTGTCATGGGGATCTACACTTAATGCTCACGCGCTCATTGGTATTAAAATGGCTTTTCCTGGCATGTGTATCGTAACTGGAACCAGGTTCCCGCCGGCCGGTGCTCTCTAGGCCTCTCCCTTGGAATTGAAGGGCTCTGAATGAATAGGGGGCCCCCCCCCCCTCCCCAGCAGTTCTGTACTCAGACCACTGACACAAATTGGGACATTTTCGTGTGCCAAACTTTTCAGTGTGACCTAGTTCTTCTCATACTACGTGACTCTTTGCCAGGCTGGGTTAAGAACGTTTCACACAACGGGAATTCTTTCAGTTTCTCTCGGAGACCTTGCACCATGCTGTACAGTAGCATTGTGGAACTGGGTGCCCCACCCCCCCCGCGAAGCTTATCGCTGCATTTTTGCTGGACCGCATTCGCATCCAGCTTTCCGTCTGGCTGCCTAACTTGGCCATCAGTGGGGGTGAATTTATGGTGATACTCCCCCGATCGGTTTTATTTGGTACTTGGGGATCTTCTCATCCTTTACGGTAAAGATGTGCAGACCGTGTGTATGATTGCTTTGTCATTTCTTAGGGCTGACTGCTGTATCGCATGCAGTTCTGCTACCGCATTTGGCTCCACCTGAGTGTTTTTCCCAAAGCCGTGAAGACAGTCTGCAGTGCTCTTCCCCAGAAGCGCAGTGTGGTGAAGCTTTCCCCCCCTTCATTTGTGTTTCTGTAGCTCCCGAGATGACCACAACATCGTCCTCGGCGCTGTTTGACGTCCCACAGGTCTGGTAGACGCTCTCCCTTGCCGAGCGCGGTGGGGGAGCGGCACGGCATGGCTCCCGGCAGCAGCTCCCACAATAAAAGCCAGATTTAAAAGCCATAAGAATGTCACCCTGACGCCACTTCTACTCGTCCGTCACTCTTCCTTTCAAAGGGGATCATGTGTTTTGAATTAAATTTTTTTGTGTGTTTGACTTGTCGGTGATTTAATATTTGAATGTGACCTTCCATGGCTGTCTGCAGTTCTGAGTAGACCTCCTTACCTAGTGTTTAACACTCCTGTGTGTGTGTGTGCGCGCGCGTGTGTATCATCATTCAGTCTGCACTGTTCATATCCACTGTGTGTCTGTCTCAGGACTGCACTTTTAACTTTGCGCACTTAGCAGTCCAGCTTAATGCCGCCATTAGCTTAAGCACCTCCCGAAGAAAGAGGGGGAAAAAAAAAAGTGTGGGTTTAAAAAGATGCAGCGTGAATATTGTAAACATGGGTAAAGTGGAATTCAGCTTCTGTAAGGTTTTAAATTTGGCTAGAATTTCCTTTTTAAATGTGTGTATGGACTTCAGCCCCACTTCTCCCGGTTTTTAGCCAATTGTAATCTCCTCTAGGGAAAGTGACCTTTTTTATTCCCTATATATAGCTGCCATTTATTTCTGTCTTTTTTTTTTTTTTGATTAATACGGTCCTGTTGTATTAGAATTACCACCCCATGGATTAATGTCTTTTTTCCTTAACTGGATAAAATGTGGGTATTTTGTTTTTTGTATCATGGAAACTGAAGGCTCCCCATGT
>JAODUD010000045.1:5241835-5255891 GCA_026784285.1 Stomatorhinus walkeri
CCCCCCCCCCCCCCCCCCCCCCCCCCCCTCCTGAGTGATGTTTATAAAAGCTGGCCTGACTGATGCTACACAGTTGTATGTGTTCCTTGGAACAAACCTACAGAACTTGTCATTATCGAACAAATAAAAGACTTGAAGGGAGTTTTCTTTTTGTGTCACAGATCCATAATGACTATGTATGGTGTGTATGTGACATGGGCTAGGAGGTGACGAACCAAATGGCTAATCTCATAGAGCAGGGGATCTTGGAGGCTAAGAAAAGCATTTAACCAGAATTGTGACAGGAGATCAGTTTGCTGCCATATTCACACTGAACTGTGTAGTACTGTAACGTTACAAAACATCCAGCCGTGAATTCCTGGGAAAGGCGAAATACAGTGAGGTCCACTGTGTCAGCTGTATACGATGCAAAGAAACCACTTCAAAACATTATCTGCAAATTACAGATCATAGCTGATCATACGGATCATACCTTTATAAAGCCAGGAAGAGGAGCCAGCTGGACACACAGTGCAATATGTGTTTTAATGTGTGCAATACGTATAACCACACGCATCAGAACAAATTGCTCACGCCTGCGCAAAATAAATTCTGATTGTGATAATGCTTCACACAGCCACAAGAGGGCGCCACAGATCCTCCGCTTACAGAGGTCAGTTTTCTTTTAGGCATATTGGAATTGCAGCAGAAGCAGCATTACCTTAACCACATGAAGAAAATCGTAGTGTATTTAAATAAACAAATTGTAGGATGGACATGAAGTGGCCCAGAGGTAAGTAACAATCAGCAAACCAGGGTTCAAGCTAATAAAGGGTATCATTATAAAAAAAAACAAGCAAAGAAAAACAGAACATTCAGTATAAACACGCATCAAACCCCTTCCCAAATGTATTCAGCTGGCCGTACGCCTACTGACATAAGCAGTGAAATGAGTATGTATTGTGTTGCTATTCCAGCAAGCTGTCTACAGATGGCAGTCTATGACCTTACAGAATATAAAAATAAATCTTTTGCTGTTGACAGGAAAATGAGGTACCAGAGAAAGCTGCCCGAGCGAGACCAGATTTAATACATTATGCATAACGGTCAGACAACAAGTGAACCGGACAGACTGAAGGTTATAGTCACACAAAACCTAATTTTATACAGTAACAGTGGATGTGTGCTTATTCATGGGATTATTAATAATAAAATTTATATTTAGTAAACATTCATGCCTTTTGACACACCTGCCTACCTTGCATACCCACAATGAAATTCAGGGCAATTAATCATCAATTGGTATAAGAAGTAAGAGAAAAGTAAGAGAAATCTGTGATATAAAATAGTTGACATTTTTAGCTAGAGCGGCGTAATGACACAGCCGACAGTGGCCAATAAAATCCTTTATCTCCACTTAGGCCTGTGTCTGGGGCTGAATCTGGAGTCTCTTCATTTAACGGTCACCATGGAAATACAGTGCTTTATCTATTTACAGCACTTAACAATAGTATGTAAACTGAAATATCAGAAAGCACTTACACGCATAAGTTTAAAAATAGGTTTAAAAATAATTGTTAATGAAGAAATTACATTAGAGCTTTAATTCAAATATAGTAACAGAAGATGAGTGACTTTTCCTCATATTTCCAAAAAGTGGATGAATTGCTTTCATGTAGACTATGTGAATTCGGTATTCATAGGCATTCTCTAATGACCTTGCTGTAATTTGTAGAACTGCAGTTTCTGAGTAATTCCTGCTATTCCCGCAGATCTTTGGAGGAATGCGGGAAATGAGGCTAGTACCATAATTATAAGCCCACCATAATGCTCCGTTAGTATGACCGTTAATCCTCCCTCAAATTGCCTACAGCCCCCCCCTCCCACACACACACACTCGCTCACTCATACATATGCACATGCATATCAAAACCAATCAAATCACCCGGTGAATACAGAAGAAATTACACATGCATGTGTGTATTTATAATTACATTAATTATAAATACACACACGCATACAAGCCATATCAAAATAACTTAACAAGAAAGGACAGCTAGTGTCGGATAATCTTGGGAGTATACAGTTAAAACATCACAGACTTTTAAAATAACATGCAAAAAAACGTCTGCATGACACACAAATGAGAATGCCTTGTCTTGCAGTCCAATTCGCATACCTGCGATAATTCCGGACAATTCTGTTTAGCCCATTTGCCCGGATCCCCATGCCTTAACCCCAAATCCCCATATCGCAATTAAAACATCTCCACTTCTTGGAGACCCCATCCTAAGGGATTTAACCTGGGTCTGAGATGACTGTCTGGAGGACTGCCACAGCAATGCAGAGAATTCATCATAAATAGACACTTTAAATAGTTTTAAGTAGGTGTGTGTGCGTGTGTGTGTGTGTCCCGTTTCTGTTCTGTCCGTCCTGGGGTGACGCATCACGGCTCTAGGTTTCCCATGCAGAGCCACGGGATGTCAGTCCCGCTCCCTAATTAAGACCCGGCAGGCCCCTGCTTGGGCCTGCACGCGAGGTGTTCAGCTTTGCCTAATGTGCCCCCCCCCCCACCCCCTCCGCTCCGCCGGGTCAAGCCTGCATCCCGCACCTTGCCAGGAGAACGGCACTCCCTGCTCTCATTAGGGCTAATTACCGTGGCAGGAGGCTGTTCCGCGTGGCCCGTCCGTCAAGCCCGGACGCTAGCAGCACCTCCGCGAGACTCGGCGCCAGCACCGCCTGTGAGGTCATGCGGAGAATTCAGACGGGGCACGGTGGGGGGGGGGCTCTTGGGCCATACCGACGCTGCCTTGTTTATTTAATAAACAGGAACCGCTGTACGCGCAGGGCATAGCTTACCTAACTTGCTTCACAAGGTGCCGTTAGCTGATGCAGAGGCCTTGAGAGTGCAGGGCATTTTAGAAACCCGAGATTGGACATTCCGTGATACAGACTCGGATTGGTATGGTGATGTGTCTGTGGGATACATGTACAGGATAATGAAGGAGAGCGAGGTGCAATGCTATATACTCTATGGCTACGCTACGCTATATATTATACTGTTGTGCTGCATTACGGCTGCAGGATCTCTGACAAGGTCAAGCACAAGGAACCCGAGAACCATCAGAACTCATTTTAATCCATTTAAAATCCATTTCAATCCAATGAAGTAGTGACATCCTAAGCTGATGCAAATAGTACTGCTGTATTTTTGTTGCCATGCAGATTTTAAAGTCTTTCATAACTCCTAAATATCTTGCCTCCCAAATATCTGACCTAATGTGATTTAGTTTTCGTTCAAGATTCATTTCGATAATGAGGCAAACTTTGGTACTTTACTTTCTGCTAATAAATACGGGATGGCCATTTGTTTCCACAAACTTTTCAGTGAGATATTTGTTGAAATGTGATGGTTCATCATCATGAGCTGACTTTACTTCCCTTTGTTCTGTTGAACTGGTGTCCAAATTTGTCCTGCGACGGCCACAGAATTCACTTAACTGACATTTAACTGGTTAATTAAAGTGGCATCACCTGCCTGTTGCCAGGTATAAATCAGTTTTGGCAGGCAGTATACATTTTCCATCCAAACAATGACGTTAATGAGTCGACTCTGGGCTGACAACCTGTAGAAAATAAATTGACATTATTACTCTACTGTGTGGTACAGTAATCATACAAGTGTTTAGGGTTTGACTTGCTTGACCTCGATCTTGCACACTAATTCCATTAGGTCCATATCTACCCCACGGTCTCTCCTCACTCATTCTAGGCACACATGCATGATAATGTCACCTGGTTTGTGTCAAGAAACCATACCCTGGGACCGAACGGTTAATGATTTAGCAGTTTCACGCACAGGGGTTTGTATTTAAAGTAGCGGCAATTACCCTGACCAAACAAACAAGCAGTGAGTTGCAGATGGGCCTGGAGCGACAGCGATCGTGCGAAAAACGTCCTCGGCCATACGAACTGTATGCTCATTATCTCAACATGCCTGCCGTCAGCTATCACTTTACCACGCGGACGTTAAATATGACAAGAGCAGTCAACAACACGATAGTGCAGTGGAGGGGGAAAAGTTGTTCACGCGAAAAGAAAAGTTTGCAAAGTTATCAAACTATAGTTAAACGAAAAAGCAGTTGAGCGATTCTCAACCTAATTGGCAGCCATTTGCATTTAAAGTTTAGTTCAGAGAAAAAATTTCCTCACAACATTTGGATGCAGCCATATTCATTGTATAATTTTATATATGTAGTAATAATACTAATAAAGGTAATAATAACATAATGTGATAATTTTCCAAACTAATATGAATTAACGTATGAGAGACATGAACAGATGCTGCACCAAAATACTGTAATAAAGTTACTTAAAAAAATCCGGGGTCAGTTGCCTAATAATGTTTGTCTATCAATTATAATAATTCAGAATAAGAAAATGATCTCCACATGGAAAGAAGAGCAGTGTTACTTTTTGTGATTTTTCCAGAAATAACTGCATGGTGATGTTTGTTATTGTTGTGTGACTATATCATACAGGTTTCATATTTGCCGGGAACGTGACGTTTTATTGTATTTTTGTTGATGTATTTTGCATGCTAAAGGAAATAATGATCATAGACACCCCAAGTAGGACTGTGGGTGCTCCGTGAGTGAGATCTTCCCTGAGGGTTGAGCCTTGAGGTTATGGATGAACGTTGGGACCATTTAGACACAGATGGGTTGTGCAGAACCGGACACATTTCTGCAGCCGCAAAATCGGACGGCCAGGCCCGGAATTGGGACTCGGCATCAGATGACGGTCAGGAGGCCAGAGGCTGAGAAACACTCACCAAGATCGAAAGGGCACCGACGGAGCGCAGTGATTGGCCAGAAACACTCACCAAGATCAACAGGGCACCGACGGAGCGCAGTGATTGGCCAGAAACACTCATCAAGATCAAAAGGGCACCGACGGAGCTCAGTGATTGGCCAGCTCCAAACAGAGCGTCGTACCAAAGAGCAGCAAAACTAAGCTCCATTGTTCAGTCAGGCTACTTATCCAGTCAGCAGCACGGTCAGCTGAGTGAATTTGTGCATTAACTGATTAAATGTACACACCACATGGCAGCCCTTTAATTTTAACCGGTTTATAAGTATACAATTTGTTTTACATTCACTCTGAGTTCAGATAATACTGATATGCAGATGACCTTGCAGGGGAGTGAGACAACAGCGGCACCTGCTGAGCCCCCAAGCCACCTCCTGAAAAACGATGCCCGTAAATATCAGCGATGCCCAAATCGCTTCTCGAGTATCATTCCGTTCAGTTGCTACCAGACACCAGATTCAATTAATTACGAGCTTAATTGATTAAATGGGATTAATCGGTTAGATTAATTAGATTGTCTATTATGAAACTGCAGAAGATGGAGGAGGGTTAGAGAGCTGCATTATTTGTAATCAAACAGATTGAGCTCTATAATGTATGCTGCATATAGGAAACAAAGGTTACGTCACTGAATTCTTCATGCCATTACATCCACTAGGAAAGAATAGCTGTGGTGTGAGTTTTGACCCCCGCACTCTCTTGACTCTCCGGAGATGTCATGGCCTTCAGCCTTCAGCCTGCTATTCAACTGGCTACATTAACTCCACCATCCGAGAGTCTGCAGTAAGGATCACAAATTCACACCTAGGCCAGCTGTTACGGCTAAAACTCAAGCTGGATGTGCTGGAAGGGTAGAGCACCCATAAGAGCCCCCCATGCTTTTCAAATTCCCAAAAGTGTCCCTGTTTCGGAAGGTTTCTACTCTAAACCAAAGACTAAAGTACACAGATTTAATTAATGGCACGGCAAAATAAATGAGTACAACATAATGCTGTATATTATAATTACTGATTTGATTTTTTTTAGATGTCAGTACACTATTAATGCACAATGATGATGAATATCTGTATTTGGAAGACAGGAAAATACATGAGGTAAACAGACCCTCAATGGAAATGCGTCTGTACTGCAAAATGTATAATGCAGCGGCATCTATGGTCCAGGCTCTGTTTGCTGATAACTACTGCATACGTGTGCAAAGGAACTTTAGGTTTGTAAGAGTTCATATTTTAGCATGATAAATTCCCGCCTCCTCCGATGTGGCTGTGTTGCAAGTGCACTTGGTAATTGCATGTTTATCAGCGCTTTACAGCTCCTGTGTGTTTTGTTTCCTCACAATCCAAGCAGCCCAGGAGATGCTATCAGCGCTGGTATTGATTTTTGTATCCATTGTCTATCTCCATAGCCCCCGACGTTGCAGGGTATACAGTGAGTAATCAAAGTCATGGGTTTTTCAGCTCACCAGAGTGGATTAGGAGTCTGGAACAGGATAATGTTTTTTTTTAAAGAAAAAGAATGTCACTTATGACTGCTAATATATATTTACTTGCCCCCAAACATTGTGTATACTCAATTAAATCGTTTAATTGAGCCTACTGCCAACACAATTAATTGCACCATTTTCATTCTTCTGTAAGTTCTGAATATAATCATTTCTGAGTCTGCAAGGTTATCGGCAGTTCTGCTGGTTTTTTTTTTCTTGCAGCTAATTTAAGGTGTTTCTTCGATTCTATTTGGGGACAATGACAAACTACCTCTATCATACCAAGGTTGCAAATGAAGCTAAGTTGTAATTGTGAGGCTGTGATATCGAGGCAGTGTTTTGTGCCCTAATGATGCTCGTGCTGGCAGAGTTCTGCTGAGGACTGCCAAGTGCGGGCACCTGCGTTTCATAGAGTACGAGCTTTGCTGTTATCTGCATGGCGCTACATCACTATTCAGTACCTCCGGCTGGCGTGCGCTGAACACGGAGCCACAGCCTTACACCGGAGTGTTGCCGTGTACAACATAACCCATGATAAAACACACAATTGCATATAATACGATATATTCCTAGGGACTTTTCAACTATTAGGCAGACTGTGTGCTGTATTGATGTGACGTGAAGGGTTTTATGGATTGCGGTTAGTCTCGTCTGCTGCAGAATGCAAGACACGCATTGATAAATAATGCAAGGTTATGAAAATAACCTTGCTTCTGCTCTGCTACTAATACAGAGCAGTCTTGCATTGGCAAACACAGTTAACCCTATCCCTAGTCACCTTCAGGTGTATAATAATACGGTTCTCTTATTCTGTGTTGCCTATGGAAGGTCCGTCATTCTTCATTACTGCTAATATGGTGATGAATCGATTAACTCTGCAGCCTTGCAGCACCTTGCAGCTCTGACTGTTGCGTGTGTACAGCAGTAATACTATTGTCTTTCAGTTCTGACTTTTGTTGCACAATAATGTAACATCTGCCATGTATGGAGGGAATAGTTTTTGTTGAAGCTATATTTCCTTCACTTTCCTTCACGCTGCAGTGTGACCTTTCCTTAGTCAGACAAAGAAACTCCTTCCTCTGTTTCTTGCACAACATATTTAATTACTTTCATTGACTCGTTACTCATCAACTTGGCATGTACAGCTAATAAGCAAGGAAAGGCCACACGCTATTTGTGCACACCTTAATCTGCCGGCACTGTTTCTGCTTTTCTTTCATGAGGAGTGTCTTGTATTGCGTGTCTGTGGTTCGGCCTGCAGGATCGAATAAACAAGCACGTTGGGGAGATGTGAAAATGGCCAGAGGCCTTAGGGTAGCGGCGGGAAAACCAGACTTTGTCATTTAACAGTGTTTAAAGCAATACTGAACAACTAAACAAAGCCTTTATCTGTGTTATTTTGCATGTACATTTTTTGCATTGAATGAGTATCTAAGTGATCATTTTATTTCAGTGATCATTGTCTTTGTCTGCTGTCTATCTTGCTTTTCTTTTCCATCCATCCATCCATCCATCCATCCATCAATATCTCTTTTCCAATGCTGGACCACAGTGTACTTCTCCTAATGGCTTAATATATATGTGTCAAAAAAAAGCAACGAAATATGTTGTTTTACCTCCTTATGAAAAATATAGTGTCTAACTTGGAGCCGTTTCATTATTTAGCCTGGGATAAAAGATGCATGAAGATGCGTGAAACTCTCAAAGACTCCCTCTCCGAATCCACTGAAAGGCCCAGCAGCCGGAGGGCCTTTTTCCTTCTCTAAGATCGCCTAAGGTCGTTTCAAAGGCTTTCAAAAGAAAGGAAAGCTCATTACCAATGGGAATGAGTCAGTGCAGATGTGGTGAGTAGAACCTTGACCCGGTTCCCCCTCTGTTCATCAGCACCTCAAAGAGCGAGGTCCTTCAAAAAGCAAAACAGCCCTCAAAGGAGCTCCCTGAAAGCGGCAGGCCGTTTCAAACTTCCTTTTTAGCTGCTTATCCCCCTTAAAAGGAGGATGAACTTTTTTGATGAAAAGGATGTTGCTTAAAAGTGCACTGTATGCAATGAACTGATGTTCAGTGACCTGACTATTACTGCTGATTAACCAGCAGGTGAACGGGGGCTCTCTGTCATGGGTTATTAACCAGTAGCTAACAGGCTGCTCTCTGTTTTTGGCTATTAACCAACAGCAAATGACGATTCTCTCTGTAACTGGTTATCGATCCACAGGTGTTCAGTGACCTGAGTATGACTGTTTAACTAACCAGTAAGTGAACAGGGTTCTCTCAGTTACTCGGTACTAACCACTAGGTAGTCAGTGACTTGAGTATTACTGCTTATTAACCAGTAGGTGAACTGGGTGGACTCTGTTACTTGTTATTAATCACTAGGTGATTAGTGACCTGAGTATTACTGCATACTAACCAGCACCTGTTCAGTGGGATGTAAATGACCATTTATCTAACCACAGGTGGTCAGGGAGCCACGCATTTCTGGATACTAACCAGCGGGTGGTTAGTGGCATGTGTACAGCAGGTTATTAATCACCAGAGCTCAGGCACTGTGCACCAGCTAGGGGACGTGTTAGTTCTGTTGCTTCACCATGCATCTGAACACAGTATCTAGTTTATAGGGCGGCTATAGAGCTGAGGTGCCCTCAAAAAAACCCAGGAGTTTGTTTATTTTAAATTTAACTATAAGGGAGGGATCTTGCTTCTTGAAGGTGCTGATGCGGAGAGAGCGATCTTTTCTCATTTCGAGTCCTAGCAGCATCTCAGCCGTCCTCATGCTCAAAGGATGCATGATGTAAAGGCCCCGACTCTCTCCTGCTTATCATGAATGCAATATTTACAGTGTTTTCCCCGTCTTAGCAGAAGTAATGTATAAGCTTGCTATGTATTATAGAATGAAATGGCTGTATGGACTGAACTGAAATGCTATATATTCTGGAAATGGGTTTGAGGCGTCTGCAAACTTACACCCATGGACGCAAAAATTTGGTTTTGGAAATAATTTCCGGCGTTTCCTATGTTTGCCCATGTAGAACGTGTACAGACCCACACTCAAACAATCATATAGAATCCATGCATTTACATGCATGTAAACCAAGATATGAACGATATTAGGCACAATTTCCTTCGTAAAATCATCGACTTTGCTTCTTAATTGATTGTCCCGATTACCACCATTGTGTCTCTGATTAATATCTTTCATTATTAGCACAACAGATGCTGTTGGTTTAATTTCAAGCATGCAGTCACAGTCACTGACCTGTGTCTATCCATTTTGACTTTTTACCGCTTTCTCTCGGTCTTGATCGCGCTATTCTCTATAATGAAAATAAAATACATAGGAAGATAACAGACGAAATGCTGGCATTAGTTTATTTTAAGGTGTCAGGCTCCTGTTCCTCTTGTTTTTCAGCCCTAATTAAATGGGAGGCTGCAGAAAGATGGGGAAGAAGCTGCCAGACAGAGCAACATGCCTTGGGCGAGTCGGGCATTATTGAAATGGCTTCATTTCACTTGAAAGATTTTGTCATAAATCTGTCTTTAAAAAAAAATCCTGGTGATATTCTGTTGCCAATCTGCACCCCCCCCCTACACATAGTTACTCCTCATTTTCAGGCATTATTGTTGCTCTATTCTCACAGCACTTGGTGGGGAACGGGGGGGACAAGGTTCAATGAAGACGGACTTGTCCTCATAACTAATGGCTCCAAATCCCCACCCAGGTAACAACATGCAAAGCCGTGCTCTTCACGGGCCGAAGATGGGAGATTAACAGTGACAACAGCAACAAGCGGAGAAACCTCTGGAATTCTGCAATTACACAAGGTGGCTCCTGGTCTTCCTGCCATTGTCCCATTAATGAATGGCGTCGGGCATGCTCGATTCTGCCCTTTGTGCGTTTTATCTCACCGCAACATGAAAGCGAGGCTCGTTCCTGGCACGAGGAGCGGCCAGCATCAAGGATTAGGCGTGCGCTTGCACTGATCAGACGGCAGAAGGCCTGCCTTTCCGTTCCTCGCTCTCATTAGACACCCAGACACCACAGGCCAGAGGGAATAGTAACCCAGTATTCTGTATTCAGAGGCATGATCCATTCTCTTCTGCCTTCCTCTGCCCTGCTAGCTGTCATACCTAAATGCGTCGGACTTATCTGCAGCACCAACAACAAAAAACAACATCCAATTCAAAACATCCGCGGAAATCTTGATGGGTGGCAGTGTTTTTTAGAAGGAAAAAAAGAGCGGGGCTTTTGTAAATGTGGAGAATTACCACAGCACTAGGTTATTCACCACCAATAGCACCTATGCTAATTATTGCTCACAGTTAATCACTTCGTTTGAACCGAAAGTGAGTTGGTCTCATACACGCTCTATTCCCCACTGTCCTGCGCTTAAAGAGCACACTCTATCATCTAAAAACGACACTGGTGTGAAAGTGTTGGCAGAGCGTCACGATAGAGAAAAGGCAGAAATCGCAGAAGTGGCAGGCCAGAAGCTTCAAAAACATTTCGGGTTTCGAAAGCCCTCAGCAGGACTGTACAGTTTCAACAGCTAGACTGTACAGTACTTCAGTAAGAAAAAGAACCCTGCTTTTTCCTTTATGGGAACTATGGTGAAAATGTCCATTTTCACGCTGCATTTTCAAAATTAAAAACACAACAATTTCATTCACAGCCAGCATAATGACTTACGGCGCAGCGAAGGTAAAGGACGCAAGTCAAGATCTCCGCGTCACGGACTCGAACATTAGCAAATGGGTGCAGACAGAGATTCTACAATGCAAACACCGCCGAACGGGAAAGATAAGAGCACAACTTGGCTCTGGAGCTCCTAATTGAAAGGCCTGCTCTGAAATACTCGCTGAGCTTCACGCTCAATGGTCTTGCAAGGTTTCTGACTGTCAGGCCTCAGCTCTAGGCAGCAGAAGCAGCTCCTGTTTCTCTGTAAACTAATAACAGGAAGAAGGTTTGTATCCTTCCCCTGTGAGACGCAGGAACAATCTCAGATTCAGGTACACGCGGTGTAGTAATACAGTAATTGCTGTGAGATTTGGTTTCAGCCCAGGATAAAGCAGAAAGTACAGACTCCTATTTTTTTTAATCTAAGCTTCATTTCAGCATGAATATACACTGCTGCTTTTTTGGGACCTGCCCTGTTGAAGTGGCTTTGGAAGCCCTGGCGTTCAGTGTGGAAATAAGTCTCAGAACTAAACTATCGGAGAAGGGTGACATCTTGGGGAAAAAGTCTACTTCACAGGAGATATTCTTATTTAGCCGGTTGCTACGGAGCCTGTAGAGCACACCACACATTTGTTTGTGCAAAGACATCAAAATCAGCTGTGATGATTAGCTTTTCGTCCATTAGGGTGAGCTCTGCCACGTCACACCTGGTCAGTAAACCGGCTGGGCTGAAATAGATGGACGTGTGTCACGGAAAATTAGCCAGCAACTATTGCAGGTGTAGAATAATCAACGGCAAAATCCGGCACACGAGACACAAGGCGGCACATCTGTGACAGCTGTGCGGTATGTTTAAGCCGATCAGGTCGCCTTTCAAATGACAGAAGAATCAGAGCAAGGACTCAGTCTTCGTATTAAGACCGGAGCCTCCCTTGTAATTGTCAAGCCTTGCTCCTAGTTTAACCCATGTGTCCATGCTATTGCAGTACATTTTAATGTGGGAAATGTTTCACTTGAAAACAAGTATTTTCAGTGGGTTGGGAGTTTGAATTCTGCTTCCGGTTGTGAGTCTTCATGTTTTCACAGTTTTCGTGTTTTTTATAGTTTCCCCCAGCTACTTCTGTGTGTGTGTGTGTGTGTGTGCTCTGCAATGGGCTGGCACCCCCTCCCAATTGCCAGTTGTGCATTGAACATTGAGTGGTATCTGTAATTATCCACTTGTGTCTTGACAAGAGAACAGAGGCAGAGAATAATCAAACTTTTCTCACTGCCCTTTCCTCTATAGCTGGCAAGCCTCTGAGTAATCGAGTACTTAGTACTCAGTACTCAGGGCTGATGAAGTTAAAGTGGGTATCACTAATGACAGAGTTCAGGGAAATTTTGGTGATTAGTAACCAGGATCCAAAACACAACCATAAACCAAAAAAAAGACCAGGAACTAGCTAACAAACTACTAATGAACTAGCTAACAAATCTAAACCATGGAGCCGAATCAGAGAACTGAAGAATCAGACCATCAAAATGAAATAGAAACAATCCTCAAACATGAGTAAAGAGACACTAACCACACAAATGGTAGTTAAATGTATTGAGTAGAGGTGGGGGAGATTATGCAGCAAAATTAAATCATTGGTCAGTGGTCGTACCATGCTTGAGGCAGGTAAACTCACCAACTGCATTTTAGGCTGGATGTTACACTTCATATAAAAAACTACCAAAAAATGTGGACTCACTCTGGTATATACTGCTTTGGTTAAGAAACCGTATTGCAAGTGCAGCTCCAGGTTCATTTTTTGACAAACAGCTCAGGTCAGTTTAATTTCGTCACCCGCAATTAGAAGCCCTGTGGAAGGCCGCCAAGACCAGGAAGGTGACGCTGAGATGTGAGGCTCCCTGTTTTGAATTTAATGACCTGTTTTCCTTACTGTACATTTGCACAGCTGCGCGCTTTAAGCGCCCTTGATCTGTGTCTGCCGTCAGCTCAGCCGTCGCATCTTTCCTTGTGGGAGTGTCACTACCTACCGGGGGGAGAGCACAGCTCTGGGGTTGTCTCCTGCTCTCTTTCCCCGTGCCCTTGTCGCACTGACAGGTGCCTTTAATCACCTTGTTGTCAGTGTGCATATCCCTAGGTGGTCCTGACACTCAGCGCAGACTTTGTTTTTGTCCCACTTTAATTGAAGCGATTCCCTTCATTTCCATTTCCCGGCAAACATCCACAGTCCCTGTCCCCTCCACGACAGTCTCATGGGCCTGCGATGTCATGATCCTCACAAGCCAAGTGTACAATATGGTCTCCATTTCATTCGCACTTGTCTCGTCTTCTCTCTCGCTCTCTCTCTCTCCTTTGAGGCCGGTCCATCATGTTGGCTCCCTCCGTTCTCGAGCAACCGGGCATCTTTGCAGCTAGACGACAGTCGGCTGGAGAATCAGCAGGCTGCTGACTTTGTGAGTCTGTGCCTATGTGTGAAACCCATCAGCCCGGTAAAGAGGATTTGATGACCATGTTGTGTATGTTTCCATATCTACTACTACTTAAAGTATATGTTCACATATATGCTGAAGGTAGTGAGAGCCAGTGAGAACCTGGCATTCCACACTGGGAATCTCCTGCCTTGAGTCCCCTGCTTCCTGAGGTTGACTCCAGAAGACTGCTGGATAAAGGCTGTGGGAGACCAATGGACGTTCCCCGACTATTGCTGGATTTAGCACCGACAACAGATGGCAGTCAGAACTCTTCCTCTGATGGTGGAATGAATCCGATTCCATATGCCCAGCATATCCGCAAACGTCCGTCAGCATGAGATGTGTCTTACGCGTACATGCCCTTCGCCGACCCGAGGTCCAGCCCGTGTGCAGACGTTCATTAATGTCTGTGTTTCGCTCTGACCTTGTGTGCAGGAATTGCCCTTTTCTGCGGGTGAACGTCAAGCTCGATTGTATCATGCTGAGAATACCTTCCCCTTCTACGGTAGACCTTGGAAGAAATCGAGATGGACCAGCCCTTCCCAGACTGGCCCTGGTGGGGGGGGGGGGGGGGGGAATGGGACACA
>JAODUD010000045.1:5255991-5287832 GCA_026784285.1 Stomatorhinus walkeri
AAGAAATCGAGACGGACCAGCACTCCCCGGACCAGCCCCGGCGAGGGCCGGGGGGTCACACAGGAAGGAATGGCTCATTTGCATTTCTTCCACAGGAGTGCAATCCCCACATTTTGTACTCCGAAACTGAAATAAGCTAAATCTTAAATTAAACTAAAAAAATAACAAAGTAAGAAACAAAGGACGACAGTACGTGGGTTGCGGGGGTGCGGGGGTGGGGGGGCGTGTTACTCAAACATCTAAACATTTTGAGAATCTAAACATTTACATAAGAGCGAGTCATTACTGCGCAGCACAAACCCTAACAGGAAAAGCTCACCCTGCTTTCCACTCTCCTGTTTCTCTGACGAGTTCCTTCCCTGCCATCTGATTGTCACGGTGCTGTTTCATTGTGGCGCACGGAGGAGACACGTATACAGGAAAGCTGCCTGTGCCCTCAGCCTCCAAGAGGAGGCTTGTGAGTTTCCTGCAGGCAGGAAGTGGCCACCCACAGGCAGACAGGCAGAAGCCTTGCCAGGGCCTCCCAGACACTGCTCAGATTTTGAAAATTTATTCATAATCTTATTTTGCAACCCTCATCACCGTAATTATAATGTCGCCATTTCTGTCTGCTTAACCAGTCCTGTATAAGTTTGATGCTGCAGTTTTGTGAAATTACTTTTGCTATTTTAAACTATTTTTTAAGAATTACATACAATAAATCACTGAATTCTCTATTACCATAAGCAACCATGCTTTTACTTATGGGCTGAAATCATAAATTGTGAAAAGAACTTACCGTTACGTCTTTTGAAAGGATTGCGAGAAATTAAAATGGCGCTCAGTCAACAGTTACATGAAACATACTAAGCAAAACTGCAGTTGGCACAAATACGGTGAAGATCAAGGCCACACAGGACCTGTTCTGTGGAGGTTCACCCCCCTTAGATTATAGGATACTTTTTAATTAGTGCTCACCATAAGCCCAGAATGCAAGATGATGTGATCTTTACCTAATGTTTTATTTTATTACTGCATCCTCTTTTAATTCGGTTTTCATATTTTCCAGTACTGTTAACACTTTGGCGACCCTGTCATCATTAAGTCCCGAGATTTTGTAGAGAGGCAGCTGTTTGTAGAGAGGCAGCTGTTTGTAGAGAGGCGTTTCCACTGCGATGCTCCTTCGGTATAGATTTTTAGGATAATAGGTGAGAAACCTGCAGGTCTAGGCCTGGAAAGTCAGTTCTGCTCCTTATTCTCTCTCCGCCGGGTTCATTTTTCAAAGGAGGATCATATGAACTCATTGGATGCCCTGGAGCGGCCGGGGGTGGCGGGGAGGGGGGATGGGGGTAAGGGGCTGGAAAAGTGCATGGTGCCTCTTCTTCCCGCTTTGGTGGCCTAAGCCAGGGCGCTGGCAGGCACGCTGGGGACAGTCGCTTTCATCCCGCCAGTGTAAACATGTGGCAACGCTGCCGTCACACAGTGCCTTGTAAGGGCTGCTAAGGAGAGCAGATCCTCCCACGGTGCAGCTCCCTGCGTGACTTAGACACCCTGGGACCGTGGTCTTCCTAAACCACCCTGCTGGGTCTGTCTCCCTCCATGCTACTGCCTTCATACTTGCTACTCCCTTTAGAAATGGCTGAATACATATATCCAATTCTTTGTATATACTCAGAAGATAACAGACACCGAAAAATATGTTAATTTCATCATCAACGACAAAATTGATCAAAAATAGATCAGCCAATCCCTGGAGCTATTGAGGGTCAGAGGCCCAATAGTGACGTCACACAGCCAGTCATGGGATTCGAACCAGCGACCTTCCACTGAGCTATTATGTTGTTTGAAGAGTGAGACATGTCTGTTATATTGGTCTCACATTGGCATCAGAATGCATGGAAACATGTTACTGGTTTGGAAGAGCTGGTTGGATTGTGACCTTGATCAGTGGGTCTGGGTCTTCACTGCTCCCTATCAAAAGAAATGCAGAAGAATTGTTTATGATTGAGAAAAAGTATCAGATCAAATGAAAAATAATGGGGGTGCAGTTACATACAGTACAAACCGCTTATAGTGATCATGGTTATAGGGATAGCCGCTAATATGGATCAAAAAGGTTGGGATGATCACTCCAGTACAAATACTGTTTAAATAAATCGCTAGTAGTAATCAACTAAGTAAGTCTGCTTACAGTGCTTACAGTGTTCATTTTGGATCTTTTTAAACATGACAACATATGGGAAAAATTAAAACTGCAGCAATTCTTTTTTTTTCTCTATATATTTTTTTTCTACTTTGATTGCCATACTTTGCCTTGCAGTAACACGTCTGCTTCTGGCTAGCTACCTGAGGCTAATGCTGCATGTGGCGAAAGGTCATTTTCTCTCTATGACAAATATAGACTCATCAATGCTTATGATAAACCACAAAAAATGCAGCTGCGAAGCTACAATAAGCGCTTTGACACAATGTAACATTGTGAAAATGCGCTGCATAAATTAAATTGAATTGAATGTTACGTACTGTACTGTACTGTTTTATAGTGTATTTAAATCATTCACAGTTCAGTAATTTAATTTGCACAGTACTGTAATTTGAAAAGTGTTCGAAACAGCTCTACTGTATTTTGAAATCCACAATAAAATGCGGGTGAGTTCAGCAAAAGTAGGACATCAGCTTTGCCCTATACTTCTTTTTTAAAAAAAAAAAAAAAATCAACAAGCAATGAAAACAAACAGGGTTGAAATCATGCTACATTCATTGGTGTGATCTGCCCCCTCCCCCAAAGGTTGGCAAAACACTCATGAAGTGAAAAAGAAAACAATTTTTTATTTTAAGTAGTTGTATCTTATGAACAAAAAGTAACAACAGAATTTAAGTTCTAATTTTCATTCAGGTTCCAAGTTCAGTACCTTCGTTTAGATAATTTTGTAATAAAATAACATTTGAGTACTTCTTAAGGAGAACCAAGATACCCTCTGAAAACCACCCAAACTACATCTCACCTGTATTGTGTCTAACACCTAAGTTTAGCACACAAATCTATGTCTTACACTGCAGCTGTTATGATGGAATAGAAAATTGATGCCTCATTTCTCCCTCTGGGGAAACTGGGCAGTTTTTCCCAATATCCCATCTGCTTCTAAGCGAGACAGGCAGACACGTTTACAGTTGAGAGCAAATTTTGGGGTTATAGCCAGTGTCCGGGGACTATGGAGCAACAGGTCGCGGTCAGAGACCCAACAGTGGCATCAGTCTGCTGGCCAGGGGATTATTGATTAGAGGCCATACTGCAAAAGGTTACCGCTTCACTGTACCTGCTGTGTCCATTTTTGGTTTTGTGTGTGTGTTGTATGTATTGTCTTTGCATGTTCAGTTAATGTGGGTGTCCTCTTTCAGTCCCACAGTATGCTGCTGAGGTAGATTAGTGACACTGTGATGGGCTGGCATCTCATCTCATCTGTACTCTGCTTCATGCCCTGTGATTTACTCAATAGCTTCAGTGTTCGGCATGGCTGCCTGACACAGATGGATGGAACATGCCGGAATTTTTTCAGCTTATTCACTATAAATGAGGTACTGAGGTCCTTTAGAAGGAGATGTGCCATTATTTTGATTGTTCATTATCATTTCTGCTACAGGGATCTGATCATACAACCCAGACTTACGAGACTAGGGGACTAGACAGAAATAAGTAATGTTATACAGCATTGATCTGCACTGTAAAATCTATAATCCCATCATGTTAAGAGTTGGTCCGCTGTCAGTGGCATAAAAGGCTGCAAGAATATAACCCTATTCTAAGTGAATTTCCATTCCAATGGATTTGAGCCAAAAGTCTTTTTTGCAAGGAACGTTTCAGGGTATATGGTTCTAAGATGTAACAAGATAATGAAGACAGTAAATTGGCGATAATAATTAAGATCCTATAAATAAACAGAATGTATTTAAATAGGAGCTTTTCAAGCTGTCTGAGAAGAAAACTCTGGGTTATAGGCAAGGCAAAGGTCAATTTAATGCCACAGTGAATATTTTTCCCTAAATGAAGGGAAGCCTTTAGCATCAAGTGCTCCACCTGCCCAACCCTGAAAGTGTTGCACAGAAGGAGTGAATTGCGTGTTTGCAGACTTCAGCTCTGCCTTCCATTGTATTCTTCCAAAGTTGCTCCAGTAAACTAACCCAACTGATTACCGACTTCCTGACAGGAAGGAAGCAGTCTGTGAGCCTGACCCCCCCATCCATCTGACCTCATGTCCATCAGCACGGGTGTCCTCCAGGGCTGTGTTCTGTCAGCCTTGCTATTCTACTCTACAAGAATGAGTCTACATCAACAGACAATGGCTGTACCTCCATAGACAACGACTGTACCTCCATAGGCAATGACTATACCTCCACAGACAATGGCTGTACCTTCATAGTCAATGGCGGTACCTCGATAGACAATGGCTGCACCTCCACAGACAATGGCTGTACCTCCTCAGACAATGGCTGTACCTCCATAGACAACGTATTTATTTCCATAGACAACGGCTGTACCTCCATAAACAATGGCAATACCTCCTCAGACAATGGCTGTACCACCATAAACAATGGCTTTATTTCCATAGACAATGACTGTACCTCTATAGACAATGGCTGTACCTCCTCAGACAATGGCTTTATTTCCATAGACAATGGCTGTACCTCCATAGACAATGGCTTTATTTCCATAGACAATGGCTGTACCTCCATAGACAATGGCTGTACCTCCATAGACAATGGCTTTATTTCCATAGACAATGCCTGTACCTCCTCAGACAATGGCTGTACCTCCATAGACAATGGCTTTATTTCCATAGACAATGGCTGTACCTCCATAGACAATGGCTTTATTTCCATAGACACCGGCTGTACCTCCATAAACAATGGCAATACCTCCACAGATGGACATGATAGTTCAATACATGTCTGGGTCAACAAGGGAGGGGCTTGCCTTTGACTTCTTCAACCAATCACAGTCTTCATTGCACGACATCACCACATTGGTCCAATTTTTTCAAATTTTTATTCAGGTCCTTAACCCCCAGCTTATTATTATTATTATTATTATTATTATTATTATTATCACCATGAAAGAAAGATGCACCATTACGTTACTCCATATTGCCTTTGTTTTGTATCTGTCCCTTAACAAAAGGCATGCACAATACTTGACAATTCTGTGCACCTTGCCACTTCACAGAAAATGTGGTGATGTCATACAATGAAGACTGTGACTGGTTAAAGAAGTGAAACGCGAGCCCCTCCCTTGTCTAAATCATGCCTCTGCAGATAAATCCATCAAAATCCCTAAGCTTGCAGAGGACAGAGCCGTAGTGGGATTCACTTCCAGCACTGACAAATTTGCTGCTGAATAGAGCGGCTGTGTGCTTCTAACATCCTGCATCTCAATGCTATTGACAGTAAACGTAGAGTAGTTGAGGCCCCTCTTTAGTGTAGGCTTCAGCTGGGTAAGACTGTTAAAGCGCCCCTGACCATCAGTGAACATCTCATTCACCTCCAGGGCAAAACAAGAGAGTGGGCAAGATCACAGCTAACCTACCCACCTCAGCAATCGCTATCTCTGCAGCTTTCTGTAGCCATCCAGCTGCTCAACAGATGTACTTAAATGCAGCTCCCCCCGCCCCACCAGCTAACAAAACTGCTGCTATTTGCACGTTGCTCGCATTTGCACTTTTATTTGTCCTGTGAATTGTCATCTCCACATAGTTCTTCGTTAATGTTGATGTTTGTAATCCACTGTTTTCCATTGTAATTGGGTGCCACTGTTGTTGCCCATAAATTGACTGCAATTTATTGTGTTTCATTGTTGTTGCATTATTATTGTATTGTCCTGCATTTGATGTTCTCGCACCAGCCACAATAAAGTCTTGCGAGATCTGAGTCTGAGTTCTGATTAGCTAATGCTAGCATGTGTGAGGAGCATAGAAATGTTTCTCAGAATTAGTGTTCCGTAGTCTAGTGTTCCAGAAAGTCTGGAACATTTGAGAAGGAATCTGTGTAGAGATATTAAACACTGCTGTTCATTGCTGAGCCAGGTGGGGGAAACGATCTTTTATCCTAAGATGCTTAAAGCTTAATTAAATTAGCATACAGCTCCGGATCACTTACTGTGTATAGTATTGGGAGTTACTCAAAGTTTTATACAAAACACTAAAAACTTTGACATTATCATCATATGACCAACATTTACAGGTACTCTTCCGTAAAAATCCGATTTTTATTGTGGAATATGAGGATGGCCGTCTATTATTTAAATGTCACAAGAACTTTGTTAATGGGTTTCTCAATCTCGTTTGCTCAATTTTGAGCTTTTCTCAGACATTCTGCCACTTCGGCAAAACAGTGCGCAATTATTTTTCGCCTGCTAAGTAATGACATTTCATTAAGGACACAGCTGAGAGTTGATCGAGTGCGTTTTTATGGGAAGAGCGTTTCTGTTGGCAGTTGTCTGTAAATACTTCAGAAGAAAATGAGGGACTAATACTTAGTTACATTTGCAGGGCCATAGTGTAATTTAACCTATTAATGTGTAAGAAGGCCTATATTATATTTAACGAGCCAGCAGTGACACATAGCAGGGAACTGTTTATTAATGTATATATTTATATTTTTGTATATATAATGTGGAGATTTAGTATTAAGGAGAAAATTTATCATGCAATTTGCTGTCTAATTCAATGGTTTGATAATTAACAATATGCAACAAAACTGTCTTTTATATTCAATCAAACAAAAATTTTTTTGCCTTAACATTACAAAGAGAGGGGAAATTTGAAAAGAAATATATCCATTGCCAATGTGGATTCTTGGCTCTTACAGTGTCCATTAGCCATCTGAAAAGGATGAAAACCTTTCAAAATTAGACAGACTGTCATAATTGTTAGAATTGTATTTACAATAATGCTATTTTCTTAATCCTAGTTCATTAGAAAGATATGTGTCACAGAGACCTGTGCCACTTAGAGTGGAGGCTTGATGATGTAAGTGCTTTCAAATGTGTTTGTTTGTCCACCATTCATTGGGCACATGTAAACACATGACTGTTACATCAGCCAGTTACATCACATGATTACCTCTCAGGAACAGCACGTTTTTAGTTGCATATTTTAATATACCTTTCTACAGCAAAGTTTCTTATTTAATTCCTAAATATACTTGTTTTTAGTTTATGAATATATGTCTTGGCATCCTGTCGGCTTTGTTTCCTACTTTCTGTGCTTCCTGAGACTGGATCTATATCAGTTGCACCCTCCTTGCAAAAGAGATTTCTGAGACAGAACACAGACAAAAAGTAAAAATTATTGTAGAACAGTTGTGTTGAATTTCAGTTCAAAATTTTGATTTTCCATAATTGAAAATGGTTACGTCTTTCATCCAAATATAAACACAATTATTGACTTGTACAATGAAAAAGACTAATAATAGGTAATTCAGCCAAGAGCTAATGGCCTTTTCTTACCTTAACTTTACAAATCTTAGCAGTACGGCATAAATACACTTAATAAATGAAACATTTTTAGCCACACAAAAATAAATCAGAAATCTCTGAAAGTGCAGAAAATAATTCAGTACCAGATGGTTTTCAGATGTAAGATCATTTTTTAAATATCCAATCCCTAAATGTTGTCAACAATTTACAATTTGATTACAAGCAACCCAGCTTGCTACGATTAGTGGGATGGAGGCCTGTCTTTTTTGTCCTACAGTGGGTACCCCTGCTGATACTGCAACGTATAAGAGAGCTGGGCTGCCGTCATCAAGTCTGTATGTAGAATGAAGTTACACACAGCGAATGAAACAAAAGGAATGGTTAAATAGCCATTGAAAGCGGCCGCCAGGGTCTCCGTCGTCTGTGGATAAGATCAGCTGCCTGTTCTTGCTGGATGTAATCGCTCTGAAAACGTGAACATGACCTTTTGTGAACAGGGATGGACCTCGCCATGCGCACATCGCCACGTGAAAACAGACTCGCAGGACGCCAATGTCCCTCTGTGTGGTGACATGGTGCTCTGAATGCAGTAATTGTGATGCTGCTTTCAGTTGTATACTTGCTTCTACAAATCTACATGCATATTCACGCCCACAGCGTGACACCTTGCAAGTCTATTAAATAAATAACCTTATGAGCGTTGAAGTCTGTACTCCTCCACAAGGCACTTCTCATGTCACTTACATGAACTAGCCTTAAATTTATTTATACGTCAAAAAATCTTTACTGCCATCTTCCGCTGGATGATCCATGAATCACACGCTGAGATTAAATTATGACCTCGTTCTTCATAGTGCAAGAAACAGCAATATATGGAATATAATTATGGACATGAAAGATATGTAAGCACTGACAATCTGACACAATATGCTGAGACGGAGACTTAAAAATACAATAAAAAATAGTTAACAAAATATCCAGCTGTGCAAATGGGTAATGAGTTGTGTGGACAGGAAAACATATTTATATACACAAATACATAGGGTTTCATACAAATTCAGCCACACTGTGTACGAAGCTCTGAACTTGATCCCCTGTCTCACATCCTGCTATTGCCTCACTAGTTGCTGAACGATGTATTTAGCTTATTTGAACCGTGTGTTATAATTCCTCAGCGTATAAACAAAGAGTGTGGTGTTTACAGAGTTCTCCAAGAGTCTCACTCAGGTCAAGAGGGAGAAGAAAATGCGATGCTTTTCAGAAGAGCGTTGTGGCGAAGGCATAGTCTATTTCTGAAAGCGTACATGATGTCCAAAGGAGAAGTGGTTGAGCACAAACTTCATTAAAACCCACTGGAGGCACAAAGATGTCATGTTGTTGTTCAAGGTTTTACTTTGTGTAGGTTTATAAATGGCATGGTATTTTTCCAGTGATCAGGCGGCAGCATGCAGTAGGAAAAAAGACATACCTTCAACTTTTTCCGAAAAGGAAGACTATTAGTGATACACAGCATGAGGTGGAACATTCTGGAATTCTTGCATTTTTTAAAGCCTATACAATTTGGCCAAGGAGAAGGAAATGATTCCTCTGTTAACTCTCTGTGTCAGGAACTTATAAACGGCATACTCTATAAACTTCTGAATTCCTCTCTACAAATGACTTCCTGAACTTTGTCTTTCCTGTCTCTTTCATTTCTCATATTATGTTCCACAGACCATATAACAGTTGGGAGTTTATTATCAGTTGGGGAAGCAATAGCAGAAATTGCTGTGGGAAGAAAAGGTATTGCTTTAGTAAAAAAAGGCAGTTTTGGAAAGATGTACTGAGTGCCAGAGAACCACATGTTGGAAATATTTTGCAGTCTCAAACTGTTTTCCATGATTTCAGTATTCCTTGATATGAATGTTATCAGTTAACATTTTAAGATTCTGTTTAAATAAATTTTACAATATGTCATAAAATTGAATTAAATTCAATGTTATTAAGCATACAAGCAACATTTAATATGACCTAAATAATCCACTATTTGGTAATAAATTCTATTGAATTCATAATAAAAGTAGGATTCGTCTTAGGTGTAGAAAAACCAGCATTGTTGTTTTTGGCAGAAAAAAATCTTCCCACTTCTTCAGCTGCCGTCTGCCATCTTGACAGCAAACTCTCGTAAGCACAGATGTTCATCTTTGCATACAAGGCAATAAAGCCAAAATACCTCTGCTTTGTTGTAAGCCATGTGCGCCGAGTTTGGCGACTTCCGTGCCAAACCTCAACCTCCACTGCCAGCATCAAGCCCCCAAACTTTTGCCTTACGGATCTAAGAGGCCCGAAGCCCAACAATGAACAAAAGACGGATGCTGGAGATTTTACATCTCTGACTTTCTGCGGCAGGTAAGTACAGATCCGTGCTCCATTTCCCTGGGATTCTGAAAACCTTTATTCAACCCAGGTGGTCATCCTCAAAATTAGTATAAAATACCAGGATGATCCCGGCAGGAAAAGGAAAAAAAAGAAAGCACCGAATGAAGCATCAAGAGACATGATCAGGGTGGAGAAGGGAATGAAGGGACGAGAGCCTAGGGAATGAAGAATAAAAAAAGTTCATACTGCAAGTCAGTAATTTGTCAGTTTTGAATTAGAAATCGAGGGACTGTAAAGCTGGTCGTAAATTATTCCCGGGTAATTACAGATCACGGCCACAAAACAAGTGCTCATTTTCTGCTGTGGCCAGCGCTCCTGGTGGCAGTGAACTGGAAAGGACGGCTCCTGTTCCCCAGCCCTGGGGTGGCCCTCCTCTGCTGCGGACAACCGTTAACCGGCCGTTTGGAGATTCAAAGGCTTCCCTGGGGTGGCCACACCAAGATTGGCCCCTTGGGCTGGAGCCGCCTGGAGCTGTAAAGCGAGATGAGCACATACCCCAGGCTGGAGCCCCAGAGGCTTTTGCTCGTAGACACTGCAGGTGGTGATGGCTGACAGGTCGTGTCCATGTACATATTCCAAAAAGACTGACAGGGTTATAGAGTTTTTCAATTGTAAAAGTTGGCCTAAGAAGACTGCTACAGTGCTAAATCTGCACTTGAAGATGAACTCCAAGTGGATGCATGGAGCAAAATAGGGTTAATTAGGGAATGCTACTGCATATTAAGTCGTTATAAGGAGCAGTTTGGTTAATTAGCTCTTATTTATCTGCAGAATATATTGCTCCTGGCGTGAATCCCCTGACACGTGCAGATATGGGGTTGACATCAATGTCAAAGGAGATCCAGTGTGTACAGGGTCCTTGAAGGGGTCACATTAAGTCAAGTGGGTTTATCGTCATACTCTCCATGTACAGGTATACAGCGCATGTTATGTAATGCAGTGATGTTCAGTAATGCAGTGATGTTCAGTAATGCAATAATGCTCCCCCAGGACCATGGAAGTCACAAGGGGAGGGTCTTGCAATACTTCAAGTGCAAAACACAGAACAGTGCGAGATAGAGGGGTACACACAAGTTCATCAGTCTATGTGAAATGAGAGGGTGTACAAATTAGACATGAATTGCCATCAGGATATGGATTCCAGTCCACTTAATAGAAAGTGCTCTGATTACAGTGTGTTGCTGCACCCACCACACAACATACCACCTCAGATGAGAACCCAAGTGCAGCTGTGCAGTGAGTGATACCTCAGCACCACACATGGAACAGTGTGAGGTTTTTTCTGGGGACTGGAGTCACAATCCTGCCACCAACCCCCAAATGTCCCTGTAAGCTGGAGGACCTCCTTACAGAGCTGGATGCAGATTAACATCATACCCAAGACAAAGCGATTACAGGTTAAGGGCCTTGCTCAAGGGCCCAGCGGAGCAAGATCACTCCTGACATTCACAGGATTCGAACCAGCGACCTTCCATGTACCTGCACAAATTCCTAGCATCAGAGCCACCAAACCCCCAGTATGCTGTATTGATATTGCATTTATGAAATTCAGTAACCATTATGTAGCTTGTTAAGTGTTGGTTTGCGAACAGCATTTCGTGATAGAATCAATTGAGAAAAGGGAAATGCATTCGATGGCAAGTAGGCTGTCATAAAGACAAACATCTTTTTTGTTTAGGTATTTCAGATCATTGTACACTCTATTGCTCACACAAGCAATCTTACAGCAAATTTATATTATTCCATTATAAACCTAAAATTTACTCCATCAAAAGTGCTGTGGTAGTTTGCAAACCCTGCAGACTATTTACAAGGTAAAAAAAAGGTACATACATGTAAATCCGTGTGCAGACTTGTCTCGGATTGAAAATCTCACTCCAGCCAATTGACTGACCAAAGTTGATAACCCTGGAAATAGAGAGTGTGTCAGCTACGTGATGTCACTGTGCCTGACTGTGGTTTTAAAATGTCGAACATCTGAATGTGATGAGCATGCAAAATACTGGTTTATTTCTTTGAGATACAGTAGACTGGGATTTCACATGTTGGGCTAGTTTCAGCTTCCGTTGGGCGCATTTTAAGCAGACCTTGGGCTGGTGATTTTTGCTGAACCTGACAACACTGCTGCCCTGAGTCCTTGTGTTTACTTGGTTGTTTCTCCAGCGTTGTGTGCATGTCCACTCATGCCCCTCGTCATGTCTACCAAGTCAGCAATTAGCAGCTGACCAAGCTTGCCTACATATACCATAAGGAGTTTCAGTGTAAGACATCAGGTAAAAAAAAACACGGTAAGGTGTCTGGCACAACTTTTCAACAGACATTTCTAAAGGAAACATGAAGACAGGTATGTAGGCTAATGCTAGCCATCTCAGTTTGACGATACTGGCTAAGTGTACAGCAAAAATAATTAGTGATAACTATCCAGCTAGCTAGCCAACGTATTATAATAATATTTACTGTTCTCTGGCCTCTTTCTCTTGTCAAATGTCTCATGGGACTGTCTAAATTGGCCTTAGCCCATTCTTCAAAGGTGCTTTGTTCCATAATTGTTAATGGGAATTAAAATTAGAAAATCCATCATTTAGCGTTGGTTCCTTTTTTTTAAAGCAATTTCTTTGTTTTGATGCTTTTGTTTAATTTAAAACTGTGTTCTATATATGGAATTTTAAGTACTGTTACATAGAATTAAAAATTATAATAGCACATAAATGTTCTATTGTAATTAGCTAGGTTGGCAGTCTGAGAACAGTCACAGAAAATTAATCAACTTTTCTGACCGATCAGATTCAAGAATTTGTCAGCACCATGGTATGAACCATGTCTTGAGCAGGTGAACTTACCTGTAAGAGTTGTAATACTACATTATTGGAGAAAAATAAATTAAAATTGTATAACATAAATATAACAAAAGTCAAGAATACTAAAACAGTCTTAAATAAATGAGCATAAACAAGATATTTGGTAACGCTTTACTTGAGGGGGCACAATGTATTAGTACACTCTTACTTAATGTATTAATTAAGCAGAAACTAAGTGTTAGTTACGCACTGATCCCATGTTCGTTCAGCGTTAACTACAACAGTTCATTATTTCATGCAGTTACTATATTTGTTCATGATTTGCACATGAGTAGTAACTGAGTTACTAAGTTAACCGTTGCCCCCTCAATGAAAGTGATACCAGATATTTCAAGATAAAACTATGAAAGCAAAATTATGAAAATCCTTTTCTGAATCTGAAGGTACTCTATGGTTTTCCAATCTTGTCCACTTTTGATTTTATGGATATTATATATTCATATAACAGATAATTGCCTCACACCCTTAGAGACCAGGGTTCGAGACTCTGCGCAGGCCCTATGAGTGTGGAGGTTGCATGTTCTCCACGTGCCATCATGGGTTCTCTGGCTCCAGCCCCAGATTTTGACGGTGAACTGGAGTTGCCAGATTGCCCATAGGTGTGAATGGTGTTTGTGCCCTGTGACGGGTTGGTGCTCAGTCCTGGGTTATCTACTGATTTGCACCCATAGCTTCTGAAATAGGCTCCAGGCCCTTGCATGTAAGACGGAATGGTTTTAAAATTAATTCATAATTTTTTTAACAAAATCATAAACACATCAATCCATATATATAATAACGTTTATAATCCATATCAAAACTAATGCTTAGTGGTTTTCCAGCACATAAGATCATAGAGCAGTGCTGAACCAAAACATCATAATTTGCAAATATGAATAACAGTGAAATAGATGAAGCATAACAATTAATGAAAATTAAATTAGGTAGCAGTTTTATTAATATCATGACAAAAATAATTAGAAAAAACCTGCTGTAGCATCTATTTCATCGTACAACATTATTTGAAATCTGCAATATTAGTATGTATTTGCACACTGACATTCAAGCATTCACACCTATACCCTTTAGATTATGTAACTCTGCATACTTATATGGCTTATTCATTGAAGTATTGTAGAGGAAGTATAAATGAATTATTTTTACCCATAACAATGTTTCATTCAGCAGAAAATGTAGAGTTTAGAGTTTAACTGCATTTCTAATGTCATTTTTCTAGTCTGGGGAAGACCGGCATTACTTGTGCTTTTTTACTGACCTTGGCTGGAAATCAAATTTCTGTATGGATGTTAGACACTAAGGTTGTTGACTTTCTGCAAGATACCCATAAAATAAATATCATTCGGTGTAAAATGGTAATAAAAGCCTATAGAACATAAAACGTAACAGCAATCAGAAATTATCGTTTTTTGTTTTAGCATCTAGCTACTTGGGATTATTAGCTAGTGCTGTTTAGCATCATAGCATTAACACTGATGCAAGATTCACTGCAAATCTGTGAGTAAGATTGTCTTGGGGTAATGCTATGATTTTAGCTTTGAATCTTGGTAATGTGCCATGGGGAGTCAGGATTTATTATTGTAGACAATTCACAAAAATGAGTACGTTGAGTAATGGTTGCCCACGTCATCGTACTTTCACCAAAGCTAGCCAGATATCTGTGTTGTTTATTTGTATTAGAGATGTGATTGCACCAAAAGGCAAAGCTTCATTCAAGTGGATGTCTATTCCCTCTTCTGGTCTACACACAAAGACCCAGTCTGATGCCCTTTTTCTATGTTCAAAGTTTCATTACATTTTTATAGTCACACATATATTTTGTGGACTGATTGTTCGATAAACTCAATGTTCTTATCGGTGTGAGCATAACTTTAAAATGCATGGATTTTTGGAACGGAGGGTGACAATTGCAGGTCCCAACATACCACAAGAACATAAAGCTAGCTGTGAATGGTGTTAACATGTCGCCGTGGAAATTAGAGAAAATGGGCAAGAAGGCAAACAGTATTTCCTTTAGCTTTACTGCCGATGAGGATATAAATTTTTCGTCTTGAAATGTTTATTTTTGAAATATTGAATGTGAAAAGAAAATGTGCTTGACTGGTCTTTGAAGCTAACTCGCTTATCGGCCCTTTCAGGGATCTAGAATTCCTGATTAGGATGAATCGGGAATGAAGGGCCATCTGCCGTTACTTCCGAGCCTGCGGTGTCACTTCCTTTCAGTGCGCGTGTCCTCCTGTCCCTGAGCGCACGGGGCGCGGCGGAAAACGCACAGGCGACCAGTCCCGTGCGCTGCCGCCGCCGAGTGCGTTTCCACAGGAGGACCAGAGCTAAGAAACTGAAAAGGGGAGGGGGATGCGGGTCGGCTGGGGGGGGGACGAAGCCCGTATGTAGAATTTGTCCGAGAAGCAGCATCATCAACGCAAATGTAAGTGGCAGGCGATAGAAAGATCTACCCCGAGACAGTGCGAACGGAAAATTGGTTATTGTGGAAAGGGTGCGCAGTGTTTGACTCTGGCTGCTTCAAGACAAGCAAGTGTGAAATCCATATGAAAGGTAAGCAGCGGATAGCGTTTGGCTACAAAGGCAATATTTTCCCCACCATTTTTTTTCACCACCTTCATCTGCTTACCTCTGCCTTCTTTCAACGCTTGTTTTTGGTTTTTTTTTTTTGTTCTTTACCTTTGTCTTTGTCGTTTCTAAAATCTCCCCGGACCCTGATTTAAACGTGACCGAACTTTAGTCTTTATTTTGTGAAGGAGGCAAGAGATACATGTGGATGGAGAGAGAAGCTTTATGCGACTATTTTGTCTTTCCCCCCCCCTTTTCCTGTATGGACCAGACCCAATGTTTGAACATGCACCTGGAATCTCAAAGCCGTTTCATTTGCTAATCAACGTGTCCACAGTTATCATTTGCGACAGTTAGACATGCTATGAGTTACGTGGATTATTTTTAATATTTACCCATCAATTATGAGCAAATCACTCATACGGTAGGGGTCTGTTGCCATAGTTACAATATGGTTCTAAGCACCATCATCTGGTCCGTGCACTGTCCAATCAGGTTGCAGAGCCAAAGCTGCAACATAAAGTAAAGATGCACTAGTAAGAAACAGAAACAGGTCCATGAGTATAATAAAGTGCTCGCGGTTGCAAGTAAGTGACTGCGCCCAGTCATGGTGGAATCTGAAACTGAGATGCGACGCGACGCACAGCTGGAGAGGCAGGTGAGATGATCGACCATTTTGAGATTTAACTCCGGTTATTGTTCTCGAAACTGTTCTGTGGAACAAAAACAGAAAGACAGTATACAAGATTAGATTAGATTAAGCTTCTAACAAAAAAGCACAGAGAATAAATTAATAAAATGATTCTGAAGGGATAAGAAGTAGATTTGAAGGGAGCAAGCAAAAAAACGCATGGTCGTACTTTTAAAAATTATTATTGTTGGCCGTTCGGATTACGTTTTGTCGCATATGGCGCTATCGGAGACCTCCCGCTGGGCTCTCACACATTCCGATTTTTCCCCACATTTGTTGTGTGGAGAAAATCGAGTGACAAAGTCAGTTGCGGCTTGACAGTTTGCGTATGAGTGCGTCTCTGTTTTTGCACAAAAAAGAAGAGGCGAGAGAAAGGCCTAGACGAATCGCAATGTTTTAAATCTCATTACTCGGAACATATGAAGGAGAGATGTTTTCAAAGGGCTCCATTAAGCAGCTGCGGGCCTTAATGAGATCAAAAGCCCGGGAAGTGGGGCGAGATCGCTGCTCGCCGCCTTTCTGCGTAAGCGGAATCGAGCGTGGTCGGTAAATCTGTGGCGGGACAGGGGACAGATGCTACGGCTTCGTATTCTTATTGCCCCCCTGCCGGGCGGCCTGTGAACCAGTCAATACGGCAGCATCCCAAATGGGGAGCTGGGGGGGGAAGGGAAACGTAAGCCAGGGAGAAAAGAGCAAGGAGTATGACCATACATGAGGCCAGTGGTGATTAAAGATGGCGGCCGCGCGTACCACAGACTGCATGAGGCGGGATTCAGTCTGTAGAAGGACAATCGGAGTGAAGATGGACTCCACGCAAGGAGGCTCACCACGTGTGGAGGTGGTACGTAATCTTCTGGCAGAGCTATGAAACTCATAAGGGGTCAGTCCCGTTATCAATCTATTGAAGTTGCTTCGCTTGATTTCAAGCATAATTCTTCATGGTTCTTTCGCTATGTTTTCTTCTTCTCCATTTCCGCTTCTGGTACGGCCTCCTCTCTGTCGCTGACCGCACGAGGCGTGCCCTTCAGTCTCGATTCGCTGGGGACACCGCTCGGGTTTCGTTTTTGTTTTTATTTGAGCGTTCAGTCGTTATCCTACTCACTTCCCCTGACAGTTAAACACTGCGGCTATTTCCTTTCAAATCCTCTAAATAAACAGGGGAGAGCCAGGACTTGATGCATGTGTGTTTTCTTCAGAACGCACTTGTATAATAATAAGCAATTCAATATTAAATAAACTCTAGGCAGCAGAACTTATAATCCACTGTAGCTAATCCACTCTCGGGGTTTGTTAGTCACAATATATTCATCGTTCACAAAAGACATCAGCAGGACACCAGAATACATTTTGTGACATTCTTTTGGTTCTTCAAGCCTTTTAAAGAACCATTTAAAGGGGAAGCAGATTAATACACCAAAGACATTTTCTTTTAACTTTGCTTCTTTGATTCAAATAACTCAATTATTCTGGCCCAAATTTCAGACCCAAAGAAAAGAGCTTCACCAGCTAGGAGTATTCTGCTTCTGTCAAACTGCATTTCAGGAGTATTTTTAGTCTTTGGTCTCATTAAGCTAAAAATGAACTTGAATTAATAATATTTTATTAGTAATAACATCACAATAGCACTAGGTTTAAAATATATCACTCAATGTGTACACAAAACTCTATTTTGTTGTTACTTCATTTGAAGTAGCATGTGTATTGTTTGGTTGACAAGACATATAAACATCTCTAATTTGAAACAGTTCACAAAGTACAGCATGATTCTTGCCTCTTAAAATCTAAATGGGCCATTGTGAAGTGGAGGGGGTCTTTCTGAAGATAAGCCTATTTCAAGCACGGCCTACAAGACTGTTTAAATCTATACTGGCAGCTGTAACCAAATGCTACGAGAAGAAAACTTATTTACCCTGAGTTGAGTGGCTGTACTCTCTAAAGGCGCTGTCACAGTGTTTGCACTTATCCTTTTTTGTGATTGATTTCATGTCACAGTAATTTTATTTTCGGGCGACAAATCAATTTGTTGCAGTACAATACAAATTAGCTACACTTAAAATTGTGCGACATATATTTATCACAGTCACACAAATACATATAACAAAAGAAAAAAAAAATTAATTTCTCATGGGACATCTCTTATAGCGTATGATTATTTTAGTCATTATAAGAACTTTCTCAATGGAAATTACCATGTGAGGATTTTATTGTGCTTTGGGTGGGCATATAGGAAATCTCAGAGGGAGGGGGGAGGAGCTCAGAAAAGGCTCAACAGAGTTAATCATGTTCACCAAACGGTGCACATATACTCACCCTTTTGGTCTACATGGATATTTAAGTAAACGAAAGATAAGACTGAAGGTGTGAGGGACGCATTGTAATCTGCTCTTTGCTGTGCTTCAGATTAATTTATGGAAGGATCATACAGCAATCACAGGGAAAGATATTGACTGTCTTATTTATTGCTGTATAACAAATTTTAATCATTGCTTAGCTTGACTGGATGATATAGGAGGACTGGCTTTTTTCAAATTAGCACATTAATTGGTTAACTGATCTCATACCCTGTATTATTTTTTTAATGACATATGTTATGCTAGATATAGTTTTGTCTGAACCACTCTCTGCAGTGACATTTTTAAAATTCCAATCACTAAACAGTAAACAATAATTTAGCATAGGGAAGACCTCCTTTGTATTGTGTTAGTTTTTAACATTTTCTCTAACCCTGAAACATCACATTGCATAAAAGGAAGTAGACGTTCCTTCATGAATACTCAGTCGCACGTATGAGTAACAGGTACTGTAGCACCTCGGTAACAAACATGTTCTTTAGCAACCAGCAACTTTCTGGCACTGGCAAGTTCAGTACAGTGGCAGAGTGTTGCTCTGGTAATTTCATAAACTTTACTTGGCACACAAGTAACTTAGTAACTCGGTTACTACTAGGGCCGCACAATTAATCATAAAAAAAAAACAAGATCTTGATTCACACCTCTTTGCGATCTCATTTCTAAATTACCACGGTTCTTCTGGGTTGTATTACATCAGCTGGATCAAAACAAGCATTCCTGCTTTTCCCTAGAGAGGCTCAACCTTTCCATAATTCTGCATTCTCTTTAAAGGGTGCTTTCCCATCGCAGCAGGTACTTCACGGTGTTGCTTTTCCATTGGTGTAAAAACCAGTATTGACACTGAATGGCATCTCATTGTGAGGCGGAGTATTTTGTGCTTAATTAAAAAAGTTTGCAGTATATTATCGGGCCTGGCTGATGTGCAGTATTAATACCAACATCGCACTTGATGCACATTCAATTCTTATATCACTAGTCAGCTATATTAAGATCAGGCTTTTTCTTACCTTTAGTTGGGTACGGATATTATAGCACAGGGGGTTTTGCTAAAGCATAGGAAAAAAATTTTTTATTTGTCATAAACATAATGTTATGTTGTCAGAAGTTCATCTGCTGGTCCTGGATCAGTCATATGTTTGCCACAGTCATGCGTTGTTGTGTTTCCTTTTGCAACTTAATGAGTGCGATAAATGTTTAAATTTAAGAGAAAAAGTCAGTACAGAGGATCGTGATTCACATTTTTTTCAGAATCATGCAGCCCTTGTTATTACTCATGTGCAAATCCTGAACAGAAATAGCAACTGCATGACATACATAAACTGTTATGAATGATTAATGATGAACGGACATGAGATCAGTATGTAACTAACACTTGGTTTCTGGTTAATTAATACATTAAGTAACAGTGTACTAATACATTGTGCCCCCGCAAGTAGTGTGTTACCGGGATTAAACTGATTCTTCTCTTTTTCATAAAGGTTGCTTGTTTCCTTGCCTTGAGTTGGCTAGTTGCTGATGGAACTCGTTAGCCAGTCTAAGATAGTTAGCTAACGAATTGATCGATGTAATGTCTTATCGTTCGATTGTCGAACAGGTGTCACATGGCCTCAGGAAATACTGCCTTACATTGTCTGGCCCCTCAGGTAGTGCATGAGGCTTTACGGGGACAAACTGACTCATCCTGCCCCAAAAGTTATCTTTTAGTGAAACATGTACAACAAATATAAACAATGCCAGAATGAAATGAACTGATTCACAGCAACGTTTACGAGACAATGGACCCACAGATGTGGAGTTTGCAGTTCGTTTTTCTGAAGGATAGATAACTAAAGCTAACTAAAGCCTCAACAACAAAACGTGCAAAGTGCAAAATATTAAGGTACTCCACATTCCTGACCAGGAAGGCACGGTAGAACATGGATGGATGGACGGGAAATATGATTTTTGAAAACTCCTTCATAAAAACAAGTACACCTTGTTTTCCAGATGCTTTTAATTAAAATCACTGGTAGCTCGTAATATTGTCCTCATCAGACTTCATCAAAACTCACAGCAGCTATAGTACAAACACATATGGTGTGTGTGTTATAATACTAAAATGACATGGCTGATGAATAACTATGAAGAACCATTATATAACTATTAATAAATCATTTTTAATAACATATGCAGTACTGTGCAAAACTCTTAAGCTGCCGAAGAAAAGTACGTTTAAATATCTTTATGTTGGAGTAAAACTATGATTTTATGTCTACGTGCGTTAGTTTACCCATTTTCATGCCTCTCATGGTATTTGCGGTAACCCTCCAATATACCCATGCATTTTTTGACCCGACCACCTACATGCCATGTTTGGTTAAGTGATATTTCTTCAAATTACATTACTAAGTTAACTAATTCAGTGAGTCTGTGACAAAATTGAGTACATGGAATGGCTGAGGTGCCCCTGAGGAGAGGTTGGAGAACTGAAGTGGTGTTCATCTAGCCATCCAACAATATATCAATGATTGCCTGGTGAACAGAATCTTTTTTTGTTGTTCTGTTCATTTGCATTTATTCAAATGTGAAATGTATTTTATTCTGCACAGATATACACTCACTATCAAGACATGTCACTCTAAATATTTTCTTTGCTGGCATAAGAATTATACACAGTACAACATATTGCTGTTATAAATTAAGTATATCTGAACAATCCTTGCATCTGCTATTTTGAGCTGAATACTGTTTCCAAGACATCAGCCACATGCACATTATACATTATACAGTGTAATAGAACATAATGGCATCCAATAGTTCTCTGAGCCAAATAATGTTATTTTTCTCTTCCCCAAAGCACTGATTATTCATTAAGACAGATCAAAATGAGTACTTCAAGTACTTGACAGGATGAATACCTGTAGGGCCCATTACTGCCCTTAACTGCTCTGCTGCCCTCAGGTATCAATGGGACTTCAGCTTGAGGGGACATTAACCTGATGATAATAGTGTGTGTTTGCTATTAGCATGTAGCTTAGCACTTGTCAGACTGCAGAGAGATTGAATTGACTCAAAATAGCTGGATTCATTTTTGACTGAAAACTGACTGAAATGGGGGTTGGAAATTATATCAACAACAGCAACAGAAATTTATAGAACAACTGAAAAGTGTCACTGTGCTCGCATCGCAGTATTCAGTAGAGCGCTCCATTTTTTGCTCATAACAATGGTAGAAATGATTCTTGTTTTCATTTATAGGTGTTAAACTGCAGCTCAAAGACTGAATCTACTGAACATACTATCAGCTTTAATCAATTCTAATTGAAAATATGGATCAGAGCAGTTTGATGTAAAAGGAACAATGGTTTTATTACTGGAAGGCATTTCGTGTACACAGAGAAGCATTAAACAAACATCTATGTAAGATAGAAATGTCTTGTAGGGAAAGAAAGCAAGAACAGTCTTCCCCTTTAAATATGAGAGCGATTCAGCATATCAAAGCACAATGAGGCATCAGCAGCGTGCGGAGTGCAGGCAGGCCTCCGTGCCTTTCATATTGAAAACATGTTTTGAATCTGAGCGTTCCATTTTGCTGAGGCGCTGACCTCGTAAACCTCCTCTGGTGGGCTGATCCACACGGGTTCGCATTAAAGCCCACGGAGAGCGAGAAGGGACCGGGCTCTCAGTCTGTGTGTTTATCATTTCAGGGACAGTTTTTGAGAGATGATGTAAGGATGTTGCTTCAAAAAACATCTTTTCTGCTATTAAAAAAGTCATCTGCTTATTATTCATTGTGGGTTTTGTTGACATGAAATAATAATTCATTTCATTAAAATGTGTCAATGCAGGGAAAACAGCATATCTACCATTCAGAGGCCACATATTGTTACATATTACAGATGTTTCATGCAGGAATAGTGACTATCTGTCCAAATATGGCAATTTCATTGATATTAATATTGAACTCATATTCAATTTATTAACTGATCTAGCTTGAATCAATTAATTTCTTGGGTGAAAAAGTTATAAAGACAGAGACAAGCATGGAAATTTAAGAGCTATTTTGTTAGGAAGTAAAAATATGAGCAATTTCCAGAACACCATATTTTGATTATTGTTCAATGCGTGAAATCTTGAGAGTCCAATACCATCCTTCTTCCCACTTGGCCTTATTTACAATCTAAAATTCATAAACAGATAAAAGCCTAAATGTTAAACTATCCTATTAGACTAAATGCCTGTGCTATCTCAATTACTGTGTTGATAAATGTCTTTCATTCAAATTTTCATTCTGGTGACAAGGAGAGTGTAGAATGTCTAGTGTAGAATAAAAAAAAAATACATAATTATTCTACGAAATTCGTTGTGTGTTGTCTGCCCCTATGATTTGCTTCAGGGAATTCTGGGTAAAACTGGTGGCACTGTCCGCCGCGCCTTTAGTGTGTCAGTGCTCCGAGGGAAGACGGGCCTGCTATTCTGAGTATGAGTTAATCAACTTGTCAGGACCTCTGCCAGCATGTCACTCACCCACGCCGGCATCTGCAATGTTGCAATAAGACTCTCTGCAGAACATTTGTTCACAGTCTTTGTCTGACTTTTTTTTCCGAGTTTTGCAAGGGTAAGTATAACGTTTATAATTCTAGCTCGACTTACATGAAACCGATAATTGTGTGCCTATAGGAAGCCCGTTTCTGTAACAGAGACATGCACAGGGTCAGGACATGAATTGACAAATTTAATATTTAACTTCTAATCCAGCACCTTCACTGTAAGTTTATATATACTGAAAGCATTCACCATTCAGTCTCAAGCAGATTTGGATTCAGAGTACATGGCATGACACAGAAGCACTATATATATATATACATCAGTTCTCAAACTCAATTGAACTTGAATTTCTTAAAAGTCGAACCAACCAGTATGAAAATAAATTACCTACAGCTCGATCTGAATTTCAGAAGTCAAACTGTGAATGCCGACCTAAGATAACTTGTACACGTGTGGGGAAATGAGTCACGCCGCACGTCTCACAGCAGAAACAAAGGGTAAAGCTTCAGTCTCAGCCTCGCATTCACTGTGATAGCACCGTGCAAGTTTACACTAACTGAATACATATATTTAGACAGTAATAATACATTTAGACAATGATAGACAGTAACAGTAATTATTATTATATAATAAAATACATTTAAAAATAAAGATTTCTTATTATTTTTATATTATTAATGAACCATTAATGCGTTTATTTATAATAATATTGTTGTGCTGAGTGGGGACGGAACGGAGACAGAGGGTAGACGTCAGGGTATCGAGGAATACGGGGTCTAATTACAGGTAAGGCAGGCAAAATGCAGATGGACAATACAATGACCAGACTGGGGAAGCAAACTGAAACACGAACCAAATACAGAGGACTAATGACAACAACCAGAAACAGCTGATCTCAGGGGGATTCCACATGGGGTTAACGAGGGGGCGTGGCACACGGAAGGAGCTGACGATTGGAACAGGACACATTATTTTTTTAACCTTACATATTGTTTGAATACATTTATTTTCTTACTTTAAAAATTACTGTTTTGATAAATGTGCTTAGATGAATTTAGTACAGTATATGCTCTTCTTGTTTTATCCCGTTCATTTTGTGTTTAAATGGTAAAAAACACATTTAGGTGTTATTTTATATTATAATTAGGTGTATATATATATATATATATACACATATTTACAAATATAGAAAAACTACTATACTCAATTCAAATATAAAAATCCAAGATGGCGCCAGACTAGTGGTAGCTTGTTGTAGTAGCTCCAGTCATCGTGTCCTTTTTGTGTTTTATTTAGTGATTTTTTTCTGTCAAAACCCTGTTAATGGTGGACTTTTTCACGCTAATATGGGCACTAAATTGATTTTTACTTTGGAACAAAAGTTTACATGCTTATACTCTGCGGAACTCTCTCTATAAGAACATCTCTACATTCCAATTGGTTGCCGGCGAACTACATCATAGCTCATTACCATAAAGTTGACTGGGCTTCAGCTTCATTTTCACGCTCTCGTTGCCCACATCACGATGTGCCGCCCCGCTACTTGATGCCTGGTGATGTGCCCTCCCATACAGATTCCATGACTTCTCGTCATTTCGACACTCTCACCACTCGCAGTGTGAACGCACAGTAAACCTGTTGTTTACCAATCAGGCAGAACTATCAGGTCATTATCACTATTAGTGTGTGTTTAGCACTATTGGCTAGTGCTGGTTAGTGCTGGAGCGTCACCCTTGCAGGCTGGGTGGGTCGAGCCTTGCTTCTGGCCGTGTGTGTGGAGTTTGCATGCTCTCTGTATGTTACACAGACCTCCACTGGCTACTCCAGTTTCCTCTGCAGTTCAAATACATGCCGTTAGGTGAACTGGTGCCTCTAAAATGGCCAAAAGTGGGCTCTGGGATGGATGGGCGCCCCATCTGAGGATAGATGCAGCTTCTTCAGAAAATAAAAAATAAATAAAACAACGAGGCCGGTCACTCACCTCAGGCTTTATAACTGCCCAATCGCAACTTGACCGACAGTGTAGGAGTCATTTACCGTGATTGGTTTTTCTCATGTGATGAACACAATATGTCCTATTGAATTTTAGAGTAGAAAATTCGCCCACTGATTTCAAAGCTAGACTTCTTAGATATTTATAAAAATATTTCTTGTTCAAATGTAGTGAAGGAAAAGTTATAGGTTTCCAAAAAAGTACTTAAAAATGTACTTCAGTAATGATAATAATAATACTAGTTGATACTTTATTAATCACTGTGGGGAAATTGTCTTTATGCCTCCCTCAGCTAGTAAACTGTCCACATTTATAGTTTAGAGAGTAACTAAAGATGCACAAAATACACAAATAATCATTGTTCAAAAAATGTTTAAATTAGCACCAACCTTAAAAATTAGGTATTTGAAATTCTAATTTATTTTCAGTAAAGGGTCCCTTTAATGATGATGACTTTGACTTCCATTTGTCTTCAGAGGTGCAGCTAATTTGCAGTTGTTTACCATAAAACATCTGTTTTGGTAAAAAAATCGGATTGGCCGCCCCCCGTTGTACTTGGCGCCCCCCCCATTGTACTAAGTGTTGTCAGTCACAGAACGTGGAACAGTTTTACCATATGCACATATCTGACCCTCCTGTAATTTAAGTAGTTCCGAGGATGAATGAATATACAAAAATTACAGCCATAATTATTGTGTAATTTAAGAAAATATAGCGCTTTTTTTGTTTTGTGCCCTTAGTTGAAAGGAGCCAGAGACTGCCAACTATGTGTCAGCTATATAAGAGGTCTGATGATCAGCAATTTGATATGTGAGTTTTCAGAGCAACATGAAGAATCCAACAGTTCCTGAGAGGCCTAAGTCACGGCACCTGATTCATTAGTCAGAAGTGCATGATTATTTAACGTGTCGGGAGAAATCAGGACGTATACAGCCAACACGGACACACGCATCGGCAGGAAGGAAGCTTGGTCGCAAGTCAAAGCTCACTGACAGCGATAGATGGACCGTAACAGCCGCTAAACCGCACAAAAGCACAGATCTAAAATTACCACAGAACCGAATCAGCACCTCTGTGACCCAGTGTCAGCAAAAAATTACGCATTGTGAGCTTCACAAAACTGCCAGCTTGAGAACTTGCTTCTGTCCAAGGCCGCTGCACACAGATGGATAAGCCGATTTAAGCTGCACTGAACCTGAGCCTCTAAGCAATGGAAAAAACAGGTATGATCTGATGAGTCACCCTTCTTCCTGCATCTAGACAAGATTATATTTGGAGAAATCCAAAATATATCATCAACCAACAATGCAAATTGGAGGGAGGGGGTATCTGTAATGGCACGAGAAAGCAGTAATTTGGTCTAATGACATGAAATCTAATCAATTGCATAGAATCCAGTCTAATGATTTCTCTGGATGGTTGCATGATGGCTTAGGAACAAGAAGCTCTATTACAGGACCTGGCTGCACCCTGTAGTGTAAACACTGGTCCCTCACAATCTTCCCATATTTCAAGGTGATAACTCCCCAATCAACACTGACAAAGAAATTCAAGAGCGGCTTCATGAACACCCTGCTGAGGTGCAAAAGAGTCCACGGCCTCACTGATCACTGATCATTGAACATTCATGGAGAGTTCTGGAGCACAGAGTGTGCAGTGGATTTCCACCTCATTCACCCCTCAAAGACATGCAGGCTGTTCTTTGTAAAAGACCGGTCTGGTATCCCAGTAGACACAGTTCAGGACAGCGCTCCAAGAAGGACTGAAGCTCTTCTGAAGGGAATCGGAGGTCCTACTGCTAATTAATCTATAATCAGGTCTGTTGCTTTGTCCACTCCCAATGTCAACTGGTTTAATATGTGTTCATTCTGTTCTTGCCTCTGCACCAACGAAAAAAACTCTAAAAGTAATAGACGTAATGGAAATTTGGCTTATCTGTGATTTTTAACATATATACTTGCTTTTCTTTGCATCGTTCAGGTTATGCTCATAGTTGACAATTAGGTATGATAGCATTTTTTAAAATACCAAATGTGGAGGTCCCTTACCAAATATATTGCTATTTGAGTAAACAAGTTTATTGGGCAGCTGAAAATATGGCACAGTACACTTTTTAAAATTCAATTCTATTGCTCAAATGATAAACAGTATAGTATACATACCGACAACAAGCTTGAAGCAATATGAATTCGCTTCACAAAACTTGCCAAACTGTGATAGGAAAATCAGCATATGCCTATATTAAGAAGTATGCTATCATAACTCACCCGCTTACTCTGTCCATTTGCTCACAAATACAGTTCAAAGACATTTGATGGAGGATCTGCCTTTTCCAGAGGAAAAATATTGAAGGAGTTAAGAAAGAAGTTGTTTGAGTCACCGAGAGGTTTTCTTTATGGAAATCTTATCGTTAAAAGCAGCAGTGAGTCAACAGAGATCAGAGATACGTGTCTGGCAAAGGGATTAGTTATGTGGATGGAGGGGGAAAAATGGTCATTTTGAATATTGAATATATATCCATCCATCTTCTAACCACTTATTCTGGTCAGGGTTATGAAGGGGCTTAGAGCTGATCCCTGCATGAGAGTAAGACTAGTGTTCACCTTGGCTGGGGTGCAGGTCCGTACACATAATCACACACCAAAGGCGATTGGGAGATGCCAATTAGCCTAACATGTCTTTGGACTGCTGCGCCCGGAGCATTTCCACACAACTCAGAACACACAACAATCCAAACACACACACACACGCAAGGTAGAGGTGAAAACCCCCCCAACTCTGGAGATGTGAGGCAACAGTGCATGACTGAGCCCTGTGCCACCCACACATGTAGCGTAAAGAGGAGTACAGACCTCTGTCATTGTCGATTTTCTCTCTCCCATGTCGTAGCATTTTACCTTTTTGCACGACACGTTTGGATCTCATCAAGACATAGCACTGTCTGGTGTAGCACTGCTGATATTTTGGAGCTTCTCTGGTTTCATTTCCAGACCTGTGTGCATCAAATGACAGTTACATGTAAAGCAGAGCTTACGTTGAGGTGTTTGGCAGCTACGCGCTAGCTGACCCGGAGTGGGTGGGCGTGTTGAACCTGCAGGGGGTGTATTGATGTGTTTGTACAGATCCTGGCACACACACACACACACACACACACACACACGCTTCACTGTCTGCTCCCAGGGTCTGCGTCGTGTTGGGTCTGACTGGTTTGAACACGCTGCTAACCCTCTCATTGATCAGTACTGAGAAAGACGGCCCGGATTTCGGTCTTCTGGCCTGCTTGACCCCGTCTTCTCAAATACCCTGATGGTGGCCCAGGGATTTTAGTGAAACGTGTCTGGAAAGCGCCTTTGGAGGTGTGTTGTACATGAAAGCATTTCCGGCAGACCTACCCAGTACTGAGACTCTCGCTTTTAGAAACATCCATCTGTCTTAGCTTCCACTCTGCTGTTGGTTTCTTCAGGTCAGACAGCTTTAAGATTCTCACACAGATGTCTTCCGGAGTAAAACCATCACTGCTTCATGCATTAACAGTGCAAGCATTGTTTAAGACAGTCCAGTACTGTGTCACAGTACACCAGGTAATACAGTGCTGCAGTACACCAGGTAATACAGCTCATGGTGAAATGAACTCAACAGCAAGGCTTGATGCGTATCACATAAGAGGAGGGTGCTTATAGTGCCCAAGATGCACTATTGCCACACACAGGAGGAACTCCGGTCAAAGACGTTGCCCTTCAGTTATTTGAAATCATCATTGTTTACCAGGCTGTAAGCTGGTTACATTTTGTTTATATTCCCTTGAGATAGTATTATTGAGCATGTTGTGTCACACACCATAATGTGGGTAATCATGTTTTCTGGCAGTCAATTCATATTCGATTGCGAGAAGGCTTCATCACTGCTTGGGACTTTTCCGTGTCTTCCTGTGTCCTCCATGCTTTCAACTCGTCTTTATTATACAGTGCTTGCAGAGTGAACCCCCTAAAGCCCCCAGCTGTGTTAACACTGCACATCAGTGCACAGTGGAGCACTGGCCACATGACATGTGTCCCTGAGAACGATTAGCCACGTTAACCTCTGACCTCCTACTGCTAAAGTCCTGGCGTCCTCTTCCCTCTCGCTAGGTTCAATTCCCCAACCAAGCTATATATGGCATGGCAGAAAGCCACCCCCCCACTCCCAATGTTTTTTCACCTCCTCTGTTTCCTTGTATCATTTACATTGTATGGCACATGTTGCTTGTCACCTGTTTATGCTGGAATATAACTGTCACGCCATGCGCCTCTCTCTCCCGCAGAGCTTTGTTGCTGAGTCCAACACAGGCTCTGCTTGTACTGCAGGGAGCCAGGACATTCAATCCACTCCTGCCCAGTCTGACCAAACCCAGAACCTTCATCCTCAACCACATCAGAGTGTTGTGCTTACTTGCTGTCTCCTCCAAGCAGGTGGCGATCCCAGTTTCCCCGTCCTGGTCTGAGGGTCAGCTGGATGAGACAGATCTGCTAGATTCAGGCTCAGCAGGGAATTTCATTGACTGGTGGCTGGAAAAACTTCATTCCCTTCCCCTCAAACCACTAACAGCCCCCCTCTTTATTGGGGTGTGGATGGCATGCAACTTGCGTCTGGTCAGGTGACGCATGCAGGTTGGCACCACACATGGTAAAAACATCTAGTTCCTGGTTCTGCCCATGGTTCGGGATGGGATTATTCTAGGTCATCTGTGGTTGCAGCTCCACAACCTCCATATTGATTGGGTCATGAGAGAGATCTGAGCCTGATCCACCCCATGTTTTGTGTGGTACATAATCATTTCCTGGGAGTCTCCTCAGTGGAAAGTCCACTCCCCAAGAGATCTGATCCCTTGGGAGTAAAAAGATTTCACCAATGTGTTCAGTAAGTCCCAGGGGTCTGGTGTTCCCCCACATTGTGATTGGCTGTGTTATTGAAAGGGCACCTCTATGTGCTGTCCAAGACTGAGGAGGAGATGATGGAGAAGTATTTCAGGGAGGGCCTAGCTCAAGACCTGAGGCTGTGCATCAACTATTGGGCCCTGAACGCCATTTCCTGAAAATGCTTGGAACCACTACCCCTGATAGCCTCAGCCCCGGAGCAGCTTCAGTTGGCGTGCATCTTCACAGAACTAAATCTTCGTAGTGCTTACAATTTGATCTGCATCAGGGCCAGCGATGAGTGGAAGACATTGTTAATCACAATCACTGGCCAGTTTGAATTTCTGGTAATGCCTTACGGCTTAGCTAACAGCCCCTCTATATTCCAAAACTTCATGAGCTAAGTTCTCGTTGACATGTTAAACCGATTTGTACATCGATGACATGCTGGTCTACTCCAGCTCCCCCATGAAACATGTCAGCCATGTCTGTCAGGTTCTGCAATGCCTCCGGAGGAATCATCTGCCTGTGAAAAGGGTGAAATGTGAATTGCACAAGACCATAATTACATTCCCACAGTACCGTATCCAACCCGGGGGAGTGGGGATGGATAAGGAGAATGTCAAGGTTGTCTGGGACTGGCTGCGGCCCGGCACCGTCAAAGAGCTCCAACGATTTCTTGGTTTCATCAATTTTTATAGACGCTTTGTCCTGGTATTCAGATCCGTGGTCTCCCCCCTCACTGCCTTACTACGGGTTGGTTGCACCACCCTCCAGCGGACCACTAAGGTTGAGATGGCTCTTCAGACCCTTAAAGGCCTCTTCAGCTCAGGTCTGATACTCCAGCAGCCTGACCCAATAGAGCACTTTGTTGTGAAGGTTGCTGCCTCCGAGGTAGTGGAGGGCACCATCCTCTCTCAGCACTAGGCTGGCAGCGGGGGTCTACACATAAGTTGACACCTGCAAACGCATGTACAACATTTGCAGTCAGGAGTAACTGGCCATAAAGCTGGCCCTCGAGGAATGGCTTGAGGAGGCAGGACATCTCTTACAGTTGTCAACTGATCACCGCAACCTGGAAAACCTAAAGATCACTAAACGCCTCATCTCGAAGCACGCTCGATGGACCTTTTTTTTTTTACCTGTTTCAAGTCGAAAGCACATATCCCAGGAAAGAACAATGTTGAAGTAAATGCCCTGTCCCGCCAGTTTGATCTGGCAGTGGTGAAAAAAGACCCTGTTCCAATCCTGCCATTGGAACCTGTTTCCTAAACCTGGTCTCTGAAGACCAGGACGCCACCTTTCTGGAGGTCCAATGCTGCAAGTGCTGGCTACCTGCCCCCAGGTAATCTTTAGCCCCTGCAATGTTCAGATGCGCTGCTTGGACTGCAGGACTGGTTCTGGCGCAGTCTAAGGGTGTGGAGCCAGTCCGGCAGACATCTAGAGGCCTGGTCACAGTATCAGAAGTTACAGGCTGACCAAAACCACCAAACCAAGCCCTCACTCTGGCCAGGACACTGGGTATGGCTATTGATGAGGAACCTCTGCTGCCCCAGTAACTTAGCACCCTGCTACATTGGGGCATTCTGCATCCTCCGCCAGGTGGGACCGGTTACTTACTGTCTGTAGCTTCCCAGCATATACCAGATCTCGTCTGTGTCTCATGTATCTCTCCTCACTCCAGTCTGGTATAGTGTGGCCCATCCCTCAGGCAACAGCGAGCCACCACCAAGACGGTGAAGCCTATACCACCCGGGTACTGCTTGACTCCAGTCGTTGCCGGGGACTCTTGCAGTACATTGTGGAGTGAGAAGGCTAAGGACCAGCAGAACAAGCACGGGTAACAGCTCCAGACATCCTTAATCCAGGACTGGTGGTCGGCCCCGGCGTTTGGGGGGATATTCTGACATGCCTCTCTTATGAGCTCACTAGGTGATCAAAGGGATGAGGACACATTGTTTTTTGTTTTTTTTTATAAAATTACACAGTTTGGACACATTTATTTTCTTCCTGTAGAAATTACTGTTTTGATAAATGTGCTTAGATGTGTTTAGTACAGTATATGCTCTTCTTGTTTTATCCGGTTCATTTTG
>JAODUD010000045.1:5356269-5421778 GCA_026784285.1 Stomatorhinus walkeri
TTTTTATTTGGTTATTTAACAACCAAAGAAAAATGTGGGTCCTGAGACTAAACCAGTTGAGAAGTGCTGCATTAGGGCATAGCATTGCACAGCATAGCATAGCTTAGCTTAGCATAGCATTGCACAGCATAGCATAGCTTAGCTTAGCATAGCATTGCTTAGCATAGCATAGCATTGCATGGCACATCTTAGCACAACAATAGTGCAGCATGCTGCCCATACTCTAGCATACTACAGCATGGCATATCATACAAAACACTGCACTCTTGGCTTTTTATTACTTATTTAGGTGTTTATTTATTATTAACCAATGTTGCCCAAGACTACATGCTAATATACCTCTGAAGTATATTAGAGACATAAAACTACCATTTATTTGTGGGAAGTTAACAGTATCAGTCAGGGTATGTGTAAACAATAAAAATGTAAGGGAACAGATCTGACATTAAAATGATATAATTACTGTAACCTTTGGTGTTTATAACCATTAACCAAACCACTGGGGGATCTAAATGGCTTCATTTAAAAGGTGATATTGCTTGAAGCAGTTTATTCTCATTTAGATTACATCATAAAACAGACCATAGCACCTTAGCGATTGTGCTGTCATAAACATAATGGGTAACGGGATGAAGCAGATGTCGTCAGAGTGCAGCTGGTGTGTCTGGGGGAGGACAAACTACGCAGCGTGGGGGGGTGTCAGTGGATAGCTGGAAGCTGAGGGCAGTCTGGGCTTTTCCTGTGGTCACCTGCAGATCGTGGAGAACATCGTGGGGGATGTGGTGGAGAGGATTCCCAGGCCCATCGATACGCAGGAAGTGATGAAGCGGTACCCAGTCCTGTACGAGGAATCCATGAACACTGTGTTGATTCAAGAGGTCATCAGGTACCACTGCAATAACCTTTATTACCACCACTTTACAGGCGTTCTTCATGTTTTTATCTTATCCTCTTATTGCCACCATTAGTACTTCGTCTTGGGATTCGTTGCATATATAGAAACGGCAAATTATATGGATGTTTTGTACTTAGACGTGAATCATGCAATACACTACCAGTCAAAAGTGCACACACTGAGATTTTCTACATTTGCATATCCCTTAACATTTATTAAAAATACACTCATATTCTTTGGTAACAAATAAATTCATAGCGTGTTCAACATTTAAGTACCTTTATTAGCAAGAAAATGTCATATCTTTGATTAATCAAAGAAGCCTTCTCTAACAGTTATAAAGGCAGAGAAAATTTGAGGCATTGTTTCTATAAGGGACATTTAATGCTGCTCTGTTTCATGGGATGAATTAGTTAACTGGTGCATTTAAAGTTAAAGGACAGCCTAGAATATGACTATGCCATCACCACACAACCTGTTAACAGGATGTCAGACATGCACTGCTACATACTCTTTGCATGTTATAAATGAAACATGTTTTATTTGACTTGTATTTTCATTGTAGTTGTTCACTCAACTTTCCAGTGCTTGACAAGAATAATAATCCACAGTTTATGAAATAAACAGATAAGTGTTAAAAACGTGTAGTGTGTAAAAACTTTTGACTGGTAGTGCATATTTCATTGGCTGTTGGTCTGCTCCCCAAAGCCATTTCTTTGAGTTAGGATACGAAGGAAGCCATGTCAAACTTTAAACTTAGTGTGTGGTTAGAATGGCGAGAAACGCATCATAAACACATGAGTCATCTGGGCATGTGGGCATGTGTGTTGTCATAAAACCAGTCGCTGGTGTTCTTTCTAATTGGTGTGTTCTGGAATTGCAATACTGATTCACAGTGCAATAGAATTACCAAGAAAGGCAGAGTTTGCGCAATACTGAATGGGCAGCTGCAATCTTTAATTACTTTATTTGGACTACTTGGTTTAATTTCCTCTGGTACAGCTGTGGGTATTCAAGTTCAACATGACCAATATTAGAACAATATTCTCAAAGTTCCCCTTCTCATGACCCCAAGTGTGAGCTGTAGGGATCCTTTGTGAAGGAACTGTGCCAGATTCTAGCAGGACATTGCAGGCTTATGATGGCTCCATGCCAACCTGGTTACACACTACAGAGCTCAAAGAGTGACATTTTTAGTGTTTCCACTCCTGTGAACTTCATGATCATTCTTATGAATTCCTACCTGCTCACTGCTTGAGGAGCTGAAGCTCTATATTGATCACATGACGCTTGGTTTCTTTAAATTCCTTTTGCTTATATTGTATTTCTCCCTCTCTCTCTCCCTCCCCCTCTCTCTCTCAGATATAATCGACTGCTGGCTGTCATTTCACAAAGCCTCTCTGACCTGGGAAAGGCTCTCAAAGGGCTGGTAGTGATGTCATCAGAGCTAGAGCTGATGGCCCACAGCCTGTTCAACAACAGAGTGCCAGACATGTGGAATGCCAAGGTGAGGTTCCTATGGCTCTGCCAGAAGCTGGGAGACTCACAGAACACATGGGAATAAACTTGAGGACTGATGAAAATAGTCAAAACAGCCTTATTATAGTGTCTCAGTTAGTTAGACACAATGTTGGCTACGGCGTACATTACCTGATCAAAGACCTCTCTGTGTAAAGCAAATTTGTGTGATATGTCCCTTTGACTTCTTAGACCTGTTCGTCACTGAAGCCCATCTCATCCTGTATGTAACAGATCTAACGTTAGAATAATATCATTACTGTATCCTATGGCGTTTAATACCATTAACCAAACCACAAAGGTGTACATTACCTGATAAAAGGTTTCTCTATGAAAGGTAAATTTGCGTGTCTGCCTGATCTGTCCCTCTGACTCCTCTCCAGGCTTATCCATCACTGAAGCCCCTATCATCCTGGTTGTCCGACCTGCTGCAGAGGATTGACTTTCTGAAGGGCTGGATCTCAGATGGCGTCCCGGCCGTCTTTTGGATCAGTGGCTTCTTCTTCCCTCAGGCCTTCCTCACCGGCACCTTGCAGAACTTCGCCCGTCGCTCGGTTGTCTCCATTGACACCATTGGCTTTGACTTCCAGGTGAGACAGCACTACATCCCACTCAGACCTGCACCGCTCTTGCTAAATACACAGGATGTTTGCGTGAATGTTAATAAATATGGATTTAGTAGCATCTAGCATATTGTAAAGTGTTCATGGAGGATTACCAGAAGGTACCAGTGCTTGGTGTTCCAGCCTTCCAAAGATGCTGTTGTGTTACGATGACATTTCAGTCACCTAGAGAATCTTTAGTGGGGGTGTGTGGCTCAGCAGGTAAGGCTGCACTGTCTCTTATCAGGCACAGGTTCAAATCCCTGGGTTGACGGAGTACTCAGGTTGTGTATTCAGCAGAGTGCTTTGACTGCTGGACCTGTAATAAGTCAGTCCAGGGAGCACCTGGTACTGCTTTTTCAAAATGTACATTACTTTGGATAAAAGCGTCTGCTAACCAAATCTGCAAATCAAAAGCAGCATAAAGAGCGCATATATTCAGTGCATCGGCATCACTGGTGGTGCTTATGTTATAAGACACAGTCAATGGTCAATAAGTGCTACTAATACTTAATAAGTGCTACTAATACTCAATAAGTGTGACAACCTGACGCTGCCTGAATTACCAGCTTCATTTTGATAGCTAAAGTTTTATGTCTTTTCATCATGATAATGGAAGCTTGATGGATTTAGCTGTTATGACAAATGTTTGTTAGCAGGTCACCAGTGGAGGGCGTTCTCATAAAATGCCTGAGCTGTGAATGGGGAAGTACTGGGTGGTGAGCGTTAAATGTCTGAGCATGGGGGGAGGTGTGTGACTCCGCAGGTTAGGATGTGGTTTCCGTGGCCGGATGGGGGCCGTCACTGCTGTGCCCTTGAGCACGGCCCTTATCGGCCAATTGTTCCAGGCTTTGAGTTTTTCAAAAATGTATGTCGCTTTGGGTAAAAGCACCTCCTAAATAAATAAAACATGATTTATTCAGCAAGTTAGCGGTAATAAAACCGGGAAGCTTGAGGAAGTGTCAGAGTGTCTAGGAAGGACAAGATCCCGTGCATACACTGTCAGAAAAAAGGGTACAGAAATTGAATCTAAGGAACATCAAGGTACAAACAACATTAATGTACCATTAATGGTACAAAAATGTTCCTCGGAGTCCATTTCTGTATTTTAAAAGGTACATTTCCCTACAGCTACACAGTACCATTGGCAGACCCTTGAGGGTACAGTCCCAGTGACAAGCCAAGGTACAAACTGGTACTCTTTCTTCTGGCAGTGTACATCGTCCCCTTAGAGCTGAGTAACGTTGGTAGGGCTGAGTTACTAGCGCAGAGAGAGCTCTGTCATGTGGCCTCTGTGATGTCCCACGTTCATCCAGGTGATTAAGGAGCCTGTTGAGCAGCTGACAGCACGTCCAGATGTAGGCTGCTACATCCACGGACTGTTCTTGGAAGGGGCAGGCTGGGACCGTCACACAGGCCTGCTGGCTGAGTCCCGGCCCATGGAGCTGTACACCGAGATGGCAGTCATCTGGCTGATGCCAGTGGCCAACCGCAAAGCACCCACCTCGGGGGTGTACATCTGCCCCATCTACAAGACCCCCACCCGGGCAGGTCAGCAGATCCTGTAAATACAGCTGCCCTGTCCCTTATCACTTATACACCATGGCATGCACCAAGAGACACTCAAGGCATTGTATGGGCACTAATACTAGGTCCAAGCAGGTAGAAATTGGCCCAGGTTTGATTGAATAAGTAAGAATATTATATTTTGATATATTAAGACACAAAAAAATTCAAGTCACTTTTTTAATGGTTCATGATAAGGCAGTATCTGGCCTGATGAGTGGAGATTGTTTCCATGGGGTTTTTCCATCATTGATTGTGTGATATCACTATGATTCTCTTAAAAATACTGGAAGTGTTTTGGGCCAGTTTTTACACTTTCTCCCAGTCAATACACTTATTTGCTGATACCTGCTAATACCCAACACATCAACCCACCCAGACGATCATTTTGACCATTCTGCACACACATTACACTACAAGGAAGACTTTACCTGAAAGTTGGTCAGGTGTGACTGTATTGAGGCACAGGTAATAGGATATGGAATTATGAATAAGGGTTGGCATCGCGGGCGTTTCTTACATTATTATTGGTCATCTTATAGGAATGTCTGTGCTCATTCAGTGTTGGACATCTTAAGAGTGATTGATGTGTTTATCATGCAGGAACGCTGTCCACCACGGGCCATTCCACGAACTACGTGATCGCGGTGGAAATACCCAGTAACCGCCCCCAGAGGCACTGGATCAAGCGGGGTGTTGCTCTCATCTGCGCTCTGGATTATTAGCCAGGGCTACTCACCTCACAGAATCACCGACACCTCAGTTCAGACAACACAAGCTACATTTGGGGGATTTCCATTCAAAGCACTTACTAAGGGACATTACGAAAGGCCACACAATGCTAATATGTATATGTAAAACACAAGCCTCAAACTCAAATGACCCGGGGCTCGGTGATGTTCAGCTCAAGTGGGCTGCCTGTGTTTTTTTTTTGTTTTAGATATATGACCAGTCTGCTAAAAAATTGACTGGAGTGAGGAGGGGGCGCTGGCGACAGCAATATTCATTCAGCTTTGATAATCAATCAATTGATCAGTGGTCAGGATTTAACAATTATGAAAAATACTTTCTGGACTACATAGTTCTCACAGGCCCTGACTGTGGAAGCCTTTGTTTAGAACATAGTCAATATTTAAGATGTCAATCCAGAAATATCCCCCCCCCCCCCAATGTGTGTTATATTCTGATGTCATTATACAAACACATGCTGCTTTAAATAGCTAGTGACCTCGCATGCTATTCATACTGGTGATGTGCGTCATAGCTGAAGTAAAATAGTATCAATTGGCATAAAAATGTGCTAATAGGCTTCATCTCTTCATGGCCTCTCCGTGGCATGTTCCCGCTCGCGCTGCTCAGTCCTTCACTTTCATTTGACACGTCTGTGTTAAAGGCCTACAAAAGCCATTTCTGTCTCCAAAGAATCTCCAACATGCAGCCGTGAAGCTGCTTAGACGTGCCTACCATCCGTATGTTAGTTTTCCATAACCACTAATGCAGTGCAGGGTTAAGGTGAGCTTGGTGCCCATGCCGGAATGGAAGGGTATGAGGCGGACAGCAGCTTAGATGCCTCTAATACGACTTACTTTCTTATAGAATGTTAACAAAGCTGTATGTTTAATGGTCTAACCCACAGAATACAGTGAAGGCCTTAACTGGCATCCCTCTAGTTTAAATTAAATACTTCCTAAGAGCTGTCACATATAGATCGAACGTTACTTGTTTTTTTATAGATTCCGGAAGTTTCAAACAGCTCCCAGTGATCGCTCAGTGACCACTGCTGGGCTGTGGTTTTGGTGGTATCTCGGTCTGTTCATGTGAATTGTCCTCCATTTCTTGGTGCAGCTTGGCTTTTCGTGCATCAGCAAATGTGTAGAAAATGTGAAAAATGTGTGACTGTAACTGCAGGCAGCATATTAGTGTACAGATATAATGCATGATATTGTATTGCTGTAGAAAGGCAATACGCTAACTCCATATTTTGCCAGAATTGACTTATGACCGAAATTGAGTCTCTCAGGCTCTGTTTTATCTCATAACAAAATATCTTAGTTCAGCTATGCTCAGTTTTGAATAAGCAGACTATTATTTACACATATATACAGGCGGAGAGTAAAACGACTCAGAAGCCCTTTCAGTGTCAGTAAAGTTACTGTTTTTTGCCATTGAAGGACAATGTACACTATTAAAACTTGCATGCATGTAGCTAACAATATGATAACAAGGCATAAGCTGGCTTTTTTATTCCATTTTTCATTTTAAGCTAAAAGCATGGGCACGTTGCCCTACCCTACAGTATTCTGACACTGGTATCACCACGAACAACGAGAGGGGGTGCAGAAGCACCCTCAGCACTCCTACTTACATATCTGCTGCTTATCGCCTGTATTTCTCAGTGCGACATTCCTCCAAACGACTGAGACCGACCAAGGAGCCTCCATCCAATGTACTGGTGCCAGAGACATATTATAACCGGAAAAAAAACAGGTCCGTAAGGTCAACAGGAAATGGGCCCCATTAGATAAACACAGATCTGTCAGCCTACTGCGTTTTCATTCATCACGTGGAATATTCAGCAGTTGGTTCTCCCTTAAAACTGAGCCTAAAGTTATGAAACTGAAGGTCAGATGTATTGATTTACTGATGTTGTCCTGTGCCCCCCAGCCTAACAATTGGACCATTCCAGCTATTATTTGGAGCTGAAAGATAAACAACAGGGAATTAAAAACGAAGAATACCAATAATATGCTATAATATGGGCCGCCCGGAATGAGGGGAGTATAACACTGGCGGATCGATCGGCCGAATTCAAATATTTTATTACAAATTATAATACTGTAACCAAAATTGTTATTTAAATGATTTGAAGTGGACATTGGATCTATGGGTTTTGTTGCTAAAAAAAAATGTCGAGATCACAGCAGGGAGCCCCCTAGAGTGCGGGGTCCAGGGATGCCCCCGCCTCCTATTCCACACCTGTCTATTTCTCTTTACAAGTAACTTTAACTAATCCTTTTAAACTATAGGTCACCAATTTGTGTTTAATCCCCATCTATTACACTATTACAGTGTACGAAATTTCATGTATATGAAAACCCCATCCACTTATCGAAAGCGCAGTAGGCTATTAGTTACATTTGATCTGAACTATTGTCATTGTACGATATTTTTAAAGGCATTCATCCAATCATTCTTCCGTTAGTTTCCCATGTCCATTTAACCACTATGGATTTTAGCTGTCTTTCAATTTATAAAGAAAGAGTAAAAATTGAATATCTCTGAATTTTGTATTAAATATTGTAGCCCATACATGAAACTTTCCTGATTTTCAAACGTGATTTAAAACCGAAACACTTAAAAGATAGCGACGAACGTAGTGCTTTTCAGTCTTTCGTTTCCAGTCTGTACTGTGTCTTTAAGATATGAGCCCTTGAGAAATTGCGCTTCATTTGCTGGCAGCGCTTGCGTAAGGGACACGCTTTTAAAGACAGGACGCCTTCGAGCGGCGACACCGCGGACGGCACCACGCTTGGTTTCGGACTGGACTTACAAATCAATTATAATGTACAGTTTCAATATTGTTCTCGTGAGTTAATATAGTTATAAGAGAATGAGAAGCACCCATGGTACGGTTATTATAGTAAGTTGCTGTTTGTTTAAAAATAAATTAAAACCGATCAGATAGCCTACTTTGCGATATATGTTGGCTATCATGTTTATTATTTAAATGTTAAACCTGTAATGCTTTTTGATATCTAAACTTTTTTACTAAAACGTTTAAAGTTGAAGAACTTAGAAAAGAGGGATCATATATAATTTGTGTTTTTTTATTTGTCTTGGTTTAAAAGAGGCTGGTAAACATCCCATGAACTTACTGTCATACATTGAACTGTAAATGTGCATAATATAAATACAGGTGAAACCAGTCGCAATATATGACTTTCTTGTGAATCACTGCCGCCAAAGAGTGAAGAAACTCGGCTAAAAGATTCTAAACTTGCATTCACTTTTTAACTTATACTTTAACTGACATTTAAATGTGAGGGATTTTTTTTATTCAGTTACAACTAACACTATTCTGGACGTGACACGACGTGACACGATAATTGAACAAGAGAAGAAAAAGAAGCGCTGACAGAACATGCTACACAATGGCGAAGACAAGGAGAAGTCCGACTGCCCGCAGACCGAAAATGATAGTAAAAGTCCACTGACACCATGCGACGAACCGGCACAGAAGCCCAAACGCGCCGGCAGCCCGACGCATTTCTCACTGCCGGGCGTCCCCAGGATAGAAATCAAACGTAATTCGGTTACGGATGACTACAAGATATCCAACCAGGTCCTGGGTCTGGGCATCAACGGCAAAGTGCTGGAATGCCATAACAAAAGGACGGGGGAGAAGTGCGCCCTGAAGGTACAGTCGGCGTCGTTGACCGAGCTTTGCAAATCGCGGCTTTCAAATTCACGGAGGTTTGCGAAACTTAATACAAAGAGAAATTTTTTACTTCTTAAATTCTCACATTTCCTCCATCCTCGCTTCCTCATCCGCTCTCTCATCTTCCCCCGCTACCACATTATATGAAAGGCGATCTCTTAAATGCAGGAACTCCCAAACTCCATATAATTTCCAACGCAAACAATTGGCTCTTAATTCACTGAAATAAAAGACACAATACTCTTTATTGTAAGTTTCACCATTTGTTCCAGCCTGCCTGTAATATACCTCGAAGTTGATCCCAATTTTGAAACGACATGTCAAAGAACTTAAAGCTACTTAGTAAGTCAAAGAACTTAAAGAAAGTCAAATAACTTAAAGTTACTTAGGATACAGTTTAGTAATTTAAATGAAAAGTTCTGTTTATTGGGGAATGAATGGCACTAAATTAAATATGGAAGAGGTACATCCCCCACTGATCAAGCGCATTGCTTTCGTTGTAGTCAAACATACTACTATTATTGGAAATAATAATGTTTCTCGTTTCTACTTGTGATGCCTCTTGGACCCTGAGCTCTGGGTGTAGTGTAAGTGTGTGAGTTGGTGTTACGCGAAAGTGGTTTCGAATTTATAGTCAGCAGTTGGACTTAGATTTATGTACGACTGGGGATTACCGTCCTCCATTAGCCTCGCATCACCATTCTGGGTGTGCAATGGGAACCTGTCTACACGTTGGTCCAAAGGGACGAATTTACACACTGCGTGTAAATCTAGCCTGCCTATACAGCATATTGGCACTATGTCTGCGTCATAATAATGAAGTCCAGCTTGGTGGTCATGTTGCCTCTCCTGTGGACAAGGACATATTCAGAGCCGTGGTGATGACTGAATTCTGTACTTAAGCGTCATGTTTACGTTAAACATGTTTACATAATGGGGATGGCTTATTTTATAGTGACATTAATTAAAAAGACCGAACACATCCATATATTTTCTTTATTGACCCGATATATTCCTTATTGTTGTACACAAGTGACAACTTATTAAATGTTATGTATATTTGCGTTCCTTTTAAAATTATTTTTAAATAATTTAATCTTCAAAAATTGAATAATCTATTACTCATCAAGGACGTTGTTATAGTCGTCATTATTATTACTGGTAATCCCATTTTATGATACCAAAATATTTCTGCTTTTCTTCCATTTGTAAAAATACGGATTTTAAAAGATGGATGTTTCATTATCTGTGCTGCATTTGGCAGTTTTTGTTGAGTGAGGTAAGGACTTCATATGTTACAATAGTCATATATAACATTAAACCAATTATTTTATAACACTAGTTAGTCCTCTTGAGTAATACATGCTTATTTAAAAAAAAAAACATTTTAATGTTTATATTATGCAAACTATTTTTACTAGACTATAGCTACTATACAAATGTCAGAAAGTGTAATCTTGTTCTGATGGCTTTAATATGTAGTTCAGGAACAAGGTTATTTTTCTATCTATAGCATTGAAGGCTTGGGTCCTCTGTCACCGGTAAGCCATCCGTGTGGCTCTTTCGTGCCCCGTGCCGCAGCTGCTCTCATGTATCGTGTTTTACGACCTCACGGGTCACAAGTCACTGCTCAGTCGGAGCTGCCAGAAGCTGAAGGAGCCCCATCCTTGCAGTCCGTCTCACGCCACCGGCACCGCTTTCTCTGAGCGCCTTGGCTTGGGCCCCTTAAAGTGGGGCCCCTCTGGCCCCTGTAAGGGTCTCATATGGAAAAGCAAACACAAGGGGTAATTAGTGTAGTTCCATTGGATCGTAAATAAATAACCCAACTAAGCTATAAAACAACTAAGCCATTGCATATTATATATAATATCAATAAAACTGTATTAACTTTATAGGTATAACTTTGTACAGCTGTCCCCTCAGTCTTATCCTAAGGTCATTAATGTATAGCAGCCTTATCTCCACGTTTGTGCCTGGATCCAGAAACGTAGGCGTGATATGAGTCAATAAACCGCCATATGTTCTGTAATGCTTTTAATAACCAACATAATAACCAAGTAAAGGTTAGTGAAGGAAATTTGGTTTTTCCATCCACTTCTTCTTTGATTAGTTTTTTTTTTCCTATGTGGAAACTGAATAGATTAGAATGGGTGTAATTCACCCACTAAGTCTGGAAGGAATCAATGTGTTTAATAGAATAATCCAATTAGCTCAGTTTATTTTGCCTTCTTCTTTATGTGAATGTCTTGAGGGCGTTTAGAACAGTTAAATGGTATTCGGTGTTTAATTAAGTTATACAGGAAATGCCAGCATTTTCTTCAGTCTTGTACAGTCTACCATAGCTGGCTCTGTTTCCTAGTTGGCTTGACTTGCCACACAAAGACATGCTGTCTAAGACAGCGTTTCCCAATCCGCTCCCCGGGGACCCACAGACGCTCCATGTTTTTGCTCCCTATCAGCTCCCCACCAAACGGTCCATATTTTTGCTGGGAGCTGGGAGGGAGCAAAAATCGGATCCCTGAGGACCAGATTGGGAAACACTAATCTAAGCTTATTTATCTATTTTACTTAGTTTTTTTTTGTATTGACAGCCAGCTGAGACTTTTAACAGTGACATAAACAGAGAGTCTTTTTGCGGTAACTGAATTACAGCAAGCTTACACCAATCATCATTATGACATACAGATAGTAGTCTGACATTTACCTTAATTACATTAACGCTGACCTTATTGCCTCTAAAGCCAGCACACTGCAGTTGTTTGTTCTGTAGAGACACAATTGTCATTGATGAAGTGTTAGATAGAGTGATAGAGTTAGAAGGTCTCCTGGGCATTATTACATTGGCCGGTTCCCATTTACAAAATGTTAAACTTCACCCTGAGCCTGTAGCCTCCTTGTGGATGAATAATTTGCATCAGTCCACGTCTGTGTGGCCATTTTGATTGTTTCTCTGAATGTTAACCCTCTCCTCAGACCCAGAGCGCAGTATGAGTATTCCTTGGAAATTCCACCCCCTCCACACATCTTTCATTCTTTTCACCAGCATTCTGATATAAATACTGGCCTCTTTGGCAGCACAGAGTTCCGCTTTTGATGCTCCCCTCAAAACACACTCACACACACACACACTCACACACATTTGATGACTCAGCCGGGCCAGTCTGAATTATCATCTTTCCTGTAACCAGTTTGTGCAAGGCTGTATCTTTTCTGGACTGGACAGGAAGGTTGATGACAACGCTGGTATTTTTTAAACACACAAACCTTCCGTTTTGATAGTTTCCATGCAGATGTACGTGTTAATTTCTCTTGCTATGGTTTTGGTCAGAATGGTGTTTCCATTTTCTTCCCATATCAAATAGTAGAAATATGATCTTTGTATTTGTCTGTTATTATGTATAAATTAAGAGAGCTGTGTGTTTTGGAATGTGGTTTCCTTAATAAGATTTTAAATCAGGAAACCCATTGATATGTTTTATCCATCCATCCATTCATTTTCTGTACCCACTTGTCCTATTCAGGGTCGCTGGGGGGTCCAGAGCTTATCCTGGAAACTATGGGTACAAACTAGGGAACAACCCAGGATGGGGCACCAACCCATCACAAGGCAGATGTGTTTCATTAGCATATGAAAAAGGTTTGTAGTGTTTTTTGTGAGGAAAATTTGCCTGCAGAGAATCCAAAATAAAGATATAGAATGGATGTGTGCAGTAAAGTTTATCCTTCATAGATGCTACAGAACCTTCAGCATTTGAGAAAACATTATTAAGCTCTTAATCACAATGTATGCCATAAACACATCTTTCCGCATATCTTGAGTCATCAGCCATTACCAGTTAGCCTGACCAGTTACTAGCCTTTTTCTCATCACACTAGTGAATAACTTTAGCGTTTGGCAATTGTTACAAAGCAACCTCTGTCACCTTTATATGAAATATCCATCAACAAACTTCTGCCATTGTGTTCCACTTTTCCTTGGTCTCCTTTTTCATTTATGCTTATTTTACGTATACCCTTATGCTAGTTTTTACATAGTTGAGTTAATATTTTAACCGTATGCACCTCTGTCCTGCTCTTTGGCTCTGCTGGAGCTTAATCTTTATTCTTGTTTACTCACACAGACATTCCTCTTTCACCACCCCTTGTGCGTTACGTCATATGTGCTATCATACAGGAGACATCTCGTAAACAGTTATCTCAGGATTAACTAAGTCAGTGTTTCTCAACCTGGTCCTCGGGGATCCCCCTAGATGGTTTGTGTTTTTGCTCCCTCCCAGCTCTCTACAAGGAGCAAAAATGTGGACTGCCTGGGGCTCCCTGCGGATTGGTTTAAGAAACGCTAGGCAAGTCAAGCCGAATGATGGAGGTTTCTCTGTAAATGTATTTGTTATATGTACCTTTCACACCTTATAACTCTCCATCTCCATCTTGTGGCTTCAAAGGCTATAAAAATGTAGGATAATATAGTTTTTTTGGGGGGCACAGGAGTGAAAGCAATACTGTTCTGATTGGGTTTAAGCTGGGAGCTTTTTCTTTTGATATTTGGATGCCATAGCAACATCAGTCGGAAACTGTTGCTTCGGAATTCAATTTGGCTGATATGTGCATCAATTTAAGGTTTCCGGCTGAGGATAATTTAGTTTTTGTAATGCTGGCATCTTTTGAAGGCTATGGGTCCCAGCACAGTGCCCTGAAGGACATCCCATTTAAATGCGCTGGGAAGATGTACTGGGTTGTTGTGGATCTGCATTTTTGGTCTTTAATCTGTGGGGAGTTATTCACAACAAAACAAAAGAAATTTGTGTAATAGCAGCCGTGCTTTAAGAGGCATTCTGGAACTATTGTGAAGTGTGACATCAGGCTGTAATTTCAGTCTGAAAGGCTCAGAGCTGTGACCTCTGTTAAAAAAATTGGGCGAGCCTTTAGCCGCCTGAACTGAAAGAGCTTATTCAGAGCTGGTTTTGGTCAAAAGCCAGACTGTCATTTTTCATATTTTAATTCTAATTTTTTTGTAAGGTTTTTTTCTGGTTTATTATCACGCGCTGAAAATTATTATACTTGTTCTGTTGTTGGCCCTATTATCCCACATACCTGTCCCCTTCCCTGCAACTCTGCCGCCTGAATTTCAACCATATTCCTTGGAGCACAGATGACAATTAAAGCTTGAAACTTGAAACTCAAATTGCTTTTTGATAAAAATGACAGGGGGGGGGGCTTTTCCTCCAGATTAAACAGATAGAAAAAGGTGCTGCTGGTCCGGGTTGCACTGAGGGGGACCTGAGCTGCAGCAGTTACGGCGTCTGGCTGCTGCGTCATAGGCACACGTCTGTAAGCTGAAGACACACTGAGGACTGGGCGGCTGTGTTTGTCCCTCTCAAGGAGAGCGACCAGGACGCGGGCAGAGGTTCAGACCCCAAGGCCCTTGTGAGCAGGAGGTCACGGGTTGCCAGTTCCCAGAAATATTTGACGACGAAGGTCAGCTGAGACTGTCGGATGGCCAGGAATGCGGCCTGCGTGTCAGGGACGCTCGCTGGTGACTGAGTTACGCGGAGCATAACGGGGAGCCCGAGGGAGGCTGTTGGATCCCGTCTCGATGTGACGTCAAAGAACCACCTCTGGAGGAGTGCAGCTCCTTGCCAGTCGGCCAACGCCATTTTTTTTTTTTTTTTGCTGTCCATAGTGGTTGGCTTCCCAGTTAAAATTAAATACACGTAATAATATTACACCAGGGCAATTGGAGTGCTTTCTCCTCCAAAAGGATTTAATTTGACTGCACATCCCTGGTCCACATCCTGCTGTCATTTTAACACCCTTTGCTCAAAGCAAGTGTGCCAAGTAAAATTATCTGAGCAATGATTTCTAACCATTTCATAAGGCCTTGTTCCTGCACTGTTAACCTGAAGGTGGGCAGCAGTTAATGGAGCTGACGTAGTCCAGTTTAGCGCCCAATCCTGAGGGGTTTGCCTTCTTGGGGCCCCCTGGCACTGCTAGTAGGAGTTTTACTTGCAGAAAAATGTTCTGAGGCTGGAAAATGATTTCTCTGAACCAATCAGATTGTAGAGGAGGTGGATCCAAGAGACTGGAGGTTGGTGGGACCAACCAATCAGATGTCTTGGTCCTGCCTCCTCCTAGTTGCTTGGACCCACCTCTACAGTCTGATTGGTTCAGGAAAATAAATCATTTTCTGGCCTCAGAACTTTTTTTTGTGCAAGTAAAACTCCCACGAGCCAGAAACATGAGCCAAACACACCAGAGGTTCTGGCTGAGGTTGGGTTTGAAATGCTGTTTGTGTGTTCTGGAGGCAGCAGAGAACAGCTCCGGCTAACAGGGTGGAAGGGAAGCCATCTCTGCCTTTCGGAATGGCTCCTTGAAGCAGTCGGATCCGAGAAATAAGAGCTCCGACTCTGGAATGTGAGGCCCTGGGATATCTTGGTCAGGTCTGGAATCTAAGTGGTGGTTGTGACAATCCAAACAATTTCATAGAACATTGTTAGCACAATCTGCAGGGTAAGCAGAAAGTGTGCATTCCTCACCCTCTGCTGCTGGTGAGTCGCTCACGTTTTTTGGGAAACAAACTTTCCAAGGCAAAGTGTCTGTGATTTTCTGGGCTGAATGCCCACCCCCATTCCAAACTGTGCAGTCTATAGGCTTTGAGTGCTATCATTTCTTCTCAGGGGGGCTCTGTCACCCAAGTAGGCCGAAAGGACATGCAATACGGAGACTGAGATCCATGATGATTTTCCCCTTATGAAAATGGGTGTGTCCTTCAGGCAGTTGTCTTGCAGCAAATGAAAGGGCAGTGTTCTGGCCCATGTGACACCACAGTGATGCACGTATTGCCCTGGTGCGGAGGCTGGCTTTTCTGTCGCTATCTTGTTTCACAGCTAGAGGTGACAGGTATGGGGTGGGGCGGGGACTGCGCTGCCGTTATTGTCCTTCATAGACCTGAATGTAACCCCCTTTTGTATTTCTGGGTGCCGTCGGGGTGCGTGATACAAGCATCTCTGCAGCCGCGTCCCTGAACTTGCGACAGCGCGACCGGTGGAAACTCGTTTTTTCCTGGCGTGATGCACCGCGTCAGCTCCGTCAGAAGCTTCTCGCGTCTCTGTTGAACGTATTGAATGACAATAATGAGTTCCCCAGCTGATCCTGGCTGGCTATGGATGACCTTGCTGTGGGTCGTGTATACGCCATGCCTGCTGAGCACTACTATCTGCGCTACGCACGTTTCAGCACTCATACTATTATTTCACATGCTACCAAAGTCTGCCTCGCTGCAAACACCACGCAGCCCCCGTTCAGTGCATTCAGGCCTTATGACACACTTCCTGAGGCTAAACCCACAACACCATGGTCTTAGGAAGGTTCTGTAATGAATATAGTCCAAAAATCAATTAAAACTATAGGCAGTCCCCAGGTTAAGAATGCCCCACTTATTGACAACTTATGAATGAACTGCCATAAAGAATACTATATTAAAATTGCTCACAATAAAGAGTATATACGCTCAATGAAACCTAGTGCAGTTTTACAGATTCATCAGCTTGAGGTATCAGCTTGTATGTAGCTACTTTTATTATTATGGTATGTTCTGTAATATTGTTCTGACTTAGAAATTCGACTTAAAGACAGATTGGGCGAATGGGTCTTAAACAGGGCACTGGCTGCAATTTAAACTTAAATGAAGTGTAGTGACTGAGATGTGAGATGTAGATTATTTTTTTTTTTATTTATGAATTCATATGCCTCTTGAGTACAGGAATTATACATCCAGGAATTTTACTTTTTCTGTTATAAGAGTGAGTTAAAATTATTAAGCTTTAAAGGTCTAGTAGTTGGACCTCATAAAACATACCGTTTTGCTTCCAATTTAATATGTATGATAATCGTACTGTTCCATATATGCAAGAGGGTCCTAATTAATTTGAGAGAAAATTTAATAATATACATGTCTAAAGTAATCCAAGTGTGAGTATTTTTGGAATTACAAGACAACAAATTCTGGAGGTACATATTTTCTCACAACGAATAAGTACTGCTAAAATGAAGATGCTATGTTTTCCTTGTGACAGTTAAGTCCAAATTAAACTGGATAGCAAAAAAACTCAAATAGTTGCTTGTGTGTGTGTGTGTCCGCATGTTAAAATAGGGGGAATGTGATTGTACATTTTTTAATTTAAAAACAACTTTGTTGAATAATATGGAAATCTGTGAACAGGACAACCTGAGAATCAGTCTTCACCCAACGTGTATCATAAGCAGATATGTTAAGATGGGTGTGTTGGACACAGTTGGTAAAAGTACCTGAATTTTAGCCGACTATCCCCAAGTTCAGTCAACATTAGCAGGGATAAAGCACTTTGGTACTTTGAGACATTTTAAAACTGGCCTGCAATTCATGGGGTTAAAATAAGCCTCTTTAGTCTGGCAGTAACTCTTCCCACCGTTTCATTCATACATTTTACCATCAACAATTTAAGCTCTTTATTCAATAGATTTAACCTTCATTTGTTTTTAATAATCACGCTCTGGCTAGCAAACATTTTTTTGAGTATCTATCTCCCTTCCTTTTTGCTGTTGCACAAGCATGCAATTCAACAATCTGCAACAAAAGCTAATAACCGCTGCCTGCTGCCTACCTTGTAGAAAATTACACCTATCAGCTAATCACAAATCACTCTGTGCCATATCATCACCTCCTAATACTGTCTCATTATTACAGATCAAGGGTCTCCAACAGATACACAAATAACTCGTCTCCGTCGTAGCTTAATTAGAAAATGATTTATTGAGAAAATTCTGCTCCAATGTGGCTATTTACAGCTTGTCATTCATCCCTATACATCGTCACTCCTGAATCTGAAATAGTTGTACATCAGACTGCATCATTCTTTACAGATACCCTCAAGCAAGAGACGACAAGCTATTTCTGTGTAATCTGTACACAAGATACCGAATCTGCAATGTATCCAGGTTATTTTTCAGAAGTCAAGAGGCTGAACCAACCACCAGCTATCTGAAGCTCATGAACGTATCTCATGTTAACAAAAGAGGAGATGAGGTGATCTGGTTGGCTACAAAGGTGGCCAGCAATCTCAGGCTTAGTTGATAAGTGCAAGAGCAATAAGGATTTTTAGGGGCATTATGATGGTGATACTCAAACACAACTGCCCCCAAAAGCCCCTCATTCTCCCTGCGGCATTAAAGAGCTTCAGGGATGTACTTGTTAACAAAGACAAAGTCAGGTTTTCCCATTTTAAATGTAGGCCTAATTTTTAATGATCATTTTACTCTTCATTTGGCTTCTGTTATTTCTGTGAAACAAATTGGCCCAATTCCCTCCCCCCCCCGCAGTTCCGTTTTGATTCCATTATTTACTTAATACTGCTTGTCATTTAACATTAAAATGCCTCATTTATTTTTAAAACGCAATGTATATTAATATAAACTTGGATGTGGCAAAATAATGTATATGTTAAATAACTAGATTATTAGTATTTATCTTAACATTAATTAACACTTTCTTGTTGGAGGGCATGAATTAATCATCATAAATGCCTTCCGTTTTAACACCTATTTGAATTTGATTAACAAAGACGCTTGTAAAATTTCTCAAATAGGCTATAGCTTTGTAACTGTTGATATATATGACATTTAGATCAGCAGTCTAGTTAAATTGACAAATGGAACAAAACGCAGCATGATGGGGGGGGGGCAAGAGGGCTGGAAACCACTGGCCTAAAGTTTGTAGTTTACTTAAGTTTTAGTTCACACTTCCACTATTTTATGAATGATTAGTTTAGAGTGGGAATTTAAAATAAAGACGTCATCACCTTCCTTACAGTGAGATTCAACTCCGAATACGTCTCATCAAAGTAGACGTGTGAGGACAATCACTTCAAGCTGACTGAATGAGTGCCAGAAGCGGGACTTTGCGGGCCAGTTGGATTTTAATAAAACACATCTCGCCCTCAAAATCCCGCAACCGAGATCACAAGCAGAAGCCGAATCTTGTTGCATACCAATATATTAACGCACATGACCGCCTTCAGCAAAATAAAGGGCATCCCTCTACTTTGGATGCCTGTCGACACCACTGGAAAGTCACTCAATCCATGTAATCAAAATGTTTTCTATAAACATCCGCCACTGGAGGCTCACCCAACGTCAGATCGTTTAAACTAGGCACTCCTTTAATTACAATACAAAATTAATCAGAATAAAAAGAAAAAAATACGCACCACAACCATCATTGGTTGTATGCAAATAATTGTACATTTTTCCGTTAACAACAGCTACCTGTGGGACATGGAAACATTTATTTACAAAGTTAATTTACTTCCATCCTTGTGTTAAAAATTGAAGCATCGGGTGTACTAATTAAATACAAACCGCTACTTTGTATAACAGTTATTTAAATATTAAGAGGTAGATTTATTTATTGACTAATAATTGATTATAGTACGAGTGTATGATTTTAATATGAGTGTATATATCGGTTTTCAGCGACATAAAGGAGTCATGCCTACGCCTATTCACAAAAATCTTTATTTGTGAATGTTTGCTACTATTTCATAACGCCATACTGCGTCTGAGAGATATCTATTTAGGAGTAATGGGTGGTCCTTTTAACCTGATTGAATCTCAGACCCCGTCTTCAATCCCAGACTTCAGGTAGTCTTACTCTCAGACAGTATCTGTCTGCGTCCAGTCTCGTAGGGGGGTGGCGAGGGTGAAATAGATAAAGCACCTTACTATCGGGGCGGCGACACGCTGGTGCAACTATTAATAAGAATACATAACTCCTGCATTAAATCGCATGATCTAAGACGTCTCGGCGATATCATTTCTGTAGCGGGTATTATTGATTTATATTAGGGAAAACGAAAATCATGTCACACCTGCTGGCCTTCCCGACCATGTGTGAGACGTGACGTGCCAGCTAGCGAGCACGCATTTAAAATCCACATCCGATGCACTTTTAATATATATATGTATATATTCCAGCATAGCATGCGGAATAATGTGAAACTTACCCAGATAGCCTGAGGGTATTCAGCAGGCGGTGGGAATGTGATCGGTTGGTGTTTTCTTTTTTGTTTTATTTTTTCTGTCATTGTTTCTTTGGTAATGCGTGCTCCCAGTGCCGAGGTCTTCCCAGTCTCTCGGTCCTGACTCATTGCATTGCGTGAACACGCTGCCAGCTCCTCAAACATTTCTTCATGATCACGCCACGGGATAAGAAAGGAGGGGGGAGGCATAACTGGGTAGCTCCCAATAAGAAAACAAAAGATCGTCATAAAAAGAACTCGCAATGTAAATTCACCGCAAGCAATGCGCTTTCTGTAAACGGGGATTCATTCTGTCTCCTTCTTTGAAGGTATGCAGCCAGAAGACGACTTGCAAGCTCTAGCTGAAGTGGAGGTCTGCCGATCTGCGTAGATGTTCTGACAGGCAGCGCTGGTGACACCAGCTTTGTTGCCGCTTTTAAAAAGGGGAGGGGGGACTCGTATTCCTGTGGCACTGTATATGGAGTTCTGACCAGTTTTATTTTCCTAGAAATTCACCTCCAAATATAGAAACTGGGAAGGGACATTCGTAGAAATTCAAAGGACGTCATAACCGTTTAAATGCACGCTTCCCATAGCTGTCCGACAAAGGGCGCTGCTGAAGTCAGTTAACTCCCATCTACCCCGTACCTTTAAGGCTTAGATAAATGTATACTATCAAAGAAGATTTATTTTGTTATAGTTAGACATATCTTGGTTTGCTGTTGAATCACACGACCTGCGTAAACGCACCTTACACTACTACCTTTAAAGACCTGTGTTCCTGTCCTGCCCTGGTCTATGAGTAATTTCCCAGTTTGGCCAGCGGATGTCGCTGGTCATCCCATCTCCCGTTATTTCCTGGGTTGGTAGCATCTAGTGTTTCCCTGTTTCCTTTGCCACTTCCTGGCTTAATGGGCAAAGTGGGTGGTTTTCACCCACTCTCTCCTTTTGTTGTGGGTTCGAGGCTGGCCAGAGACCGGCCTCAACTATGTTTGTATTTTTGACTGTTTGTTTCTGAATATTCTTGATCTTTATATTTGTGCATTGGTTCATTGTTGCTCACTGTTATTAGTAATGCTTATTTACCTTGTTGTCTAATTGATCTCACCTGTTCTTTGTTGCCCCTAGTTTGTAATAGTCCACACCTGCCCCTTGCCTTTGTTATCTGTGTGTATCTAATTTCCTGCCCTCGTTCAGTTCCTTAGTCTGTCATTGTGGCTGTTTGCGCTGTGTTACTGGTGGTCAGTTATAGTTGTTACTGTGTGTTCCTGTCATTAGTGTTTTACTCCTTGCTTGGTTGCCACATGTCTTCCCAGTTTCAGTGTTAGTTTCCCCTGTGATTAGTTTTAGTTAGTTCATGTTTCCCCGCCTGCTTCTCCATTTGTGTTCTGTTTGTTAATAAACCTCTTTCATTGACAGTCACTACGTGGATCGTCCCTCCTTTGTGATTCCCTGCCATAACAATATGTTGATTTTTAAATCCATAGCACAAGAAAATATTTCTGCTTGAGAATATCACAATATCTCAGCCCATGTTTTGGCATAACAGATGATCTCTCTTTGGCCAGCACTCCTGACTGAAATTAGTCTCAGAAAATAGCACTACGGATGTATTTCTCCATTATTGATCATTAACACTGTGGATGTTAAACATTATTATTTACATTTCACTTCCAAAGACATACTCTAAATTCATTACAAGATATATATACAGCCAGTTTTTAAAAAATATGTAAAATGTGGCAAGTTTAACGTTTGACTTCTTGTTGGATGGTGACTTGATCCACACAAAGTTGCTGCCCTCTGCTGGAACAGTATCTAATTATGAGATATCTTCAGATCTAAATTAACTGAGTTAGAATTTAAATAACTCTGTTCTTACTGTCCAGTGATTTACTAAAATGCCTGTACTAGACGTAAACCAATGAGTAATTGGAGATCACGTGTCTTGTGATGTTAGAGAGAAAGGTTTGTCATGCCACCAGATACCTCATGTCTTGTCATCCCAGATACCTTCTCCATTGATCTTCATTTTTCATCCTTCTGATGTAAGTACAACCAATCATTTTCCCTCTTGGAAACAGACATTTTAGCATGTATTCTATTAGCAAAATATTGTAAACAACTCATTACTGCCTGTACCACCATCACTGCTGAAACCACAGATAGATTTTTGCCTGATTTCAATAGGACTTAATGCCCAGCCAGACTAATCAATAAGGGCTGTAATGTGGAAATAGTATGACATGCATGTACTTCCATCAAGATTTGCTCTGGTGTTGAAAAAAATGCCATATTTTCATCAGACAGTTTTCTACTATGTTTTGGTCTAAGTCTTTGATTAATTTACAGCCTTGATTGCCCTTTACAGCTGAGCCAATAATTTAATATTGCTCTATTATGATATGTCCTGTAAAAGGATGTGGATATGATGCAATTAAAAATAAATTGTTTTTCTGCAGAGAAGCCAATCCCTATATATACTCATCAAAGATTGAAATATTAACACAGATGCATTTTTTTCTGTGGTTATTATATGGCTACATATACAATTCATCCATCCATCCTCCATAACCACTATATAGGGACAAGCTGAACTTCGATCCTTTCCCAGGGATCACAAGAACATGATACCATGGATGGGATGCCAGTCCATCGCAGCAAATACATTACAGGCAACAATTCACCTAACTGCATGATTCTAGAAAAAATGTTCAAACCCAGGTGTGAGGACTCTTCAGCCAATCAGTCCTCTGATTAGTGACCTAATTAGGGATCTGCGGCGAAAACCCGCACACACAGCGGCCCTTTGCGGATAAGATTGCCCCCTCCTGCTGTAAGGTTATTGTGCTAACCACTGAGCCACCACTAAAATAAACAAGGTGAAGCACTAAACCAACTGATGGAGACGACGCACTCTAGGTGCTGAACAGACATAGGCAGTCCCTATATTTTCAATTACTTTATCTGCTCTGGGTTGTGGTGACCTGGAGTCTCTTAATAGGACAAAAGATGCATGAGATGCCAATCCTTTGCAAACACATTATCACACAATGTAAGTTTAGAGTCAAAAGTTGACCTCCACCAGTCTTTGGACTTAGAGAGCAAACATAGAACATTAGATCGAGTATATTTTAGGATTCTCAATTGCTTAAAGATGCTCATGGTTTACTCCTATTTACATGACTAAATGTCATGCTACTCAAATAAATCAGACTCAATTGTTTTTGGCTGAAATATACCTTTTCATATTCAGAAATATCATAAATTTACTGAGCTATCAAGATAACTATAAACACTCGCATAGATGATTGAGATAAGCAATCAAAAGCGCCAATACTGGGATAGTTTGGGTAGCCTTATAAACCTAGTTATTTTTTATTATCTGTCTGTATCAATGTAATACACACCATCACAGTTTAACAAGACTTTAGAGGACCTTTGTGAGTCCTGAGACTGCTCATCACTTTGGATACATGGGATACTTTGGGTAGGGTTATAGACAAAAGTAGTGTATAAGAAAAAAAATAGTGTATAAGACAAAATGGGACACAAATGAACATTTCAGACCATGGTTCCTTTGTCTAGACAAGTGGCATCCTTCAAAATTAGCCCACACAAAACAACAAGAAATGTCCCAATGACCTACAAGACCATAGACAATGCTTTGCAGTCCTATCTTGCTAACGCTCATATTTACATCCTACCCCAGCAATATGATTGTAGCTGATTAGAAACAAGACTAAGGTGTGGAAAAAGAATATTACTGCATGTCTTGATCTGTTTGATCAATTGGAGAAAAATTGATTAATATTGGCTAAAATGACCATCATCGTCATCATCATCAACATTATCATCATCATCATTCCTTTATCATCTTCCTACTGCTCATCCTGGTGAGGGCTGTGATGGCCAGTCTGTACCCACCAATGTTTGGATGCAGTCATGGCAGCTAACATATGTTCGAAAACTTCTGAAATACAGGTTTACATGCTGCTAGCCAATGATTTTTGAGTTTTTCATAAACATGTTTTGATAAGTAATAAACACAGGTCAAAAGAGATGAGATCATTCCAGTCTTCATACTTTCACACAGGGCAGTATTTATTGAGAAATAAACTGTGTTTGATCTAAGGGCAATTTCCTTTCCATAGGTTTAATCATCCTGCGCAGGTGACATCATTTGAGAAAAAAAAGGTAATATCAGACGTTATCTCAATAGATAGTCAAATAACTGACTATTAAAATGTGGGAACTGAATCGAGAATGATGATTAATGTGGAATTACAATAAATACCTTTACTTCCTATGTGTCTCTTGTGTCTATATTAGCTGGATTTAAAGTATTTTAATATGCATTCTTCTTAATCAAATACATCTTCTGATTTCAAATTCCAGAGTGTCCCCCCCCCCAGGACTGATGTGGTTGGCGATTGAATTTTAAGCTTCTCCTGAAAGCTGTGACTGATGCAGAATCCCGGCGAGATGCTCCAGCAGACCTTGCAGAGCATGCGGGTGACTTTGCGATGAGAAGGAGCCCTCTGTTCTTCGGGGAGAAGTTTCTCTTGACAAGCGGATGTCATCCCTTTCTGGGATCCATGGAGATGCAGCCACTTAAAATGTAAGCGTGGCCCACATGGTTATGAAGCCAATCCATCTTGGTGTTCATAACAATGAGAGTCAGCCTCACTGTGGTCAGCTGAGTGGTCCGGTAAGGCTTGTTAGCAGACACAGTGACATAAAGCCGTGGTGTACCTGCAACAGCCGGTGTCTCTGTGCCTTTAACGCTGTGCCTTTAATCGCCGGCTTGCTGAAAACCTTTTACAGTCCTTTTCTAAGAAATAAATGTAGAACATTTTGAAGCACTTGCTAAACGATTCATCTTAACATCTAAATTTGGGATGCTTAAGATGAAGACTATTTCAGAAATTGGCCTAAAGCCAACAATACCTATAACAGGAGCTCAGAAATACACCAACGGAGCATCCAGCACTGGGCAGAAGTGTTATGTTGTTGTACATTCACAGGTGTTCCTTTTACACCATGAATTTGATCCTCAGTTTCTGTAATAATTAAATTTAAATGGTTATGCTTGACTACACAATCAGTACTATGATCTGAGCTCCCTGAATCAATGGCTATGCCTTTTTTTACTACATTTTACCTAGCATTTTCTTTTTTCTCATTTGGTATTCATATGTCTAACATCACTTTGAAAAATGCAGACTTCAAGAAATATGGCTGAAAAGGCTGAAATAAGACTTGAGAGAGGAGGGTAAAGGAAACGTGAGTTGGCTGATGGTAAGTCTACAGTAGATTAATAATTTAATGAGTGCAAAAAATGTTAAGTGACCCTCAGACTGCGGCAGCGAACCTGGCTTCTAATGATCTCAGTACACTCCAGTCACTCCAATAAAGATTATAATCTTTAGAAACCTCAAAAAAGTCTAATCCTAGCACAATGTGTGACTTCATACATATAAAAAATATTTACTTGGAGCAAATGCACATGTCAATAATACAAATGTTTTTCATCTGAGGTTGTTTGTTGCATATTAGCTTTGCTACATGTGCTAATGCAGTGAGCCTCGCTCCATTATTCAGATGCAGTGACCTCAGATCACTGTTCTCCTGAACAGCCCACAAGGCTTAGCAAGGCACCGTTAATGTGATCCCACTGTCTGTGGCATTAGGAGAGCTCCAGTGATCCTCAAATGTGTTAGAAAAGCACAGTCCAGAGGAGAAACTCCACGAGGAAATCACAGTGGTTTGTTTCCTAAAACGTTACCTCAGCTGAACCCAGAAACTAAGGAGGAAATAAATGAGACCCAGATGGGTCGGGGGGTTGGGGGGAGCCCAAATCTTACAGAAAACCAGCACTTTTAAGCTTTAGTCAGTCATTAGTTCTATTATGTGAACTGATGGTGCTAGATGCACTATATGGGTAACAATGACCATGCTGTGAGATCAAGCAGGGTTCAAAGCCATCAGAATGCAGCTCCCCATTTACCCATAAAACTACACAAAGCCATCAACCAAGCACCATCTCAGCTTCAGCCACACTACACTGGGTGGTCCTTCACCTGATCTTTATTCCAACCCGTGTCTTTGATATTAGGATTTGATTGTATTATTACAATTGCAAAAATATTATAAGTAATTAATGATTTTGATTCTGTTCCTACTGACAGTTTCCTTAGCTTTGTTCTGGCACCTACTCTAAAGGGGGTTATGATATTTTAACATCTTGTTTTGAGAACTCTCGATGAATAAATTAACCAAGAATGAAAACGCTAAACCATAAGTGTTATAGTAACTTGTATGAAATGCATATATATGGACTAAATTACAGACACTGCAACACAATCGCAGTTACACATGTAGCTACAGAGGTGAGATTTACAAGGTTTAAATGCCAGTATGTGTCAGTTGTAAAAGAGCCTGAATAATCCATACTTTTAAAATGTGAGTTTTCACAACATTATGTGGCAACTAATAGAGGCCAAGAGAGATGAGATAGTCAGAAAATGACTTACAGGTGCATCAATCACCAAAACTGCTAAGTTATTTAATGTGTTGAGGGGAACAGCCTCAAAAATCAAACTTAAACAAACTGAACTGACAATGTAGGACAGTGGTCACAAGTCAAAGCTCAGCAAGAGGGACAGGCAGCCACAACGGGTCAGGCCCACAGAACTCAAGCTGCACCTCTGTGGCCTGGACTCAACAATATCCATATGTCATGAGCTTCACTGATGGTCACCGTTTGTAAAACATTTGTATCCAAAGCCGGATGCACAAGCTACATAACCTGGTGTAGGAAACACAAAGACTGGACCATTGAGCCCTTTCAAAAGGTAATAAGGTCCAATGGGCCTGACACACTATTCCCTGAATCTGGGCAGGTTAACTTTTGGAGAAAGTCTTATGATGTCTTCAGATGCCAGTTTCTGATGATATGTACAGTCATCTCATGGGAGGCCACTATACAGTGGAACAGTTTGCTAGCTCATGTTTGGGTTACTGAATTAGACTCAGTCTTTAAATCTTGACCCAGTCTTGCTTCCCTGCAACTGAACACATAACACACCGTAATTATGGCTGCAGGGACTGCTGTACATGCCAGTTTTATCTACTATGCTTGTCCATTAATGCATGTTCTGACCACTCGTGCTCTCTGCCTTCCTTCCTACATTTCTGGGTGGAGCCCTGTGCGGGCACCACCTGAGCTGGAGTCCTGCTTCAGTCCCATGGAGGGGTGACGCTGTGGATGTTACTTACGAACTGTAACATCGCGTGTGCAGCCTTCAGTCTGCCACCCTACACAGGCCGGTGTGGAGATCTGACTCATTGATGGACTCTGGCTTTGCCCTTGATCACAGACTACACCTTGCTTTCAGTAAGTAAGCCCACTCTCTTCTTCTTTAATGTTAATATGTCCAGGGGTCGGGAAGCCAGCTGACCTTTGACCCCCAGACGTTTTTTGTCCCTACTTGAGAGCTTTTGGTTCCTCTCCTCCATTGTCATCTGGCTTTTTCTTTCTTTCTTTCTTTCTTTCTTTCTTTCTTTCCTTTTCCCTGTTTTTTTTATTATTGTTTCAATGATGTTGCAATGTATCACAACACACTCATGTGAAGCACCTTGGGGAGACTGAAAATTGACTGCTGGAGGCAACTGGAGAATTGAAAGAAAACCCGCAGTAATATGAGGCGAGCAGAACAGGCACAGAGCTCAGGGTGAAGTCCGTATCCTTGAAGGTGTGAGGCTGCACTTACAGCTTGCCTGCCATCTGGTTTATTGGTCATGTTGCAACTTTTTTCAAAATTCCTATTGCCAACCACAAGATGGCAGTGTGGATACAGACAAAATAACCAGGATCCCTTGCATTTAGTAACCTAGTATTTAGTATTATGCTAGTATATGAAATACACTAGGTTTGGATAAGTTATGGATCTGTGATCATATAAAACATGTGGCCAATCCAGCAAGTGTGTCATAACAGAACAAATTACCTGCACAAATCCCAGCAGCTTCTTGTTGGAAATTTCCAGTTGTTTTCTACTGAGTTCCGACTTCCTCAGCTGACAGCCGATGGCAGACAGTCTGCGGTTCAGCTCCATGATGTCCTCCTGTCAGAACGCACATTTGCCGTCACAGCAACTACCAGCAGCAAAGACAGTGCATGATGTGAGTCGCAGAAAACTGGGAGAAGCAGAGGGAGAGAGATGTGAAACGGGAGGGGAGGCGAGTCGAACCCCTGGCAGGGTGGCCCCACAATCCCCACACAGCGGCAATGCAGCCGTTCAGCTATCAGTTTGTATGTGTTGACATTCGCCTTAAGCTGCAGTCACACTAGAGGAACAAATATCCAGTGTCTTCACAGCATCAAGCCAAAAGAGGCACAACAGCACGATACAGGATCCTGTGGCAGTTTGGATATATAACACTGCAGTTATTTTTCTTCAGTGAATTTTATCATGGGAGACTCCCCTTCCCCGCCAACAAACCGGAATAACATTGCTTTTAAAATACTGTATGTAAGAAGCAGGCTGGCTAGCGATGTGTTGCAGACAGGGATCAACATAACTGCTATGCAAGATCTTCCCCCACATTTTTATATTATTAAAAAAGCTTTAACTAAATAAGAATGCCTTTGCGCTGGCTTGACAAGAAATTGCTGCTGCGTTTAGCCCTTTAAACCGCTAATGCCTGGTAATGCAATGTATTGGAATTGTGTGTTTAATAGTACCTTCAAGCCAACCTGAATCCTTATTGCCAGCAAGGCAGGATCATTCTGTGATATTTTATATGCAGCTAGTTGAATAAGCACAGGGTTCCCAGATCCAGCCAAATTAATGAGGGAACTGCGGGGTCAACCCTCCCCCCGCCACATCAGATAGGGTCAGCTATGCAAATTCATGGGTCAAAGTGCGTTTAAATGAACTTGCATTAAATGAATTTGCAGAAGCAAATTTCCTGCTTGTCGCGTCGAGCAGCTGAGACTGCAAGAGGTGAACATTTTTTCATGCTAGCATGACCACACTTTTAGTTTTGATAAGTGATGTCAGCTGGCTGGCCGAAGCACATTTTGCTAGCCAAAGCTTCGTCAGTGTGAAGGCAGACGCTAGTGACACGCTGAAGCACATTGCTAGCCAAAGCTTCGTCAGTGTGAAGGCAGACGCTAGTGACACGCTGAAGCACATTGCTAGCCAAAGCTTCGTCAGTGTGAAGGCAGACGCTAGTAACACGCTGAAGCACATTGCTCCGGCCTACTTTGGTGGGCTCCATGCTCTTCTTCCTGTACGCCGCCAGCTGGTTCTTCAGATCTCTGATCTCTGCCTCCAGCAGACAGATGACCTCCTCGTAGTCCTGCTCTGCCCCGCAGGTCCGCCGCTGTGCCGCCTCCGCCTCCTGCAGCCTGCCCCTCAGCTCCCGGTTCTCTGCCAGCGTGGCCTCGGCCCTCTGGGACATCAAGTTGGCCTGTTTCAAAACTGGCCTACACTTTTGCTCAGGCCGGCCTGCGTGGGCTGTACCTATAGATCTTCTCTCTATACAAAGGTGTGCTCATGTTAAGGGCCCTAAACCACAATCCCTTCCTCATGGACACTATCCTGTCAGCAAGTCCATTAGTGCCAAAAAGCTCATTTAAACACAACTGTTATTAGAACTTTGATTTGCCTCTCTGTATAGCCCAGAGTACTTGTATGTACAGCATGTGAGTGTGTGCACTTGTGCTGTTGGATCTCTGCCTGAGATGGTCCCCAGGCTCTCACAGCCCTGACCAGGATCAGAAGCTAGATGGATCGACAGATGTTATCAGTACTACCAGTACTGTACCGTTACTATAGCTTACGAGGTCAGAGTGATATGTAGAAAGTCGTACTGGAGCTTAAATTGCCACCTATTTATAGAGCTGGAGTGATTCTGCTTTTGATTGAGGTTAAGTGCCTGGATGAATGGTACTGAGCTTCTGGGAGCTCAGCCAGTGACCTACAGAGGATCGGTCAGCCCCCCTAACCACTACACCAGCTGTTACACGAGTTGACCAAGGCGATCACAGCATGAGTAGAAGAAGAATGATAGAAATTTGGCGGACGGCGGTTGGGAAGTGGCATCTGAACTGGACCACTGCCAAAGCTTATGGCTTGTTGGGTTTGCGTCTCGATTAGGAAAAAGGTTAAAAATGCAATGCTAAGCCCAGTAAATGGCAGCGTGTGGCTGTTGTCTGGAAATGGCAGGTCACTCGTCAACTAGTCAGGAAAGCTGTAGGCCTGCGCGTCCGGCAATCCGCCACTTCCAGCAACAGGACAGACTCGCTGTAATGTGCGGAGGCCTTGGGGACACTAAATGCAGGGACGGTGACGGCAGACCCGGGCCTGTTAGTGCACAAAAGCCAACAGAATGCTGACTGGGCGCCCGCTACCTCGGCGCTCCTCTGCAGCTCTTCCTCGAGGGTCCTCTTGCTGTTTTCCATGTCTGTCAGTAGTGTCTGGAGAAACGAGACAATCAACTTGTCACGCTTGCGCGTGAAAACGAGACCCTTGGGCGGCTTGGTGCGTACCACTTTGGACTGTAACAGCAAGAGTAAAGACACCGATTGGTCAATTCAAAGCCTGTCTTACTGTGACATCTAGACTCTGTTAGATTTGGTTCCTCTGTTCCAGGAGGCTTGCAGGAGCAATGACATCATGACGATGCAGCAGGCAGCTGGATTTCTCTCCCTCCGACCCTCATCCACCTCGGAGCAAACAGCCCCCTGCGCTGAGGTCATGGCGCCGCTCCGTGAAGCCCACAGAACCGGCATGGTGCAAAAAATTCGAGCGGCTGGTGCCACACGAGTCCAGCGGGGGTGTCTGCTAGTCCTCACCCCTCCCGAGCGAGTGTAGATGTGTTCATGGGGGAACCCTGCTTGCGTCAGTGGACCATCCCAGAATGTACTGGATGTATCCATACAGACATATTTACAGATGGAATCAAAATATGCTCGAGACTTGTGTAATAGAACAAAAAGCATGCAAAACGACAGGTTCCCATCAAACCTTTAACTGCCTTGTCTTCTCCTGCATGTGGGAAATGTCCGTCTCAAATGGCTCAGTCTCCTCATTCCTGTAGCTGTGTCCCAGCTCATAACTCTGTATGACCAAGGCAAGGAAATTAATATTGATACTTACATCCTCGCTTAAAAGGGAGCGGTATAAAATCGCCTGTGTTTATAAGATTACTAGCTTTTGCGCATCGCTCTGAAGGGATAACACAACAATGTGTGCACAAGCAGCTGAAAACTGAAGCACTAAGAAGCACTTTGATCATTTCCTTGAATGCTTTTTTTGCATCTAAAACCTCTTTGCCTTAAGGAAACATCTGCTGTTTGCAGACTGTAGAAAAAGTCATAATTGTTGCATAAATATACAGATCAAACTCAAAATCTTCAGTTGAATTTTTTTTTTGTCAAGAACCTTTGGGGGGAATCTTACCGGAGAGTGGAAGGCAGAGGTGTCCACCAAACTGGCCGCTTCGTGGTAGGAGAACATAAAGGGTCCTTGGGCCAGACCTGCTTCCTCTAGCTTGTTTTGAAAGACGTCTCGCACTGCTTCTACGAAATCTGTCCCACACACATAAAGACACCTCAGAAAGCTCACCTCAGACTAGGTCACTAGGACTGCAAAAGCATGGACAGATACAGTTAGAGAAGAACTATTGGACAAGCCAACAAAATGCTGGAGAACCAGAATAGCCTAGTTCTTACAGCACTGAGCCATCCAGGAAAAAAAGTGAAGTTCTGGGCACGAGTTTTGCGTGACAAACCATGACGATCGTTAAAAAAAAAAATTTTGCTCTCCATTCCGTCTTGTCATTCAACCAGCAAAATCCTCGGAAAGACTGAGCTATTTTAAGCTCTCTCCGAAGAGGTAAACGTTTTTATTTACATTTTAAACATTCAAATATAATTTTAGCATTAAAAAATGGAGGCTCAAGTACACTAGACATGTGGAAAAAGTCCAAACACACATCGTCCTTTGGGTGAATGCCAGAATCTGACTGAACTTGTACTTGCAATGGGAAAATGTACAAACGCAACACTGTTTGACCTCATTCGGTCATGTTCCTGCTCAACAAAGTTATGGCATGTGAAATACTGTGTAATTCTGGAATCTTCTTCACATAGTATTTAATTCTGTATGACTCCTGTTGCCTATACCTGAACATTCAAGCACAAAAGCAGGTTGACTTGTTTACCTTATTAGATATGATTTGATTTAGTTGATTGAGCAACACCTTCAAGCAGAGTTACAGTTTAGTGAGATAATATGTAATTGGGGAACACAGCAGAAATTGCAGCACTTTGGTGATGTGACTGCGCTGATCTCACCTCCATAGGCCACACTGCCTTGAGAATCAGTGGTCAAAATGTTCATCAACTTCCTCTTATCCTCTTCTGTAACCTCCAATCCCAAGTATGTAAGAGCCTGAGAGAATGAACATGGAGCAACAGAAAAGTTGACTGAACATCTCTCTGATCTCTCTGGAAAACTCCATCAACTCCTTTCCATATACAGTTCTAGAAAAAAATTGAGACCCCTCTATATTTTTTTTAAATCTGCATTTTGAAATCCCGGTTTAATCCTGGCTCTGCTGGCTGAAGCTACACTGAGCGTCAGGCTGCTTTCAGGTTCAAAATGTCTAAGACAGCAGCACACAAGAATAAGGCGAATAAGGAGACACTGGGAATGACCAGAAACCAGCAAGTTAAAGGGCAGGAGCGACATTCTAATGCCAGAGACGACCGTCAACTTATCTGCCAGTGACTCATACATCAGAGTATAACCTGTAGTGACCTTCAAAAACAAAGGGAAACATTAAGTGGTGTGAAGTACACTGCTAGTACAATTCATAACAGGCTCTTAGAAGCAGGACTGAAGACCCATAAAACCAGGAAGAAGAGCTTCATTAATGAGAAGCAGGGAGGAGCCAGACTGCAGTTTGCAAAAAAATATATATTCTACAAAGACACAAACGCTTAAGTTGAGAAATAAGTGAAACTGAAAATTTTGCAGTGGTCTCTTAATTTGTGTAAACAAAAGCCAGCAAGCCGTTGAACATTAGACCAATGGTGGCATTAAGTGACATGGAAATAATCCCTGACGTTCAAAACTGCTTATTGAAGTATCGGTGGACAGTGGGTGGGAGGGTCTTTCTTATCTCTTACATGAATGTTATAATGATTGCCGCCAGGATAAAAGGCCGCTGACTCACCAGGTGCAGTTTCTGTGACCTCAGGCGGATGTTCGGGTCCAGGGCGATCTTGGGTTTGGCAGTTGTGGCTGTTCTCAGTGAGCTGGTGGGAGGAGCTGGACAGAGGGAGCCGGGACAGACACAACACTCGTCTCTCCGAGGATCAGCCGCCCTTGTGCCGAACTGCCACCAATCAAAACTCAGCACATTCAAGGCAAGACGAGAAAGGCGAATAACAGTTTAATGTACCAAAATAAACTGCCAAGATTTCTAGCCTTTCCAGATTCTTGACTTCCGGTAAAACTCAAATCTTTAGGTAAAGCTGTAATCCTTGTTGGCAATATGAGCCTGTTTTTAAAGACCTGTGGATCTGTTTAAGTTTGCTAAAGCTTGCAGAGGCTGTCAAATTCATTCCCTCGGTTCAAGACAAGGTATCCCCAGCTGTGACAGTGTTGTCACGACACCGCTGACTGACGGGCTACGGCGATGGGAGAGGAGCAGCCAGCCATGAAGCGCTGCCACACACTCACTAATCCTCGCCACTACCCGGCTGCGATACAGTTGGCAGGTCTGATGCGGATAGAGAAGGCGGCACAGGGATTCAGACCCTAACCTCCCAGTCACTGAATACAAAAAGAAACAGACTAATGGGAGCAAGCAAAGATCTTCATTAGGATTCGAATCCGGTGCCTAGTGTATCATGATACCACATTTCACATTTCCAGCATTTTGGAGCAGAAGCTGGAATGAGTGACACAGGGTTTCTCCACAGCCTATGAGGGAGAAAGTGCCACTCTGCTGACAGCAGAGCCCTTTAAAGCTGTTTAATGGTCCCTCCAACTGTAAATCTGCCTCTCCCAGACAGACATTCTCTTCCAAACATTCCCTAGTGCCAACCTGCACACACTCATAGATGTTATGGTCCCACAGTATTGCAGGGATCAGGCTAAAATTCTGGAGCTCTGGGGCACAGACAAAATATATGGACATAGTCACTGTTCAGAATTTATTCCAGCCTCGGTCTACCAGATACCATATCAAAGGTATACAACTTCTCCCTGGCTTGTGTTCCAATAAACCTACCCTAAGGCAAAAATAATATAAGGCAAAAATGCATTTTAGTACAGTACACCTAACCTAACAAACATCATAGCCTAACCTAGCCTCCTTGAATGTGCTTAGGACGCCTACAGTTGGGTAAAACCATTAACACAAAGCCTATTTTATAATAAAGTATTGAATATCTTATTCAATTTTTTGAACAATGTACTGATAGTGAAAAACATTTACCCGTCATAAAGTCGAAATATTGTAACACAGTCAGCTTCTGTATAGGCATATGATGAATATGAATAATCGCTGGTGAACTAGGGTCTAATTCAACACAGAGCAGGGCACCCTTATGAGGTACAATGATTGCTGAATGATGAAAGGAGATTATATATATCAGTATCCCATGTGTCAGATCGCAGTAGTTTTCAGGAACAGGGTCACCTGGCGATTGGTGTGTACACTGTACTGTGTGGGCTATGGACTAAAACAGAAGATGGCAGTAGTGATGTGGATGAGGACTGTCAGCTGGATCTGCTGCACCAGAATTGGTGAATGACTGGCTAATCCTGGATGAAGAATTTCAGATGCATTTATTTTAATTGCATGCCCCCTTTTGCACTTATTGATGATACTAAAAGGTATATCTGGTGAACAGGACATTTATAGCTGTATGAAAATGCTAGTCCAGGCGTCACACCATAACCTAATAGTACGACACTAAGGAGAAGGTGAAACACTACAACAAATCATAACCTTATTATATCAACCTGTCATTGCTGAAGATATTCGTAAGTGGTGTGTCAGCTTGGGGGAATGCCAGTTGGCGAATCTAGCAGCTAGCTAATGCACTGGAATGAAAGTGGATTATAGTATTGTGGAGTCTCTGGTTCACTTTTCCTCAAAGGTCAGAATCCAGGAAGACATTCTGAATACGCAAATGAATTGAACTGGTTCCGGTTTCCTGCGGCGCCGAGCTAACAGAGTAACTACTACAAATCACAGCAACCAAGCGGAAGCACTTGGATATTTTTTCCTGTACCCAATTGAACTGATGTCATAAAACATAACATACGCATCCCATGGGGCATGGTGGTTAGGTTAAGGAACGAAAATGAGTTTGGGACACATTACGAGTTGTGATTGAAGAGTAACACAGTGAGTGGAACAAAATCATAGTTTTGGATCCCAAACCTCATTGCCATTTGTACCCAGTATTTATCTTTTTTTCATGTTTTTGGTTACTGGTTCCCAGCTGCCTGTTGGATGGAGGTTTGTTCACAGTTGCTCAATCGCTTTGGCCTAAAAGCCCCATTGAATGGATGCAATTAAACCTGAAACATTATCACATATCTTAACATCATGCATGTCATCCTGGAAACATCCTGGTAATTTCAGCATTTCATATGTTTGTTCGCCTATACAATTAGTTTGCTTATAAGTAAATGTACAATGATTTAGAAGGGAAAAAAAGAAATACGTAAATGTCCCCCTCATTTTGAAACTTTTCACTACATTTCACTACAGTACTTTCATTGTGATTTAATCGTGACTCTGCTATTATTTTATTCAGTGCATAAACACAATATACATATATACTGTATATTATTATTATTATTATCATTATTATTATTATTATTATTTTATTGTTACTTAAAAACATTAATCCATCGATCCATTTCTTGTGACTGCTTATCCCAGTAAGCGTTGTGGGGGGGTCTGGACCCTATCCTGGAGTCCACGGGCACAAGGCAGGGAAGAGGTGAGTTTCTAGCTATTGAAAGGATCTGGGGCTAAGGCAGCTTTACCTGGGGCTTGACTAGCCCCCAGTGATCGGACCCAAGATTGGGCACCAACCAATCACAGGGCTTACTCACACACCACTCACTCACACGTGCACAACTGCAGGCAATTTGACTGGAAAAAGTCCAATAATAGTGTCTTAATTAAACCAGAGAATGGATATTATAAAACTTGATAAATAAAGCTGAAGTGACCTGAAAGTTCATATACCTGCTGCCTTTCAGTCCACTGAACAGTGTTAGATTTAACTATATAATAAGATAATTTGTATTATATAATCCTGTGTTTTGCCCTCACGACCTGGATATGTGGTGGTGAATGGATGGATAGAACAATCAAATGTTCTGTGCTTGTCAAGGCCACATACTGATATTTCATGCCACATTCTTTGTTATTCTTGTCTTCCTAGTTATTGTATTTTTGTGATGATGATGATGATGAGCTAAAGGTTAAAATGTAAAGGCTACGATGAACAGGAAATCAAGATTATTAACAACATGGTTACACGGCTATGAGAAGACAAAGAGATCCGTTTTCTCTAGGTTCCATTCCACAGAAACGTCATCGGAATCCTTCAGGCCTGTGGTTATTTTAATCTAAATTCAACACTGGCTCACATCCAATCATAAAACCTTAGTTTATCTTTCTTTATCGTCAATGTCCCAGTAGATCCCATTTATACAGATGAGTACCTCATAGGTCATTTTCCTTGTCACATAACTAACGAGGCTTAACCAAAGCACAGCACATTTGGGTAACGATGCTGAATGATAGAACAGCAGAGCTCCTGTGAGCCACTTTCGATTTTCCTGCAACTCTGATGCAGCTTTCATTTGAGTTCCTGAAAGGGGAAACCTTTGAACTCAAAACCAGTGCAGAAAAGATAGTAATAAAATATTAAATACCATAAATATACTTTTCCTGCATTTTGAAGAGGACTTCAGAAGGGAAGTGCATCAAGATACCAGGGGGGACCTGACTGAGAGGTGTGAGACTGAGAGGATTATGAAAAGATCTGTGGATGAACGTGAAAAGGATGAGACTCATGACTCAAGTGGCTGTATCACATCTGTAGGTACTGATCTAATGTGAGATTAACGAGAGCCTATGCCGAAAAACGGGTTACAGTGGATGCAGCAGCGGACATGTGAAGAACTTACTGTTTTGGTAAGTCCCAGGGTGCTCTATTTTGTAATTGTATACACGTTATATATTTATAACATTTATAACAGAGAAGGGCTGATCATCAAGTTTAAACTCCATCATTTTCCAGGTAACATCTTTTGATTTTGCACTGTCTACACTGAATTCTCATTTGCTATCAAACGCTTGTGTTACTGATGGACTGGCGTCACTCGGCAGCACTGCAGCCATTTTCATTAGAATAGATTTGTTTTCCGCAAAATCTTCATACTCTTCACTGTCTCCCCTTAAGGTGAGCGAGCAACTTCGTTGTGTTGAAATGTCGTAGTAGTGGATCTTCCTTGTGAAATTTCAGGAAAGCAATGTTCGCAAAATGCATTTCTAACTTCGCTAAGATAATTCCACACAGCAGTTTGAAACTGTTTACCATTTTAAAGGGAATTATCGGCGGTAAATATCGGCTGATTTTTAAGCATCGACCCCACAGCCGAGTGTTGCTGTATCGACCAATACCGAAAGTTACCGATACAATCGGTACATTTCTACGAAATTATCCTAGGAGGACCAACCCCCCCACGAGATGTTGAGGTGTCATTATGAGCATTGGCCAGGCGAGGTGGCCTACCTGGCACGTGTGCGTCAAAGGTGGGCTCCACGGGGGCTGTCTGGCAAACAGACACCAGCATCACATGCCATAGAATCACTCACTGAAGGTCCACAACACAGCTAGGAACCTCACGTCCAGGCGGAAACGTCATGACAGCGACAAGTGCATTCTGCACATTTTCCATAAAGTCACTTGCATCATTCCTATAGGACAGGGTTCCCCAATTTCTGTCCTGGAGGCCAGAATCCAATACAGTTTGCAGATTTCCTGCTCAAACTCATTTTAATTCACCCGGTTCACTAGGGGAGTTTGAGCTGAGAAATCTGCAGACTGTGTTGGATTCTGAACCTCCACCACTGGTACTGGAGAACCCTGCATCAGGATTCATGACAGGCTCTACATATGGGCTTCACCTGGGACTTCCAGATCTCTCCACAACCACTACCATAGTTACTAATATATCAACATTTCAGCTTGAAAATGTATGCTTATTCAAAAAGACTTCAGAGTGAAGTTTGGCCGTGCCGCACTATAAATGAAAGGGATAGATTTTAGCATACTCACCTCCGGAGACCTTCCACGGACCTTTATCCGATAGGAGCCGCATCCATTTCCTACACCCTTCTGCACTCCGTTTTGTACACCAGTGCCGCTGGACACTAGACCTTTCCCTGGAATGAAGGCGATGTCCACAAAAGTGTCTTGGCTTTGGGGACAAAGATAGAACAGTCAAATCTCACTATTGTTATTTTTTCAATGCAACAATTAAAAAGTGCAGCATTCCATATGCTTGCATGGGACCCCACTACCCTTGTCTCTCTCAGCACACGAACCTGAATTTGGCCCTGTTAATGATGCCTCTCGCCTCTTCGTGCGTAACCCCTATTAGCGACTCCTTGTTGATGGCGATTAGCTGATCTCCTGGTTTCAGTCGTCCGTCCTACGGGGGACACAAAGCCCACAGACACGCAATTCCACATCACACATGTGCTCTATACCAAAATCACTTAGCTTAGACCAGGGGACTCCAACACCAGTCCTGGAGAGCTACCATCCAGTAGATTTTCCGTCCCACTTGGCTTCTGATGAGCCACACCTGCTCCTGGTATTTACCTGAGAACAGGTGTGGCTCATCAGAAGCTGGGTAGGACAGAAAACCTACTGGATGGTAGCTCTCCAGGACCGGAGTTGGAGACCCCTAGCTTAGACTGACCACTAGGGATACACAAGATCCAGCTTCTCACCCTCGTCATGGTCACAGGGTGAGGTGTACCACAGACGGGAAGCCAGACAATCAAAAGACACACAAATACATTTTAAGCAATCCAGAGACGCCAATTATATTAACTGCATCTTTATACTTTGGGGGGACACCAGAGCACCTGAAGTAGATAAGCATGACTCAGGAAGATCATGCAAACCCACCACACACACAGAGTAGATGTGAGGTGAGATTTAAAACCCCATCCATTGAGAAATGAAGCAACGATGTGTCCTTTCTGCGTCCATGCTGCTTTCTATGCAACATCCCCACTTTCTAATTATGCTGACAGTGTTTGCGGATTGAGACGATCTAGTGCTTCATGTATATATGGGAAGATTTAAGACAGAACAGGAATGATCCTGTTCTTTGGTGATATAGGTACATAAATGAAGCTGTATGACATTGTCATGAGATCCAAAATTAATCACTGGAAAAAAACCCATGCTAAACGTTCAAAGCTGAACGGTTGGACCATTTCAATCCCTCTTTAGTAGGCTTCGTGTAACACACCCCTTAAATAAACCATTCCTTCAGTTTTTTTTATGGCATTAACACAATTGTTGCTGTACAGGTTCTTGTTTGTAGGTATTTTTAGCTGACACTGACAAATCAGTCACACAGGTAGTCTCCACAAATAAAATATGTTTCCAGGATTCCAGAGTTGTAAGAATTCAGAACACATCTGTTTGAGTGGTGGTACCAAGCAGAAAAGCTCCCGTTTATTTGAAAATCTGTTCACCGTTTCAACACAGCGCAGCAAAGCAAGAGGCTGTAAACAAGCTGTTAAACTATGCAGCCAAAGCTTTGGTATAACCCATGGGGACAGAGATTTCATAGCGTCTAGAAAGGTCACATTTCTCACGCCTCTCAACGCCCACTCACACTGTGATTCATCCGAGGAGTTATATGACAACAATAACCCATTTGGATATGGGCTAAAGCAGCCGTATGTGCTTGGGCAATCCAGAGGTGCCAATTAGATTAACTGCACGTTTTTATACTGTGCGGAACGTGTAATGAAACTGACGGAATCAACACTGTTTTAGCAACACCAGAGGCGTCGTGCAAACTAAATTTGTGGGTGGGCACCGTTTAAAAAAAAACACATATGCAGAAACTAATGTTCTTGAAACTTTATGCGACGATTCACATTCAAACACGTCCAGCCAACCTTATTAACTGCAGCTGAGATGTGAGTCATGATAGTTTGTTGATGATGTGTAGAGTTACTGGTGGAAAACAAAGAATGATATGGGATGGGGGAGAGGATAAAGAGATGTTATCTGATGGAGGAAGCTCACTCACCGGCCAGATCACCCTGACTGAGTTTACGACAAGTTTAACGACATGTTATTCTTGGTCAAAGTAGGAACATCATTGTTGAATGAATAATTCATTTATGTTATACGTTGACAAAATGCGTAAACACATACCTACCTAAATTGACTGGCACAACGCCAATGAGCAATACGACACTGTATGAACCATAATCACTGGAGCACCACCAGTGCAGGGTCCCGGAGGCAAACGTTTTCATCGGTTCCGACACCACCCCTCGTCCATGATTGGCTGACATGTATATAACGCCACAGGGTTGTTCAGCAGGAATAATTATGCAATTTCTGGGAAGCTTATATTGTCTATGTGCGCATCTTTAAATGACGTGTATTTCTGTATTTTTGTTGGTAGTAAATGTCATGGAATGTGTATATTTCATTAGCGTGTAATTGTGAATGAAATTGTTGGCTTCCCTGTCTGGTAGTATTAAACAAATAGTAGCTGTTAACAAAGAGTAACTTCCATTCCAAAAGAGCTGTCATCTCCCTTATTAAAACACCTCACACACTCCCCACAATAGGTTTATTTGTGCTCTGGATGTGGGTCTGCTGCAATGGAAACGCACGGTGCCCCCCAGGGCTGTGGCGTGACAAAGAATGAGCCAGCAGGCAGCGTCATTTTAAGTACATGACAGTTTGCTCTTAGTGATGTTTTCAATTTAGTTTCGTCCGGACATGTTTGAAGGATACGGCTACTTTAATGTTCCGACCGTTTAGAGAAACTGATGAAGGCAGAATATCTGGTTAACAGTGGGTTAACCAGGAGGCTGAAACGCCAAAATGGCGTGACGATGGGTTAATGTTTCAATACAGAATTTCACTTTAGTCCTGTTTAATTTTCACAGGCCATTGTTTACGACAGGAGCACAACATGCTACCAAAAGCCTGACCTGAAACACACAGTAGTCAGCGTGTGACGGCAGAGAGAAGGTCACCCACTACGGCCCACGCTGCTGGGTCTAGCCTGTATGGTGCCCTGAACGAACCCCCCCTTCAGCATCCTGACCTCCCCCTGATCCCCCATCAATAAAAAAAACACCATCCATCACAGTTATTTTTATTAAGACATTTGGAACGATACAAATAAATAATGAAAAAAGAAATAAAACTAAGTCTATATAAACATTAAAATAGGCACAAATGAGATTCAAATATATCAATATGAAGTAACAGAGACAAAGAGAATCAAATAGGAGCCTTTGCTCTTCTTTCTAAACAGGCACCTGATGGCTTAGACTTCTCTGTTGCATGTGTGCTAATTTAGCAGTCGAGCATCAATACTGTACATCACCCACCCATCCCCTAACACAGTGACCCAAGAGCCAAAATCAAATCAGTCCCCTTCGGTAGCTTGCAGACCTGCTTTATATTATTCTTAATGATTTGGCACAAACCAGTAAAAAAAAACAATAATATTTTAATATGGCTGTTAAACTATATAGTCACAGTATTATGAATGAATTGTTGTTTATTTGGTAGTATTTCACAGTGGGACTGATTTTGCTAATCGCATCAATACTGTACCAAGGTAGAGGAGCACTATTTGACAGATTTTTCCGCGCTCCCCCTACCTTGGGCTTCCAGTGGGGTGACGTGAGGTCATCGCGCCCCCCCCATCCCCCCATCCCATACCCCTGGGTGGAAGCCTGCCTAGCTCACAAACTAGAATTAGGGCACCCACTTCAACAAGATTTATTGACCGACACAGTGACATATCATTGACGTGATGTGCAAATGAGTGATAGAAAACCGATTGTGCAAATGTCACCATTCCAATATTTAATTTTTTTTTTGTTATGCGAGGACCCCGTGTCACTCCCAGCAGGACGCCGCCCTGTGCGCCTGCCCATGTTGCCCGCACCTAAACCCGCCAGTGACACTCACTGTCAGGAGGCGTAGGCTTTCCTCACTGCAAACAGCAGATATCCAACCTGAACTCCCCAATCCCATCGAGTCGGTCCTGCTCCCCCCTGAAGATATTAACAGACGGATGTTTGCTGTCTGTCTCAATCCTCAACGGGGGACACTGTCATGAAACTGCCACAAAGGCAATGTTCTTTCCAGGATGTGTAATTAGACACTGAGAACAGGTATTCACTTTACACGCCTCCCGCTTCCTTTTCAGTGCATATAATCTATCTAGGTCATCAATCAGCACTGACCTCAGGTTATTTTTAAATATTCCCTCTTCTGTTTGACTGTTTGGCCGAAATATTGGCCAGGTCATCGTGATGATGCTATAATATTCCGAAGCTGTCCGTTCCTTGCACATCATCAGCTCGGTGTACTCCGACAGAGGGGTGTTTAGCCACCCATGGTAAACTAAATGGGCATCACATTGCTTGACCCGAAATGGAGTTTGTGAGCAAAGGTTGCCCCCCGCTGGGCCTCGCTCACCCTGTGGCAGTCGCTCCCAGCCAGCACGTCCTGGATGAAGACGGCCGGCCCGTCAGGTCTGTTGGAACCTCCGGCGATGGAGATGCCCAGGCTGCAGGAGCGAGTCACGCTGATCAGCTGGATGAGGCCATCTCCCGGGAGACTGAAGCAGAAAGGATCCATCGTCAGCATACCTCTGACAGAGGGCCTCCAGATGTTTAGCCAGTGAGTAGGAATTCTACTGTTGAATATTCTAGAAAAAGTGTGTTTCTTTAATGAAAGCATCAAGTCACGTCAAGTTTATTTAAATAGCACATTTAAAAATGGTTAATTCAAAGTGCAATACAAAAAAAAAGAATTAAAACTAACAAGACATACTAAAGCATTAAAACAAACCAACTGCTATATACCAAAACAAAAGACATTTAGAATATTATTTTAAAGTGAAATGCATAATAAACGAGCAAATTAAATTTAAATAATCATAAAAAGAAATGAACAACGATTAAAACCTACTAGAAACTAAAACATCAGACAGAGACTAAGCCAAGCTATTCAAGTGGGTAAAGCTGTAAGCGGCTTTTGAATAACAATAATAATAATAACTGCAGCCACAATTATGTGTTTCTCTAGCAAAAGAAATAAAAGCCATTCATCTTCTAAGCCTTTATTCTAGGGGGGACTGGAGAGATGAAATGAAGTGCAATGCATTCCAACATTTAAAGTATAATTTTCAGCAAGTTCTAAGTTTAGGTCTTACAGCTTTGGAGGTTTATGTTGTAAAATCAAAATTCTGTGCATAAGCAAATCCTTTTCAGCAAGTTTGACTTTCTGACTGCTGAAAAGAACACATGACCCTCAGTGACAGAGCTGCAGTCAGTCCAATGATTTCTGTGATAGTCGTTAATGTCCCATCAGTCATAGACTCTGTTTGGAATACCCACTCACTCACTCGCTCGCTCACTCACTCACTCACTCACTCACTCACTCACTTCCCACTCACTCATTCACTTACTCACTCACTCACTTGCCCACTCCCTCTATAGTGTTCACTACGTACAACACCCACTAGGGGAGAAGGGCAGACAGGCGGTTGATACATTTCAGACGCTAAGAAGATTTTATCCTGCTACATAATTATGTGCCGGATATTCATAAATGTGCCGTGTAAACAAACTTCATAACATGGACACCAACGTTGGTATTTTTGGATAAGTACACATAGTAATTGACGTATGTCTGTACAATGTTGAAATAAAAATAAAACAAAACTTTACAACACAAATCTGTGCACACATAACTTTATTTACCACATACTTGGCTGTACTGTATCCACCTACGCAAGCTTGATGGGGCCTGCAGCGGTAACTATAACATTATATATATATATACTGTATTAATTGTGATTAATGCATGATGCATGATGGTCTAAGTCGACCGATGTAGGGTACGGCACACACTGAATATGTAGTGCACTATATAATGGCTGAAATTTACAGCTGAGTATTCGAACAGCATTACAGAATGGCCGACCGTATAGTGTAGTAGTGGGTAGAAACACAGGCATAGTTATTTGTGCAAACTTGAGTAACTTGGACATACTTTATAGGTCGCATTAGGGGTCCAGTCCCACTGTAGGCACATTGAGATCCAGCCGGGCTCAGCAGCAGGGGGCTCTGTGACCTGGACGAAGACCCAGACGATGTGCTGTCCACATACTTGCCTGTTTCATAGGAATGAAACATTTAGCCTGGATGCAGACCACAAGGCTTAGGGTTTGGGTTCAACACACACAGTAGGAACATGTTCCTACAGTCTATAACCAAATCTATGCCCTTGATAAAACATCTATATTTTATAAACAAAAATTTGAGCAGTGTATTAATCTCGTGGTAGATGAATAAAAATTAAATTTTAAATACAAGCATGACCATTACAAGCTAATCTGCCGACACATTCTGCCGCTTGTCAAATTTAATCTGGAGCTCACCATGAGAAGGCAAATGACAGAATTCAGCCAAGTGAGCGGTGTAAACACGGCTGCCCTGTCAAGTCCACACCAAAAATATCCTCTTAAAAGTTCAACCCCGGCCCTCAGTTTGAAAAGCGAGACCATTTTTGAGGTAGCGTGCAGTCAGCTTGGATGCATCACACTGTGAGCGATACATGCAGAGCAGGAAAAGGCTGTTTTACAAGCCCCACCATTACATGGCAAGCTGACAGTCAACTTTTCCAATTTTTTTCCACAACTAACATTAAACAACTAACAATAAACAGTAGTCATCTCACATGGGATCAATCATTACATTTAGATCCAGCTTCCAGCCTTCCTAACTGCCTAATTGGTGCAGACAGGGCATCTGCGAGAACTGAAAGACGCAGGAGGAGCCGATACTCTCAAGCCTTCAGTTGACTAAATTTGCACGTGGGAGATCGACTTGCACAAAAATGTTCTGAGGGCAGAGCAAAAAATGAGTGGTTCAGAGAGATAACCAGTTATCGGGAGGAAAATTAATCGTTTAGATTTATTGACCAATCGATTCAATAATTAATAGATTAATCAATAGAAAAAATAGTCATTATTGACAGCCCATATATGGAGCAGGATGCAAACCCACATTAAGCTATAAGGTTACATTGCTTCCCCAGTATAATAATATTACCACATGATACTCATACACTCCACCAACAAGCCATGATGGCACTCATTTAACTCAGATGGGCTCCTTAGTTTAGAGCACCTACCAGTATAGTTCATTTGAATGTAATTAGAGTTAGATTCCCCCAAAATGAAACATCCCACTAATGTATAATCTCAGCTGAGTAGCAGACCCATCCTCTGCACTGAAATGACAGGGAAATCCATTCCATATGATAAATGAATCATGTGGCCAGCTGGAGTGGGGGCCCCTACGAAGGAGCAGACCCACCCCCCCCCCCACCCCCCCCGACGCTCGTGCAGAAGCGATGGTGCCCCTACCTTGCTGGACAGGAGAGTTCCGGATTGAGCTGTTGGTAGCGCTGGACCCATATTTCTCCAGCAGCTCCGCAAATTCTTTCCTTCATCCAAACAAAGTGATGGAGAAACAGATTAATTGTAATTATGTAATTATACTTTAATTACACACTAATTACAATCTTTGTCCCACCACTGACGATGAGGTGAACTGGCCCCTTTTCCCCCGCTTATTCATTTATTTTAATTGCACCAGTACAGAATGACAGAAAGACCTAACAGAACTGTAGGGTGAGAAAGGACATATACAGAGTCAAATACAGAAACAGAATAATCCATCCATCCATCCAGCTTCGTATCCAGTATAAGGTTATGGGGAGCTTGTCCAGTGAAGCACAGGGTGGGGGGGCATTTTGGATGGCATCCCAGCTCATCATACCACTTCCCCATATCATAAGATGCAATGGAAAAATACATCAGATGAATGGGTTAATGTAAGTGAAGGGACACCAGTTCACCCACATGCATGTTTCTGTGATGCAGGGGGAACTGGGATTAATGTAGACTCCCCAGGCACAGAGTGTGGTTGGAGCCCCAGCCCTGGAAATCCCCAAATGATCTATATGGAATCCACATGATCACATACAGCTCTAGTTTATCGAGTAATAGATTTTAGGTTTCATCCAGCATAAAGTATCCTAAAGTAAGCTGGATTTGATGTGCTGCAGGTAATTATCATTTACCAGCATTAACTACACTTACTGGTTCTTAGCGAGAATATTTGGATATAATAAATATTATTTGAAGGGGCATATTAATTACCCACAAACTACATCTTAGTTACATACTAATGGCATGTTCATTCACCATCAATGAATCGTGACACATTTTTTATATTGCGCAGTTACTAATTCTGTAAACCTTTGTGAACTACTAAGGAACTACTGAGGAACTACTGAAGGAACAAGTAATGAATAACACAACAAATGCTGATCTCATGTTAATGAATTAATGAATCATGATGCATTTTTTTTTATCTCAAGTAGCTACTATATTTGTATATGATTTTTACTTCACTAGTAACTGAGTTATTACTAAATATCTGTGTACCCCAAAGTAAAGTGTTATAAAAAATAATGAAATACGGGTTACAAGGATGTACCATGCTGCCTAGGATAGACTCCAGGTTGCTCCAAGACCCTGACCAGGACTGGTGGATGGAAAATGAATGGCTGGATGGCTGAATGGATGGATGAATGGAAGGATAGATGGATGGACTGGAAAAGCAGGACTTTCAATTTTCCAACCCAGGTAATGAATATAACAACCCCACAAATTGATAGGATGGGAAGCCCTATTTTAGGGAGTGTAGAACTGTGTCATTAAGCACCTGCAAATTACAGTATGTAGCTACTTTTAGTATTACTGTATAATTATCATGTACTATATTATTATTTTTCTAACTTATCTTACTTTGACTTAAAGATACTTAGATAATACATTGTGTACTACCTGTAGATACATGAATAATAGAGCTCAAAGTAAAAGGTAAGACATTTTTCATTGCAAAGTGATAATGCAAAGTAACTAATTATGTACAGTATTCACCAATTGTTGTCAAAGAGCGTCAAAGGATATCAAGGCCTTCTTTAGGATTCCCAGGATGTCACCTGCCACCAATCAAGGATAACCTACCTCGCCTCTTCATCTCTTGCTATGAGCAGTCGCATGTGATTCATGGAGGATGCAGCTCTGAGAATATCCACAGCACTGTAAGTGGAAACCGATGAACTCTCACTAGTGTGTGGGCACTGCTTTCCAGTTACCATGTCAGAAATGCAAAATGAAAGATAAATCACAAGAAAGCAGGCACACTAAATACCTCTCACTTGTAACACCTATTAAACTTTCCCCATTGACTTCCAAGATCTGATCTCCAGGTTGCAGATGCCCTGCATAGAAACAAAAGCAGCGAAAGTAAGTGGCTGATTTTATCATCAACATTTTAAAATCCCATGCCATACCCTATTACCGTGATTCCAACCGAAGCCTGGCAACAACTTTAATGCCAGAATTCCTGGAAAATGGAGACTCTCCAAGCATAAAAATTGCTCACAGGCCGTAAAAGACACATGAAAAAATTAAACCTGAACTAGGCTTAACATAGTGACATTAACGTTGATAAGTAGTAATGTCATTATATGCAATTTATGCATGAAACCGAAGAAATGCAATCAGAAACGTGGCTGTCAAATTTGGGCTGCAGCAGGTTCTGAAAGAGTCGCGAGGCAGAGTTGGAAATGGAAGCATTTTAAAACCAACAAACTCCTATGCTGATCCGCAATCAGATTTCCCATCCCAATCTTAGAATTAACCTACATAAACAGGTCGGGGATCAACAAATGCTCAGCACAAAACTAGTGAACACACAATCAATCCAAAACGCAAAACCTCAGATGCTTAATTTAAAATCCACTGGAACATCCAATCAGATTTGTGTGATAGACATTGATTGGTGTAAATTGCAGAGTGCACCGCTTGCTTGATCATAGCAGTAATTTAAACCTAAACTTGATATACAGTCACGACTGAGTTGCCAAGGTTGAGAACCACCGTCATGTACTTTATCATTCTTTGGTGAAAACCAAACTGTCTTGCCAAACTACTAAATCTGAAAATAACAATTGTTAGATCTCAACAAGGTTCTCTGACTTACAGTAGATAGACACTCCAAAGATAGGTCAGGTGGGATTTAAAGACAAAGTTCGTATCTGATACGATACTCCATGCTGAAAATGACAACAAGGCCAGCAGGGATCAAGGAATCATTAGAGGGTCTCAAACTGAAATAGACTGATACTCCAATATATAAAAAAGACCGAATACGATAAAAGGACCAATAAACATTCTCAGCCTGAATTACACTAACACTCAAAAAGAGAAAAGATCAGATGGCATGGAGGAGCTCTCGAAAATGTAGAGCTTACAATGGTCCATGAAGAGGAATGTGCACAAGAGGAATGATGAGGAAAAAGCCACTTTATGTCCTTCAAATCATACGCATTAAGATGAAAATGCAACATTGAAGCCTGAGGAACGTGTTCAAGAGAGACCTGTTGCTGGTAGACACCCGTTTGAGAGAGAGAGCAACTGGATGTGTACACTGCATTTGTGCATTTTATTTCAGTGATGTAATTGTAATGCACTGTTGGCTTAATAAACGTGCATAACAGTTTTATGAACATTATCAACACTGGTCTTATTTTTTTTTCACGTGCATTTTTGTAAATACAGTTTTCATTTTTATTTCAGTTAACCGGCACCGTCAATCAACATAGAATAAGCCCAGATACTAAGGAAGACAACTTGATGACTTTTATAATGACTATATTTTGCAGCTACAAGGACAAAAGATATTAAAAAGCTTTCCACACTAATGGTAATTTAATAAACGCGAGTAGACAACACAGTAGATTTGCCTACTCTGGTAGTCCGTCTTCGAGGGCAGTGCTTGTAACTTCTCTCTTCAGGTGCTCGTGTGTAGCGCTAGCGCAGCTGTGGTATGCCAGTGACACTTTGCAGTGTAAAACCACCTTTGTTTTAGGGATCATTTGAACTGCTCCCATAGTCAACTTAAAGGAAAACAACTATTATAATGAACTGACGCGTTTTAGAAATCATAAAGGTAATTTTGTTAAAATAAAAAAGGTGAGTAGAAAATATATCGACACATTTTCAGTGTCAATGTCATTGACTAATTCAACTAATCGTGACAGCCTTAGTATTTAGTACACACCAAAGTGTAATTAAATTAAGTGGATTTTAATACACTTTTTCCACAAGAGTACCCTAACCCAGTGTTTCCCAATCCGTTCCTCAGGGACCAACAGACAGGGAGTCCATAGTTTTGATCCCTACTGTGAGCTGGGAGGGAACAAAAATGTGGACTGTCTGTGGATCCCCAAGGACCGGGTTCAGAAACATTGGTCTAACCTAATGCTGAGCACAAGTATATGCTGTGATTTCAGCCACCTGGCAACAGCGACCAATGAGGGACCAAGCCTCCGATCCCCTGTTACCTGAACCTCCAGCTATATCTCTTTTTGATGACTAGCTTCTGATGAAATAATTCATCATTGCTAAGCTTTAATCCTCTATGCTCTTCAACTTTATTTATAGCATTCAGATCGGTCATCTTTGTCCATTGCTGAAATTCATGTGGGTCAAGTATTGATTAGCTCAAATGTTGCAGGTATTTCCGCTTGTCACTGGGCATTCAGCCTAGCTGCGCTTATGGCTAGATGAATCTTGGACAGCTATATGCTTGTAGTTTGTTACATCACTTGTATGTCACTTTGGACAAAAGAGTCTGCTAACTAAAATACTGTGAATGTAAGGAATTTAACAGAGCAGAAGTTTTATATATGAAGGCTGTTATTGTGAGTCTTCAAGGGCTGGTTTTTCAGGAGTAGGTTCACACAAAACATTATGTATAAATACATAAATCAGCGAAGGATACATTATACACACCAGGAAAATACGACCGTTTCTGGAAGTTAAAATAGACAACCGAGCTAAGTAAATAATGAGCCATCGAGCCTGGCGAGCTGTTTACTGAAGCTACACACGTTTGATGCTGTGACAGGTTATCAAGGATGGTGAGACACAATCTGGTTCACGGTGTAGTTCAGTCCAGCAAAGTGTGAAGGGCTTGTTGAGGTTTCATTCCATTTTTTCAGTTCTAAGCAGTGCCTGCTTCCATTGAAAGTCTACATCACTATAAAAAACAAATTAAGGTTAATTACTTACCATCGATGGACGCAAGGCCACCAGGTAAAATCCTCTTCACATACACTCCAAATTCCTCTCCAGTGAGCTCCTTCACACCACCAATGACTTTAATTCCTGGAAAGACCATTTAAGAGCTTGTGGTGAACAAATTGTTGAGAAATGTAAGTTGAACACTAGGAAGTTCTTCATCATATGAAAATAATAAATCAGGTCTTGATTTGTAGCTCCTGTCCACATCATCAGCATTTGTCTTTGACAGCTAACAGGAAAGCGCATTGAACGTTGAGTCGTAAACAGGGACATCGGGAACAAGTTTTAATATCCTTAGATCAAAAAGGCCAACTTCCCCAGATAATGTCTCATCACTGGTCCTTCAAATCCATTGAAGAACCATACGTGGTAAGTGGGAAATGCAAATATGGATTTATGGTTATAAAAGAATAGGCGCTGCCATTGGTTGTGAACAGATGAAAGGGTGAGGCATCATGAGCCCCACCCACACTTAAATTTCAATATTCATGATCTGATAACAGTGAACCGCATGCACTAGATGCGGCCTCTTCTGACTGAAGAGGGCTGGGCAAATCACTCACCACTTCAGTGAAAAAGCCGTTTTCATCAGCGACTCAAACCGATTTCATACATATTCTATTCGATGTAATACTTTGATTCTCGTCATCTAGAGTTAAATGATTAATAAATAGCAAACTCATTAGCTTCCAATTTATAATCACTATTACATTTATTAGTGTTAAATGGTTTCCGGTAAATTGCATTCAAGGCATTTCATAAAAAAAAAATAAAATGTCAATGAAATTGCCACACAAAGCACTGGGAATTTAGTTGAAAGCCCAGGAGAGTTAATCTGTAAAACAAATTAAAATTTTCTCAGAGTTGGCATGTTACTTTATTGAGGTTTTGGCACCAGTTATTGATAACAGGTGCAGATCCATGGTTACTATAAATACAGGATGTATAGGAGGCACAGTTCTGAATATCAGTGGGCAGGAAATGGAAACAAACAATCTGCTCAGATCAGCAAACAAAAAAGTCTGTAGCTGCACAGGCCAAGACCATCAGGAAACTGTTTCTAGGGAAAGCCGAAGAAGGCTGGCAAAGGTGAGATGTCAAGAATCAAAGAACAAGTTTATCTGAGTCGCGGGTGTGGAAGACTGGTGATTAACTGGGAAATATGAGCTCAGCTGAATGCCAGCGGGAGTGTAGATGTTTCAGCACCAGCTGCTTGGGAGATTGTATCAATCACAGAATACTTCAAAGACACGCAGATCCATCAGGGTTTAGATTGATCGGGCAGTCCTTCGTTCTTTGGCAGTATAGTGGTCCGAAACATGCCTCAACATTGTGCAAGAACCATCTGCTATAGAGGAAAGAAATATTGAAAGCTAGCTCACACTAATGACCTGGCTGCCCAGCCTCCAGGCCTGAATGCTAAAGCACAACCTCTATTTCAATTCTGCCCTTCAGAACTATGGTTTGTTGAGTCTTCACATGTAGCTCGAGATGTCTTCTTACTGTATCACCAGTTTGAAGGTACATTATCACTCCGGTTGCCTCTCCTCAACACCAGCAACATTGGTGGTATTTTATTGCCTAAAGATAAATGCTGATGACGGGCAGACAGGAAGCGATCAAGAGAATCAGCAAACGGCCACCGAACCAGCACGAAGAGAGTCCCCTAACAGAGCTGCGTCCTCCAGCCTCATCCTGCAGGGAGTTTCGCTCTCGTCACCCCTTGTTCGGCATTGACACTGACCCTGGGCGAGAGCCTCTCATCCCTTTGCATTTGTTTTTCTGTTTTGTTCCAGCACAGCTGTCTCCTGTCCCTCCCTCCCCCTTCTTTAATCTCAGTCACTCGGCCTCCCGTTGCCTCCCCAGCCTCGCCTCCGCCTCTCCGCCAGTGTCACTGGCTACAAAGTAAGTTCAGCTCTGACCTAGACTTCCCATGGACTGTGTGTACTGCCGTTGCCTGGTTTAATATCTCAAGCCCTGTCACCATCTCTTTCTGCCACTTCCTGTGATGTATGCTGCGTCGGACCCCGTGTACGGATTAAATCTCTACTCTGGATTTGACTTTAGTCGTCCTGTTTTTTTGGGTCCAGCCACTTCACACTTCGTGATTACAAGCAGAGCTGAAACGTCCAGAATAAGATCGCAGTAAACGTAAAGGTAGATGATCTTGAGCCCATAAAACACTGGTGTCCCCACAAGGTGACACTGACTGATCTGAGCAGGTACAGCAATGTTGTGGGGTAAAGATGTCAGCTGAATTATCAATTAACTATCTGACCATTGTTTAAAACACTTATAAGATCCCTGCTTTAGCTGACAGTCTACCAGCCAAATTTCCTGTCATGTCCGAATATGGTTACATTTCTATTTTAACGTAACTTAGCCCAGTGAGGGGGCTACATATTTGAGGGAAATGCCAAGCTTATTCACGATGGCTGAAAACACTTCTACCACACCACTACTGATTTCAAATCTGATGTAGAACTTGACAACAGGCTTACCCAATCCATCCTCGCAATCCAAAAACTCCATGAGGTGGACGGTCCGGTCTATTCCGTACGGACCCATGAGCGTCCTTTGTCCCACGGCAGCAGTAGGAAGTGGGAAAAATGTATCAGTAAGCTTTTAACGGACATTCGCAGGACATACAATGACATTTATCTGCCGTGAGATCAGAAAAGGGAGTTTAATCTGCAACTCCTTAATTTAGCAGTGAATAAAATATTAATTTTATAGTTTACTTACTTTATGTAGTTTTGGAACTCAGGACAACAGATTACAGTATGTTGTTTAAGAATTCAACACATTTTACCATTGGCCATTCATGAGTATTTTAGGACATCTCTCTAAATGTTTCTTAGAATTAGGTTACTTTTTAGTTTATTTGTCCTTGATTTTGCACATTATAGTACATACAGCACTGTGCAAAAATCTTAGGCAGTCAAAGAAAATGATGTTCAAATGATCTGAGGAACATTTGTATCACTGGGGGTACATTAATGATGTCTGTAATATACAGTATACTTCTGTGATGGCACTATTAATGCAGAAAAGGGCACTGGGACTTTAGAGCAACATATGCTACCGTCAAGGTGACATCTTTTCAAGGGACATCCATGCATTTTTCAAGAAGACGATGCAAAGCCACATTCTGCATGCTTTACAAAGGCCTGCCTGCAGAAGAAGAGGCCTGCCTGCAGAAGAAGAGGCCTGCCTGCAGTCCTGAGCTGTTCCCAATACAGAATGTGTAGAAAAGGAAAATACAAGAGCGACAACCCCGTGCTGCAGCACACCTTGAGACATGTTTGGAGGAAGAATTAGACATAAGAACAGGCTTCATCGCTTGGTATCCTTAGTGTCACAAGTGTTGTCGCAACGGTAAAGTGGAAAATGCTTTACCGTCCCAACTGTTTTTGGAAGAAACAGATGTGTATTAACAAATGGAATGACCAGACAAGACATGCAATATTTTGGGTTCATACTTGTCTGCAGTGAAATATAAGTAAATTTCCGAATCGCTCGTTTTCATTTCCCATACCATCCCGGCTTTGCCTGATTTACCCTTGCACCTGAACTGTTCCCTTTTTCAAACTGTGTGTGAGAAAGGCCCCCAATCCCCCTTTGCTCCAAGGATGATTATCAAAACATGCATGACGTTTTGAATTAAAGCATCGCTAAATATCTGTAACATGAGTCATGTGACATAATCACCAGCGCAGAAATGTAATTGGCACATGAGGCAAACACTGCAGAGAGTGTGAAGGACGAACACGAGCGCAATCTCTGTCACCGGGTGTCTCACAGCTGCAGTGTCACCCCCAAGGTTATCCTGTACACAACAGTCATCTTATTATTTACTTTAAATGCCATTTATTAATACTGTATTTACTGTTCACTATTAAAGGAAACATTTTGGATTCTGCAAACCTTGTGTAAAGAAAAGGATGACAAGAACATTCTAAATAATTGTCACATAACCAATGACTACACCCAGGAAAACTGCATCATCAACAACACCACCACCAACAACAACAACAACACCACCAACAACAACAACAACACCAACACCACCACCACCACCACCAACAACAACAACACCACCACCACCAACAACAACAACAACACCACCACCACCAACAACACCACCAACAACAACAACACCACCACCACCAACAACAACAACAACACCACCACCACCACCAACAACAACAACAACACCACCAACAACAACAACAACAACACCACCACCACCACCAACAAGAACAACACCAACAACAACAACAACACCACCAACAACAACAACAACAACACCACCAACAACAGCAACACCACCACCACCACCACCACCAACAGCAACAACAACACCACCACCACCAACAACAACAACAACAACAACAACAACACCACCACCAACAACAACAACACCACCACCACCACCAACAACAACAACAACAACACCACCACCAACAACAACAACAACACCACCACCAACAACAACACCAACAACACCACCACCAACAACAACAACAACACCACCAACACCACCACCACCACCAACAACAACAACAACACCAACAACACCAACAACACCACCACCAACAACAACACCACCACCACCACCACCACCAACAACAACAACAACAACAACACCACCACCACCACCAACAACAACACCACCACCAACAACAACAACACCACCACCAACAACAACAACAACAACACCACCACCAACAACAACAACACCACCAACAACAACAACACCACCACCACCAACAACAACAACAACAGTAATAATAATAATAATAGCATTTAAATGATTGCATTTATTTTTTCTTTTTGTAAAAATGCTGTTTTTCATAAAAAGTAACTATAAAAAAGTTACACAATAGCCAACTGTTTCCACCATATGCACTGAAGAGATGTACTATAATCGCGTATGAATCCCATATCAAGTATTACATCGTGACGGATTAATTACGTATATTGACTGTGCTCGATTCCTGATGGAGTAAGTAAAGGAGCCACAGAATTTCATACAGTTGTAACTAAATTAAGTTGTAAGAATAATCAGTAATCCATTTTTGTAAAGGTGTAGCATGATTGAAGGTATTTACCTTCAGTCCCTTCCCATCTTTTTGAATGGTTTCAACAGGACAGTAACATTTTATAAAATTCTCTACTAAATAAAGAATCTAATAATGCCAGACACTGGTATCTATCAGTATCAAAATCAACAAACAGTTCAAGGAGGTATAAGTAACATTAGACCACACACTCATTCGCTATTTTTTACTATACTACGCGCCTTCCTGTACAGAAGCGGTCTCCAACACTTAATGCACTAATTTCTATAGCACCTTCATTACCTGCTGATGACGACTGCTCCTTTATACATGACTGAAATTGTCGACATCTTTTAAGTAGCTTTTTCTATCTGTTTCATGCAGCAACCTGCCCATCTTCCGCGTCACAGGGGGCTCCGCGTCTGTGGAAACGCAAGATGCCTCCGGTGCTCTGAAAATCCCCACGCCTTTCCCAGATCGTTGGACGGCACGGCCAACTTCCAGGGCAGATTAAGTTTTATGTAACGTGCAAACAAAACCAGCAGCATCATTTTCTCTATTCTCCAAATCCACATTGTGTCTGCTAAAAAAAAAAATAAAAGACATTGAAATCATAACCGGGGAGTGAATTAATTTTTAATCTCATAATATTTCATAGTGGTATTAGGATGTCAATTTCAGTGATTTGTTCCTTTTTGCAAGAGGATTACAAAGTAGTGACTGAAAATAACATACTAATTTAACCTTAGAAGCAGATTAAATTAGATTTAATACCTAAGTTTAAGATGTCTAAATTAATGACCAGAGATAATTTTAGATTTTTGTAAGAAGTTTTTTCATATCATATAGGTGGTTCAAGAAAAAAATATATAAATTAATAAATAAAAAATCTATTGGAAAAAAAAATCTGCCAAAAATTGCTTTTGCCCATGCAGTAAAGACAGCATTTATATATATATTGTGATGACCTGGTAGACCTAGGCATCAAATGACAGCCACAGCAAATGACAGCCTGTTAGGAAACAACAACGAACAACGTCATTTTATTGCAGTCTTTCACAGAACTAGCATAGGTTCCGTATGAGCACCGAACGCAATAGCAGAAACACAAGGAGGTCAGATGCTGAACTGGAAGGTGAATGAGTGCATTAGTTTCATGGTGGAAGGAAAACAGAAGAAAGAAGCAGAAGTGTGGTAGAAACGGGTGAAATGACACCTGCACACCCAACACGGGGGGAATCCTCTGACGTGTCCCGCAACCATGGCAACCACATTTGCATGAGCACTTTAATCGCTCGAACTGCAGTCGGTAGTTAAAAGATTAAAAGATAATCCTGGCCATGATCACTACAGCAACTGCATTGCAAGTAGGATTCTGGGCTTCAGACATATTCTGCTGGATCTTCTCCCAAAATAAACTGCACCCCCCCCCCCCCACACAATAGCAAGATCCAAAGAAATGGGAGCAGACTCAGGCGTAATAATGTGCCCCCTCAGGTGGACGTTCGTCATTCCATGACCGACGTGCTTGTGTGGGTCGTGCCCCCACACTGATTTCAGATGCACCCTTTGTGACTTGTGACCTGGCACAGTATGGGAGGAAACTGAAGTGTGTTCTTCTCCACCAGAGATGGGGGCAAGATGTGGGGGGGCCTGTGTGCAGGTGCCTGTCTGCCCTTTATAGGCACCGGGGAGGATGGCGGCCAGATAGAAACCAAGATCGGTCTTGTAGCTCCTGAGAAGCATTCCGTGTTGTCGCCTCCCTTAAAACAAATAGCACGACACAGTTCAGGAAGATCTAATGCTGCTGATGGGGAGGATGTGGCACCGTGGGGTGGAGGTCCCTCCTGCCCATGTCCACCCAACTCCTACGTGCTGCATGGATGCCTAAGAGAATGTCTGTCCTTCCAGCTTAACCAAATGCGTTCTCTAAGCACTGCTCGCATATCCATAACTTTGCGCATTTCACTTTGCAGTTTTTCACTGACAGATTCCTTAAAGCTGATGATGTGTTGCTTCACTTTCTATTTAACTCCTGATAATTAGCAGCCGTCATACGGCGGCAGTTCATTCATCTCCGTTATCTTATCTCAGACAGACACCTATCGACGCGATCAACGCAGACGTCGTTCAAACGAGAGCACCGAACAAGAGCCAGCTGGCCTGTCGCTTAGGAAAATGCCGGCGTTTCCTTTCGTTAGGAGAGTCAGCAGCTTGCGCTGGTACTGCAGACTGCAGGGCTAAAAATAAATAAATCAAAAGTGATGATTTCAATTAGACGATCAATGCAAGTCAACAAAAGGAAGGTCGCCATGGTGATGAGGAGGGGTCATGCATAGCCCTGTGCTTCAGCCAGACCTTTGACATTTGTTTGTGTCATGGATTAAATGCAGTCTCCTTATAGATTCAACAATTAAAAAGCCTCTGCTAATTCCAGCAGCACCAAACCCCTTCCATGTGGTCCCCCCAGTTCCCCAGTTGTCCCCCAAGATGGGAGACCTGGTTGAAGGACAGAAACAAACCAAACAAATTCCGATATCCAAGTGCTTCCACCTTCAAATGAAAAACATCAGCTAGAGGAAGCCATTAATGTGGAGGGGTCCAAGGCAGGATCAGCTCGTCCTGAGCCACAGCAAACTCTCAGCATGCTACACGCTTCCGGAATGTGTAAAATGGGTCTTCTAATGTCTTAAGTGGACACCATCAAAACTTTATCTAATTTCATCTTGAATCGATTCACTCTGAGAAAAGCTAAGAATGCAGGCTACTTTACTTTATAGGCTTGATATACTACAACCATATAAATCTCACGTTTTGCTCTGGCTTCAGCCTGTTCGTGTAGCACACTCTCATGTTTCAGAGAAAAGTGATTCCAAAGTGAATCTTTACTCACTGAAACAAGTTTCACCACTTTGTTGTTCTTGCTCTACATTATTGTCATCTATACGTTTGATAAGAATAGTACACTTGTATGATCTATCAGTTTCCTTTGTGAAATACCAATCTGTGTAACAGTCTTGATAATTGTACAGATGAATTCTGCGTAGATTTGGTCTTGCCTCAGAATCGTAGTGTGAGCGGTCTCGGAGCGAAACCGGAGCGAGACAGAGCGACTGCTCCAGTCTTAATTGAAAAACCGCTGACTAAATTTGGCCTGTTCTGCTCCGCGCACATGCTCTGTTCTGGATAAAGAATTCAAAGAGTAAGTCTGTGCAGTTGCCTAACATCTGAGCTTTATGGAGCCTAATTACAGTGCACCAAGGCCAATGTTGTGAGCAATGGAACCAGTAATTATATAAAATCAACTCAAATGTGAAATTTAAGCATGTTCCAAATGTTGAGCTCACTGGATGGACGTTTGGGTTGCTAAGTGACACAGCGCTAGAAAGAAAATATGAGAGTGTAGTATTATATTCTGGATACACCTCTGCAAGGTGTAGGGTTGCTGCTATGTTTGGAAGTCATCAGGTGGGACGAGACTGAAGGGGTTCAGTGCACAATGTAAAGCGTTCCACTCCTGTCCCCATTAGCCTGTCCCCATTAGCCTGTCCCCATTAGCCTGTCCCCATTAGCCATCAGGCTGAATGTCAGTTCCTCTCAGCTCACGTACAGGCTGCATGGTCTTTACGACCAGAATAGTGTATTTTTCTCATTTACCAAAGCAAAGTGGGGAAAAAATGTGAATTGTGACCAGTGTGTGTAACAGCAGGGGTGGAATTTTAGGGGGGGGGGGGCGTAATCTAGGGGACCTGCAGCTGATCTCAAGTTTTTTTTTTTTTTAAAGCAACAATAATAGCAAATATGCAAATACGGATTCGGCTGATACACCGGTGCGAAACCCCCCTCCCCCCAATCAGCGACTTTACCCCACAGCATGATCGATACATTTTGCAGCTCGCACGTCGATTGGCGTATTTTCGCTTCTCTTTTGACTCCAAGAAGATAGCAGAAATGTCTTTTTTTACGTGGCCCCGCCATGTCAGCCCAGGGCCCCAGAGGAGTTAATCTGCCCCCGCAGAGCACTGTAGACTCTTATTTTTCTTAATCCTTGATCTCTTGCAACCCTAACATATTTGTCAAAACAGGTTCCAGCTGCCAAATTCTAATTTTAATAAGCAAGAATTATAATTATAATAATTATTAAAAAGACATAATTATCTGTCCCACAGAATGCTGTTCTTTTGAGGTAACTCATAACTACTTCTGATTCATTTTCACTAAAAGGTCTCAGTTGCTCCTCCCTGTACTGCACATTAGTATTTATTTTCTACATGCAGTGAAAATTAAGTGCACAAGACTGAGTATATTCATATCGTCACCCACCCAGCCAGCTGAGCATCTCTAATGAAATGCTGCGGACAGCAGGCTGTCAATGTAGTACGTGTAGATGTGTGCTAATGTAGTACGTGTAGATGTGTGCTAATGTAGTATGTGTAGATGTGTGCTAATGTAGCCACATTAGAGAACTTATAACAGGAACATCAGAGCAGAGCCGGTGTTTAGATAGTTACATGAATCATATGGTTTACTGGGGTTATAGAGGCAAGTATCGCACGGTAATCTTAGTCAGTAATAGAAGCTTTGTAGAATATTTCACAGAAAGAGTGCAATGTTTAATTTTATTTTATTTACGTTTATATATAATATTAGATATTTCATAGAACTTTAATATTTAGTAGCTTTGATTTTCATTCAGATTTTTTCAACTGACTAAAGAGCTGTAAGTTTTGTAAGTCTAGTTTTCCAAATGTGTAATTAATTACATTTACATTACAACATTTCCACAGCACTAAGTACTGTGCATGACTGGGATAATTCTTGATGTCTCTCACATCCAAGAATGTCATGCCTTAAAAATACCTGCATCGCCCTCATTTGATAGTGGACACTAATATTGGTCAGTTATTGCTTCATTCTTGAGTAATTATGGTTAGATTATAAAACAAATACGGTTTAAATTATTTTTTTGCAGCTTACCAGTAGATGAGCGAGAGTCCATCTAGATGATCTTTGTTCCGACCTTTCAGACAAGATACTGCATCCATACTGGGGCTTAGCTTTGGAAATTCCTCAGTTCCAGCAGCACAGTGTGACTTCCTTCTCAAGAGACATCCAGAAGAGTACCTCTGTTTTCTTCTTAGGGGGTGAGAAAAAAAAGTCTTTGCTTTGCTGAGTTTATATCTGTCAGCACTCATTCAACACGGAGTCAATGGGCAGGAGGTGGCAAGCCAAGATTGGGACTCAGCTAGCCAGCTTTCCAATCTGCCAGGCACTGGGGTTTGTGCTGACCCCACTGTCTGTTCAATGAAATTAGCCTGTCTCCTGCAGCTCTGACAGCCCCCCCCCTCTCCAATCTTCCTTTATACATGCCGCCACTCAGATCACTTCAGGTGGGGGCTGTGTATGAGTGTATGAACATTACTCAGAAATTTAAGCTCCAGAGATACAGCTTCTGTGCAGGATGAAGCCTCTGTAGAGATCCGTGACAAAAGCCAGCCTGACTCTAAGATCAATTTCATCTCCGTAATCTTGCATAATAGTGTAGGGCAAATGCAAGCAAGATTTTAGAAGATATCTGTTGCCAAAAAGTGCTTTGGTCTGATATGAGCCAACCTCTGTGGCTGTCATTGGGGTGGTATTCATCAAACAGAGCATGTGAGAGATATTTAAGAGGCTGAATAAAGATCTGCATTTTTATTTATTTCCTAGATAGTTTTAACCAAAGTCATGTGGAGTCAGCCTGACCCAGAAGCAGTCAGGGTTTAGCTTTTTGCCCAAGGGCCCAACGGTCAAGCTGCTCCATCAACCACAGGATTTGAACCAGTGACCTTCCGATCATGAGCACAGAATCCAAACCCACAAACTGCCACCCATAAGTGTATCGAGTAGATCAGCAGGAGCCTTAAATGGAAATGAATTTCATTGGGATTTAATGTCTAGGATCCATACAATTAGCCCATAATTTTTACAATGGGAGAATCTGAGGTGAGGTTTGAAAGTTGCTGTCGACGAACCATCTCAATCCAGTCTGAGCCAGTTTGTCAAACAGAATGACCAAGTATTATAGTCTCTAGATATGCATAGCTAACAGAGATGTACAACCAAAAGACTCGCGCGCTGTAATTGCAGCGAAAGGTGGTTATTTCAAGTATTGGCTTGTGGTGGATGAATAGTTTAGCATTTGACAGAAGTCATTGTCACAGCAAAAAAGACATTTTTCAGTGCTAGGCATGTCGTGCCAATCAGACAGTGTACAGCCCAATAGAATCCCTTTTCATTGAATATATAGCATGATAAAAATGTGGCTGAATACTTACACAAGGCACTGTATTTAAAAATGTTCACCTGTTGAAGACTCATTTCTGTTTTCAACAAACAAGTTAGAAAGGCCCCCCCCCCCACCCCAAATTCTTAATCATTTGGGAAGTCAGACTCACCGACAGACATGCAGCCAGTTCTGCCTCATACCAAGTGTGAGGAATAAGCAAATTAACAAAAGCGGTTTCAGCCTACCGTTTGTACTGTGTCATTAAATGAAAAAAATGACCACCGACATCGCACCATCACGGAAAAGTTCTTTGACAAACATTCCAGGGAACAAAGCCTTTCTTCGTGGGGTTTTATTGATCTAGTACAAAAGGGTCAATGGAATGCTGACTCCAGCAGCCGTGCCCAGTACAAGGAACAATTAAGTGTGCAAATAAATTATTAATAGACAATAGGTAATTGCCTAGTATTAATTGTATTCCTGATGCCTCTTTCACAAACCTTAAGAACACTGACTGCATTACACCCCTTTGTGTCTCTATGCCCTTCCAATCAACAACATAGCAGACCAGACAAGATCGTAAAAGATACTGACTAGTCTAGGTAAGTTCCTTAATAATAATGTTCACAAATAACTTCACAACATATGCAAATACCAGAAAGATGAATACCTACATCTCGAGCTTTTCAGCTGGTTTAGCTAGTTCATGCTCTGTTTAAAGTCTGGCATTTACAGTATTTACTGAATTCCTGCAGTATCCTGTCTGTCAGAAACAAACTTATCTTATAAAATATATAATCATAGGTCGATGCCGTGGGTATCAGTCCCAATTCTCTGTTTATTTGAAGACAATACAAATTGATCTCTTTATTGTATAATAAAGGCAGGAAAAAGGCCATTTAATTTCGTAGTGTCTATTTGAGACGTCCATGTGGGAATGATTTCTGGAAATAGCCAGTAACAAAACAACGGTTTAGTACCACAAATGTTTTCAACAAAAGGCTGTTCTTCTTTTCTTATACGTTACTTCACCAGGAAATTCTTCTTGAAGTAAAAACAGAGCCTTTTAAAGCAATATTTTAAGATCAAGTTTATTTTTTCTGCTCACTTGTATAAGTATGTTTTTTTATTTATTAAATAGCACTAAGGTCTATTTCAAACAGAGAGGACTGTGTGCCTGTGGTCAGAAGGTCACCAGTTCAGATCTTCTGGGTGACAGAGTGATTCCCCTGTTTGACCTTTGACCCCAGTCAAGGCCAAATTTCCAAAACTGACTCAGTCCATGTTTTGTAGTTATGGAGGTGAGACTGCTGATGGTCTAAAGTCAGGCTTCCTCATCAAATATTACAGTACTGGGAACCAAAACTGACTCAGTCCACATATAGAATGAAGAACTTTTGCTAAATTTCCAAAACTCCAAAACTCCACAGATTTTTGTTCAGAAATGTATCCCGGGGACTGAGTGACTGTCGGAAATTTGCTCTTCAGCTTCTCCAGGGACACTATGTGCCCCTGATCTCTGATCTTCACTTATATGTCACTCTGGACAAGAGTATCTGCTTAAAAAAATAAAATGTGAATGTAACATATTTAAATAGGATTAACGTGTTTGAACTATGCATGGGCAGGCTGCTGCAGGCAGGACTCCCCACTGCTCGCACCTCCCACCCTGCCAGGTGGGTGGGGCTACAACACAGAGCAAAGAGGACCTAGCCAATCAGGAAGCCGCAGAGAGTGGCAGCAGGAAGGTGCTGGAAAAGTAGGCGGGGCTGCGGCGGCAGGTCTTTGGGAGTCCCATAGTGTCACATATCCGGAGAAAGCTTGATGAACCGCGAGAAACCCACCCTTAGTGCATCCTCAATAACAGCTACAACACACGTGTTTCAGTTTTCCACACTGATCTGTATGCATTTAATTATTTCACACAAAGGCAGACTATAAAGGTGCTGCGCCCCCATTTCCTTCTATATTTCCTTCTTTGCAGCTTTGCAAAATAATGGTGAAGTTTTACCTGCTGCCTTGCACATCACATCCAGGTTTCTGAATTTTTAAATGTGCAATTATATAATATGCATATGTCTTTTGGTCCGTCTGGTCCTCATTGATTACGGCGTCGCAGGGGGCCTGGGACACGTCCTAGGCAACACAGAGTACAACAAAGAGGAACATCTTGTCCATCAGTAGGCACAGATACCCACCTACTCACCCTCACAGCCTTGTAGTGTAAGCCTAACAGCAGAGCATGTGACAGCTTGTTCAAAAGGAGAGAAGTGCTGTGAAACTTGTCTGTAAGTCGCTAATCCCTACGGACAATGCCTAAGGTTCTCCAGATTGTCAGGTGAGCTGTATTTTTCAAAGCACACTGTTAGCGTTTGTGTTTTCTGCCGATAGGCCACTAGACGATGTTTTGTCAGACTTATAATCCTGAGTCAATCCAGTGCAGTGGTTAGGAAACATAGTACATTTGGCAGGAAGGCTGCCTTCTGCAGGAACTATGGCTATTTAGGGGAAAAGAGCATCAGATTTCACAACAGCCTTTTCCACTTAAAATACTCAAGAAATCTTCCACATAAACAGCACCCAGAACAATATCCTTGCTGTAGCTGTCTGTTTCTCTTTCCAGTGTAGATCTTAATGCAATTAAGCACTTCTCCTCTTGACCCATGAGCCTGACCGAAATAAGCCGATAGAAGATGGATAAAATAATGCATTTGCAACCATTGTAATTTCAGTTGTGCCCTCTAGTGGGTGGTTATGGGACTGCAAATCACAAAATAGTCATTTGGTACAAATCAATAGGGCCATATTAAGTAATAAACCAACAATGTAATATTATTCATAGAAAAAAAATTCAAACAGAAAAATTTTAATAAAAAGTGCATAACTAAAATAACTTTTGGAAATTAAACCTGGAGCTGGGGACTATTGCTCATTCAGTCACAAGTTACTAAAGAAATATAAGGTCCTGCTCTAGGGTAGCACAAGTTCCCCTGTGAAATTTAGATTAATGATTTTAATATTACTACTATCACTTTGCTACACTATCACCTGCACCATAGATATGTGATCTGTGTGCATGGTGTGCAAGTTAAGATTTTGTTTGTGTCAGAGACATTATCTGACACTGAAAATGTCAATCCTTTGGCCACATCTACTTTCCAGTCGTACTAAAACTGAAGTCACACACTGGTATTTAGGCAATTGACATTAATATCAATCATATTACACAATGTGAAGGTAAAGATGCTCTTTCATCTTTTATTATTGTTTTTTTAGCTGAATGCAGTCTAAAGTATTTTCCAGAAGGCAATTTCCTCTGTCCTACTGAGGATAATTAAAGATAATTTTCTAGAAGGTTCCAAAGTTAGGATCTTAATTGCCTAAACTGGAGCTGCAGCTTTCTTACATCACACACACACACACACACACACACACACACAAATGTAGGGTAAACATATCCTTATGGGGACCGCTCATTCATTTCAAAGGGAAAAATGCTAACGCTAAGTATGACAACC
>JAODUD010000045.1:5428583-5459283 GCA_026784285.1 Stomatorhinus walkeri
TTAGATGGGGGGGGGGGGTGACAGGGCAGTACTTTCATGTCATGCAAATTTAAATCTGAAGCTACCAGTTGAGCTGTTTTGAAATAATTAACTTTTTGTCTTGTCAGTGATAACTGCCCCTAACAGCAAAATCCTAATTCTTCACATTGGAAAACATCTCTCCAACATAACCTTGGCACATAAGGCTATTTTGCTGTATAGCTTGTATTACTTAAGTGGTGCCCATACATTTCTTCTTACTGTGTACTCAGTGTTGGGCTGCTGAGCTGCCTTGTACATTATAACTTGTGTTACTGTGTTTGGAACTGAGGCATATTCACCAGAGTGCACCGCATTGTTAATTGTTTCCATCCATTTCAATACCCCCAGATCCCTGTGAGTCATAAGTTCTTATTTGTGCAGTTCCTCTCAGTTCCTTTCACTCTTTTCCTTTTTGTGGGTCAGAGCATTTGTTTGAGTGGTTTCCAGGCTTTTTGAATACTGAGTGGCACTGGGATCCTAAAGAGACCCAACAAACATGTAAAACGTGGTTGGCTTTTTTCATTCAAATATATCTTTCAGTCTTTTTTTTTTTGCTTACATTCCACCGTAAACAAAACATTTCACACATTTTTAACATGTATCCTTTACATTTTACTCCTTCTCTATGACCGACGACAATTTCTGAATTACTGTTGAAAACTGCTAAGCATTCCAGTCCCGTTCAGGAGGATATCTCCTTCTGAGCGTTTGGAAGTGACCATACTAATCACCGACCGAACGCTTACTACCAGTGATTGAATATCTGTAATATGTAATAAAATCATTTTATAGACTCATTAAAGTCAGGCTGGCAAAATAATAATAAAAATAAAAAGAAAAACAAGCAAACATCAATGGTGAGTTCCTAATACAGAGTAACCGTGGTAACCAGGGTTGGGGCCATTCCAGAATGGATCGATCAATTCCACTGCAACTCAGGAAATTGAACCGGAGCTGGGATTGGAAAAATAAAACTATGGGGAACAGAATTGGAGTTGAATTTGAATTTCAGGGAGATTTAATTTCCAACTCCAGTTCCATTTCCTGATTTGGACTGGAATTGATCAATGCATTCCGGAATGGCCCCAACCTGGCGGTGACAGACTACAGCACTGCAGTCCTTGTGGGGTTTGGCCAGGGCTAATAAATGGCTGCATGCGAGGGTAGGGCTTCCTGCCACTGCAGCAGCTGTCAGTTACTCAGTCACTCTCAGGCAGTGGCGGTGCGTGGGCAGGTTGGACCTGTCTCACTGGTGTGGGCCGGGTCTGAAGCACACATACTCTACACCTCCCACGCTCCTTTACGTGCAGGGAGGGGTCCCGCGGAGATCATGCATAGGGATTCCAATGTCAGGACAAGGTATTTCATATTTTCATTGGTTTCATTGGTGTGCGACAGGATCCCTGAACAGCATTCCTTCTGTAGAAGGAGTCGGGGGTGTGGGGGGGGGGGGTTAATTTGCATTTGACTGGCTACGGTATTATGTTCATGATCATTCTACGGAATAACTAATATGTGTTTATTACTCAATATGCAAAACTGGACATAGTGTATAATTAATTGTGCATATTTGGGATATATGTTTAGCAGTTCATAACTTGATTTTTACATATTTTTAGTAGAGTCCACAGTTTTAACATTTATTTATTTATTTAACACAGAAAATATGATAAATAAATGTTAAAACTGTGGACTCCAACCACTAAAAATATGTCCCAAAAAATCAAGATATGAACTTCTTGACATATATCCCTTAGGATAAGCTTAACATGCCATACATATTTTGCATCGTACCCACGTCGTGTAAGTTTGGGTGAGTCTGACGTCCTCACTTCACATAAATTTATATAAGTTCCCAACACGCTCAGAAACTCGTTTTTTATGCTCACGGCAGTGTTTTATTTTCTATTAGCAAACATGACGGAGTGGCTGTGACCACAAGAATGGTTTATGTCCCCTTAATATTTTTTAACTCTTCTGTAGCTGAAATCGGATACATCAGGGACCTGTGATATTCTGTGATGATGTAGGCCTATTCATCATATTACTAACGGTAGAAAAAATAAAAATATAATAATGACTAAGAAAAACTAAACATTTTGACTAAGATGACTAAGAAAAACCTATTCACATAATCGTGTTACACTTCGGTTTACGTTCCAGTAACTACTACCTAGAAACTTTTTCCACGGCTGGGCTGTCAGCAGAGGAGAGCAGAAAGTTGTCAGTCCCAGCTATGATCCACGCCCAGCAGATGATAGGCTACAGATGGGCACCACCCTCAAGGGTGGAATAGGGCTCGTATTATATTAGAGAATCCACGCAGGAGACAGCGCACTATCAGTTGGCTGGTGAATCGCGCTGGTTGCATTTACCGTGAGATCTTACAAGACTTGGGAAAAAAGCCACCAGACACACTATCGGGTCATTAGAGGAACGTACGGGATTGTGCCACCCTCCGCCAAAAGGACAAGCGCTGCAGAGAAAGTGAAGCAGCAGCGATGTTCTCGAAAAAGAGCGGCAAAAAGAGCGTGACAATCACGTCCAAAAAGTAAGTAAACTCTGCTTGCTTACATTCTTATGTGGTTTCACTTGATCTCGGAGTTTTGCTCGTAAACGTGTATTTCTAAATTTAAACCGACATCGTGACATTCTTGCTTTTGCTTTTAACATTTGTTATTGTGGTAAACATGTATGTTTCACCTGATGGGTGTGCCTTAATTAATAATAATTAGTAGGCCAATAGAACACACGCACATACACTCACACATACACACACAGTAGACTGTTCAGAAAACAAGATGCGATGTTTATTCCACCCACCCATCTCAAATGCCGTTTTGCCTTAAGGAACATTTCACCTTTTTTTTTCATGGGACGAGCGACACGTCCAGGTCATGTTAAAAAGTGCCTGACCATACGCATTAATTCGATAAGATAGAAAGATGTCCCGTTCTTTGATTTTTGTGCTAGATTAAACTACCCAGCAAAACTAATTGGACCTATTTCAAACAGTGGTGAAATTCTGGTTCCGGGCGGTGCACTATTACTTAAGAGTGAACTATCGCTAAAGAATTTACACCTAAGAATATACAGGGGCGCTAAAGTAATGGCAATAGCAGTCATCAACTAATGCACATTTTTTCAGACGCTGTAAACTATACTTAAGCTGATCAAAGTATCTCACTTTTGCGTTTTAGAAAGACATTGTATCTTACATTGCATGCAATATAGTTGCTTAACTGAATGATCGGGTTTTGTGCAATGGCCAGTGATTTTTTTTTAATTATTATTTTTTTTGGGCGAAAGCTTTCAGGGAATCTTAGCAATGAAGATGTTCTCCACCCCGCCTTTACATCTGCACCAATACAGAACGGTCTTGTTGTTTCAGTCACGAAAGTCTCAAAGGACTCGAGTTGAAACGAGTGTACAATCTCACCTGCGCTATCGATATGTAATATACAGACATGTTTATGCCCATAAAAACGCGACCGTTACCTGAACTGAAAGTTTTAATTTCGATTTTAACTATGTTTCAAATTTACAACAATTATTAAGCAGAAACAGTCAACGATGGCAATATGAAAACCACGATGTATTCCACATTGATAAATTAAATTATAGGCCTAGCTAGTAACCTAACTTTAATTAAAAATAAGTTGGTTGATTTAATGTAGCTCTTACTATTTCAGCATAAATTACAGATGTACATGATGGGAGGGGTCGCAAGATGATTTTATAAATATGTCCCCCGCCCAGATAAATTTTAAACAGTGCGTTTGCAAATTTTATTATCGGATGTTTGAGAACCACTAGTATAGAACGATGGAGTGTTTATTTACAGTTAAACGCAATATATACTGTTTTTCGTTGTGTTAAGTAAAAATAAGGTGAACAACGATAAATATGTATTAATGTTATTTGTAACGTTTGTCAAAATGAACAAAATGGTTAGGGTTATAGTTATATCTGGCTACAGTCTACCATTGTAGCTTGGCATGTCACTTTTTTTCACGGGCATCCTGTCTTACTTTCAAACTCATATTTGAATATAAGGCCACCTACTGACAACGGCATTGAAATGTTTTGAAAACTGTAAAATGCCTTAATATTCTGCACTGCTTCCAGCCATTCATGAACACGTTTGGAATGCTGGCAACTTATAAAAAAAGACAAGCTGTTCATACTGAACAGATGGGGACACTTGTCTCTATCTGTAGTTTCAGGCATGAATATTGATATTATTAAATCATGTCCAAATATTGGCACAAGCCCAATGCAAAGATCGTGAGGGATTATAGGCTATGTGTTGTCCTGAATAAGGCTGCTTATGTCAAAAGGGGCAAAAAGTAGTTTTCGCTGTTAGTGGTTAAAAAACACCGTCCGGACAGCCACGCTGACATCATTTCGGAGATTTTGTGAATTAACAATTGAATATATGAATTGCTAAAAGGTGCTGCTACATGAAACCCCCCAGGCAGACAGCGCTAGCGACACAATTTCTCACTAAGTGGCTGACAGCTGTTTACTTCATACACTTTTAAAAACTGCCATTATGATCTACATCATCGACCGACAATATACTAATTTTACGAAGCCGTACTTCAGATCAAAAGGTTCCTAGAGGAGCCTCACTATTGCACATTATGTCAAAGCTATTAAACCTGAGAATTACTTCCTCAAAGTATCAAGTTGTACAAAAAAATAACATGGTTGTGCGCCGCTGCTGTCCCTTTAAGTCGGCTTGACTCTGCTCGTTTCTGTAACCGAGTGGCTTCCACAAACTCGTTTGTTCCCACTTGTCTTTTATGCTTTAGCTATTGTTGCCAGGCCAGGCTGGCCGTGCAGATAACAGCTAACAAGGCAAACCTGTTCACACGTCCCGTCTCTAGTTCTTTTAATGGGGACGCAAGAAGACGCCACCCTGTTTGGGAGAAAACTTTATACTTAATCTTAATGCAATGGCTAGATCCTTATTCTTACTGAGCCGATTGAACAAACTAACTAATATTGGTGATATTTTAGTTAGCCATAAAATTTAATTGTGGAGATGTAGATGACTAATTAATATGAATAAACTAAATACAAAAATAAAACGCTGTAATCGGAACTCACTGTGTATTCGTGGCTCAGTTATGTAACACACCAGTTCAGAATTACAAATATGACACAGCCTGAGTCTTAGGGACAGGTATGCACCTGTGGAAAAAAACCTGAAAATAAATCACAGTGTCACAGACATTCTGTTCATGTTTCGTCTTGCTCGCATCTCGGTAATACTAGCTATTTCCCACAGTGGGTAACTTACGTTTAATCAGCGTGTTCGCAAGCTGCTGGTTAAATTCTCTAATATGTAATGCAACTATATTTATGCTTATAAACACGGTCAGCGATAAAAGAAATACATTTCTCTATTTATATACATATTTAACTTACTTAATCATTCCAAAAATGTTTTTGTGTAGCGATCTATGCGATCGTATACTTATGTGACCGAGCCTGCTAATACTGTATAATACAAAGTCTGTTACAATAAGTGTCCTGAGGTACGGTCTCTGCATAGGAGTAAAGAAGTCCTGCCTAATCACTATTGACATGACAAAGCAGGCTGTATTGTAAGGCTGAAACAAATTAATACCTGCCATAAAAACTGCTTTAAAACCTTATAGTGCGTACTGCATGCCACCGGCCAGTTCACCGTGAATCGCCCTGCAGGTACACACATGCACACACACAGCAGGTTTGCCAACTCTCACACATTTGGCGTGACAGTCACACTTTCAGACTCATGCTCACGCCAGACATCTTATGGCAAATCTATGTTAATCCATTATAAACCTAAACTGAGCTACATCAAAAGTGTTGGGGTAGCTTGCAAACCCTAAAGACCATAATGCATATGTGAATGTGTGTAGACTTGTCTCGAATTGGAAATCTCACTCCAGCCAGCTAACTGTTGCCAACCCTGATACAGGTACATTTAATGACTAACCTATTTCTCTACAGGGTGCCCAACACCGAGTTGACGGCACTGATTGATAGGCTGCAGAGGAATGCTGACAAGGTGGAGAAAAACATCTATGAAGTTGACCAGAACCTGAAAAAGGTATGAATGTAGGTCCAGACCACTTGCTGTGTCCTTCCTGTCCTCGGGGGTCCCTTGATTTCTCTTGCATCAATTCCGGGGCATCTCTGTTCGCAGGACGTCAACAAGATCAACGAGGGCAAGACGTTTCTGTATCAGGATGAGACCAACAAGAGGATCCAGAACTCCCTGGAGCTGCTGGACTCGCTGGACGAGGACGCCACCAACGCTGGGCGCCTCCAGCATCCCCAGGCCGAGATGATCCAGCAGGAGTACGTGAGCCGGATGCTCGTGAGCCGGATGCTCGTGAGCCGGATGCTCGTGAGCCGGATGCTCGTGAGGGAGCCGTGCACGGTGCACGGAGAAGGGAAATGAACCAGCAAAACTCTAAATGCTTACAAGTCACTGTGTGCTTCCAGAAGCTCAAAAGGGGAATTCTGCAGATAAGAACAGGAAGTGTAGTAATTACAAATATTAAGTGTTCATATTATTTAAATTAATGTGAAAAATAAAAGTAATGCATTGATTGGCTGCTGTTTTACCAAAAAATATGACCCCAATACATTTATCACTGTGTCATTAGTATCAGTTGAAAATGATTAGTGAAGCCTCAATGTAACCAACATCTAGGGAGCCCTGTGTAGCTTAGATCTTTCCCTGTTCCACCACAAATGGTTCAGCTCAAGAGCTGTGTGGTAAATAACACAAGGAAGTGCAGGGAGTTGAATCACGGGTGTTAAATGAGGGGAAACCCAAAACTGCAGGGCTCTGGCCCTCCAGGACTGGAGTTTGACACCCCTGATCTAGATCTAACCACTTTTGCGTTATGTTAATTGAAGGTTGTCAATTTTAGGATTATATTTATTAGGTGTCTGGATTACTTACTAAGGGTCAGAAAAAGGATGTGGAAGGAGTAGGAGTGTTTGGTTTTTGATTAAGTTCACCGACTTAGAGAACCAGTGGCAAGGATCTTAATGCGCCAATCTCGGTCTTTTCTCAAAGTGTGAAGCAGCTCCGGGTCAGAGTGAATAAACTGCGTGAAGAACATTCCAGGATCTACCAGCTCACCCGCTCAGAGGGTCTGCCCACCGTGGACTGGGGGCAGGTTATCGACGAGAAGCAGGTGAGGACCTTTCCTCAGTTACCCACCTGTCAGCGACCTTCTCTCGGAAAGCCCGGTAACTGCTGCTCAGACACCCGGGACCTCAACGTGTCCATTCCTCTCAACAGAGGAACCTCAACAACAAGGGATTCGGGAACGACCTGCCCAAGGTCGAGGATGAAGTCGAGGAGCACAATATCTTCCACAGCGAAGTGGAAGCCCTTGGTCCACACATAACCAATGGCAACGACAAGGTAAGTGGATAGTGTGGCATTTTATCCTCACTAACTCTTGCTGGGTTACGAGTGGCTTGTACTGAGGCACTCTGCTGTGACACAAATGTTACCAAGCTGCAAAAAACAAACAGCTGTACGGCATATTTCTTCACAGTGCAGGATTTTATTCTACCATAACTTCCTGTCTGTACTCTTTTTGATTTTCAGGGGTATAACAGCGTCCTGATACCGAAGTATAAAAAGCTGCTGGTATGAGCTGAATCTTCCACACATTTTCATATGCAAACACAGATTTACCTGAACACTGCAGCCAACAGGAAGTGCTGGGGAAGGGGGTGGGCAGTACAGACAAAAGGTTATTGGCTGATGTCATCTTGGGGGTGGAGTCATTAAATCAACTGTTAAATTAGTCTTTGGAAATCAGTCTGGGCAAACTGGCAATATGACAGATGCCATTGAAGTAGAAAAGTGGTAATAAAAGGGCTAATGACCCCCCTCCCAGGACACTTCTCTGCAGCGGCAACAAGACCTCCTGAGTCTGAGGGACTACATGCAACGCTGTACCAACGAACTCTACTGGCTGGACCAGCAGACTGAGGAGCGCATCAACTATGACTGGAGCGATGCCAACCTAGACTACCCGTCACGCCAGAGGCAGTACGAGGCGAGTGTGGCATCTGGAGCCTCGCCCCCGATATCCTTCGGCGTGTCTGCCTGAAAAGATCCGTTATATATCATTTATATCCCCAACAGAACCTGATCAGCAAGAGTCTGGAGTCTAAGGAAGCTTCTGTCTCCAAGCTAAATGAAGACGGGGAGAAACTCATCTCCTCAAACCACCCTGGGAAGAACGTCATCGAGGTAGATGCCCCGTGGAGCGCCGGGTTCATTTTCAGCGTGCCAGATGGGGGCTTCAAAGGTGACATGTGTGGAAATTCTCCTCTTTCAGGCTCATATGGAGGCGGTCAATGCCGACTGGAAACAGTATCTCAACCTGCTGATTTGCGAGGAAACCCACCTTAAGAACATGGACAACTACCACAAAGTGAGTGCAGCAACACCATTGTTTGTTTTATAGGAATCGGGATACCATATTGCATGTGGATTTAACCAAGGCAACATGTAGTTTGGCAAGCACGGCTATCCAGTCCCTGGAGCAGCTGGGGTTAAGGGCCTTGCACAAAGACACAATGGTGGCATCACTCTACCAGCCATGGCATTTGAACTGGCACACATTACCTCCAAAATGCTGGCACTGGTTACTGTTGAAACCAATACTACTGTTATGTCCTTAGACCGTGTGATGTACTTCACAGAGTACAATACTAACATTCCCTGCTGTGTAAATCATACCAAGGTGCTTAAATCATCAGCCTGGACCTGAATGTTTCTGACATCAGGAATGATAAGGAACAGTTTGTAAAGTACACACGTAGCGGCAAGAATCACTGTTGTTTTTCTTATTTTCTGCAAGCAGGGATATGAATGTAGTGGGAACAATAATGTATTATGAACTTTTTTTAAATATTTGAAACCATTTTTAACACTGGGGAATTATTGCTGAAAATGGGACCTGATTTTTTAATTATGGGGGAATGAGCTCTCATGTTTCACATATTAATTGGCACTCAGCGATTTGGAAAACTGCTTTTTGATTTTGTGAACAGGACCAGACCAGCCTATGTGGGTTATTTATGACACTATTTAAGTTATTAAGGGTGGGGAAAGATTTTGATAGCTTGTTTCACATATTAGGTGATGCTTAACCTTTTCAAACACACTGTTTGAAACTTTGAAACTGTTTGAAAAGAATACTTGCAGTAATCATCACTAATTTATGTCTGTGGTAACGTATTAACACATCATAGTAGCATTTTAAAATTCAGTTTTAATTATTAGACATTTTTTTTTGCAGTTCCAAAAAGATGCGAGGGACACCCAGGACCTGCTGAAGAGACTGGACACTGACGTCAATCAGAAATACAACCCAGATTTCAAAGACATGTACCAGTTGGAGGGTCTGATCTCGGGTCTGGATGTGAGTTGACATCTGGCTGTGACACCTTCCAGGGGGCCATTCTTCCACAGTGGATAGTTTTCTAATACTGCTTGTATACATGCAGGACCAGGCGAAAGCAATGGACTACTATGATGACCGTGTGAAGGCCCTGCAGAAGAGGAGTCAGCAGGTTCTTCCTCTGAAGTTCCGCAGGGAGACCCCACAGAAACTCCTCCCAGTGGAGGCTCTTTGTGATTTCGAGTCTGAGGAGGTAAGGCTCTTTTCATCACCCCCCCTGGCTCCTACATCCCTAAGGAATTCTTACTGGTTCTTTTTTGTTTTGAAATGTATTTTTTTCCCCCAAACACTGTAACGAGTATCTTCGCTTGTTTCCATGGTGATGTCTTCCTCCGAGTGGAGTGTCCATGTCTTACACGTATAATCCACACAGGGACAGATTGCCCGTGGGGAGAAGTACACTCTTCTCCGGAATAATGGCAGCAAGTGGGATATCAAAGACCAAGGTGGAAATAAGCTGTTTTGTCCAGCAGTGTGCTTCGTAATTCCTCCAACCGATCCGGATGCCATCGCCGTTTCTGACAAGTGGGTCTTCCTGCCCTCCATCTGTTGTTGGTGCTTGGGCCTTTCTACCTTCTTTCAGATGCTACTAATGCTAAACATCTGCCTGTTCCTCGACTTTGGGTTTCAGGCTTGCCAGTCAGCAGGCGGCCGTTAAGCAGAACATTGCGTCCAGCAAGGGTGCCCTCCAGAAGCGGCTTGCTGACGTCAGGAAGGACAGCTCAGCTGGCGCTGGTATGTCCTAAAACACTCTGCACACAACCTGTGCTTCCAAGGGAACTGATACACAGACACACAGATAAATAAGGGGGTATATAGCTCTGACCGCGATCAGTACATTGCTGGCTCAAATCCCCTGGTTGGCAGAGTGATGTCACTGTTGGTCCTTTGAACTGGACCCTTAATCCCAGTTGCTTCAGAGACTGGCTGACCCTGATCTCCAATCCTCACTTTTCTTCTTTTGGACTAAAGCATCTGCGAAATAAATGAAAATAAATAAAGGTAGCACTTAATTTAAGGGGGCACATATGTATTAGTACACTCTAAATTAATGTATCACTTAACCAGAAACTAAGTTAGTTACGTACTGGTCCTATATTCATTCATCATTAATCAATCATAACAGTTTATGCATTTCATTCAGTTACTATATTTGTTCATGATTTGTACTTGTGTAGTAACTGAGTTACTAAGTTACTTTTGCTCCCACAAGTAAAGTGTTACTGAAATAAAAAGCTCAAGTTCAGCAAATAGGATTGTTGTCTATGTGGTCTTGCTTGCTGCAGAGCCAGAATACTTGTTTATAAGGACATCTTTTGATGGGAGTTAACCACAGCAAACAGGTAGAGACCAGTTGGTAGAGGTGTGGAGTTGACATAGCAGTGAAACTGCTTGCCACTTTAAGCCATCACTTAAAGTCTGATCAAAGGCTTGTGGAGGATCTCAAACTTCAGTTTGGATTGTGAACTGCTGTACTATTGATCATTTCAGATAAACAGGAACAACAGTGTCGCCAGTTGATGGCCAATCTGGATAAAGTAGTTAATGATCTGGACAAACAGGAGAAGGCCCTTTACTCTCGTGTCCGCCCCCCACTGGAACAAAACCGGCCATTACAGGACAGTGCAGATCGACTACAAGATCTGAAGGTAAATTACCCCCTCCCCACCTCCACACTCATTCATTATTTAGTAAGTGGCATTAATATTTACTTCCTCATTCACATCCACTTTTAGCTGCCTTTCAACAGTAATCAGAGTCCCTCCCAGGCAGTTGCTTTGTCCTCTGTTTAAAAAGCGACAAACAAAAACAGCTTTCACTGAAAGATGACAACCTACCAGTGTCTATCACTAGGAGGTGATAAAGAAAGTTTACAACTTGTGGGAGTTTTACTTACACAAGTATGTTCTGAGGGTAGAACGAAAAATGATTGGTTCAAAGAGATAACCATCAAATTCTAGAGGAGATGGGTTCAAGCAACTAGAGGAGGTGGGACCAAGACATCTGATTGGTTATCTCTCTGAATCAATCATTTTTTGTTCTGCCCTGAGAACATTTTTGTGTAAGCAAAACTCCTGTGAGATGCACCATAAATCCAGAGTAGCCAGTGCATTTACACTGATTCTGAACATTTCATGAACATCAATTAATTTCTATGATTGTTGCTTAGTCTTTTATTCTGTATTATGAACACCAAACTTTTTTCCATGTAATATTCCAGTGTTAGAATGTATAAAATGTAATCCAGTGGGATAGTTACATGCCATATTTGCTTTGTAGGACATTAAGGCTGCCGTTCGAAACATTGAGCCTGAGAAATCCTCAAAAGCCCGTGAGGCTGAGGTGTTCCTATCCTCCAACCCCAAATGCAATAGTGCCCCACAGCTCTACACCAAAATCGACGAGGCGAAGAATAAGAACGACAAGGTCAACTTGTTGCTAAGGCTCTCAGAAGATAGGTATGTATGTTTTTTATTGTGTCAGATATCTACGTTATGCAACTACTGGCGCTAAGATCTTCCTTTTTTTTAATCATTGAAGACTTCAGAAATCCAACCTCCTGGAGAACTCTCTGCAGAATGGAAAGACCCTTCTAGCCAATTATGAGAACAAGCTGGCCAGGGAGGAAGTGGCCCCGTCAGATCCCAGCTCCCTGGAAAGGAACCAGCAAGATCTCTTTGTAAGCGTGGCCTCCATCATGAAAGAGTCTGTACAACTGTGCTCTTCTGCTTTCGCTCACCGTTATCCCAACACCTTCGCAGGCGATGTCTTCTGACCTGAAGGCGAAGAAAGCCGCGATCTCCGAGGCAGAGCAGAACCTGAGGGCGGCCAAGGCCAGCTGTGTGGACATGGCCAGCAAAGTGCAGGAGCATTCTCCAGATATCGAGAGGCAGGAGAGCGAGGTCAACAAGCTCAGCAAGCGCTACGACAACCTGAACCAACAGATCGATGCCAGGTGACAGGACACTGGAAATGTTTTAATAGATGTATAGCTCTAACCCAAGAAGAGTTAGTGACAGGTTACAGTACATGGAAGATGGATGGATCGATGGGATGAGTGTTTGGGTGAATACTGTATATGCAGCAGCAACCTAACTCATTTTGTAATTTACTTGTTTGTAGGTCTCAGAACCTGCAGAGAGCTAAGACCTCTTATGGAAATTACCGCACGGAATACGATAACCTGAACAGCTGGCTCTCACGAGTGCCGAACTATGAGCCAAGGGAGACCGACGACATCAAGCAAGTGGAGGCAAAACTGAAAAACCAAAGAGTAAGTGCTTTAGCAAACATATTCTTATGACTACGAACCAGATCTGCATCTCCTGTGTAGGTACAGCTTCATATGTGTAATTTTGCAGAACCTGCTGTCTGATATTGCGAGGAAAGAATCTGACCTAAACAACATCTCAAGAAACGCACAGCAGTACCAGCAAGCCATTAAGGTAACGAGATTAAATCCTTTTCATTCCACTTCTTTTACTCATGTCTGTTTTTATTTCATGCACTTTATTTCTTATCTCCTTTTCTGCAAAGCTTTTGAATGACCTTTGTGTATGAGAATGTGCTATACAAATAAAGTTGACTCTGACTTTCAGGACTATGAAACTGAAACTGAGAAATTTAAGTCTATTCTTGACCTTGAAGATGGCTTAGTCCCACAGACATATAAGAGGAGCAGACTTGAGTCACCTGCCTTGAAAGTAAAGCATGAGGTTTGTGGAACATTCAATGAATTTCATACCAATCAATTTAAAATCGTCTGACTCAGAAGTAATTTTATGAAGTATATTAATTCATCATTCAGCCTTTTATCATAGTAAAAACACCAGTATCATAGCTTGTACACACACACACACATATATATATATATATATATATGTATATATGTTTGTGTGTGTGTGTGTGTATATATATATATATATATATATGTATGTAGATAGATAGTACTGTATATGTTCTGCCACATTGCTTTCAAGAAACCATTTAAATTCAACATTGTGGGATTTTTTAAACAGGAATCTGCCATTGAAGCAAAATTTGCTGAGGTAAATGCTGTGAACAAGCAAAGACTTCAGAACCTTGAATATGCACAAGGTCTTATGAACCAGGTAAATTCATTTGTTCAGTTATATCTCTTTAATGACAAATTGCAGCTCTGTCACAATGCTAAAAGGGCACCTTGCTCGATGCTATGTTACAGCAACCAGAAATGACCATAGTACAGCAGAATTTCCAGAGTGTGAGATCAGTCCCAGGAGAGGAACCTTGGAGGATCAAGAAACAGCTGGAAGAGGAGATTCACAGGCGGGAGCAACTTGAAAAGGAGATCCAGGCCATGCAAACAGACATTTATGTGCTGGAGGGGCAAAAGCCCCAGGACACAATCGTCAAGACGGAAGTGATTAAAAAGGTTCCTGATCCACAATTGAATGAAGAAGTGCATAAAGTCCAGCAGAAACTTTATGATGAGCAAAGGACAACCAGGACCCTGGACAGTGAGCTAGATGTTCTTCGACTAAAGCTGCGTGGGGTAGAGAGAGAGAAAAGTGAAGACGCACAACAGTATGTCGTGAAAGAGGTTCTCCGCATTGAGAAGGACAAGGCACAGGAAGAGGAGGTCCGGAAGCTGAGGGACGAACTGGATGACCTCAGGAGGCAAAAGATAGTCAGGGAAAGTGAGATAACACACATTCAGAAAGAAGTCACTCTGCTGGCACAGCAGAAGTCCAAAGAGCAGGAGGTGATCAAGGAAGAGGAAATAATCAAGGTGCAAAATGACCCCCAGCTTGAGGCAGAGTATCGGCTGCTTCTAGACAGGAAGCAAAAGGAAATTGAGAGTCGAAAGCACCTGGAAGATGAACTGCGCTTCCTGCAAGAGAAGCTGAAGCGGCTGGAGAAGGAGAAGTCCATGGCTGAGGAAAAGATCTCCATCAAAGAAGTTCTGAAGGTCGAGAAGGACATCACATTTGAAAGGGAGGTTGAAAATCTAAGACGACAGTATGAAGATGAAAAGGCGAAAAACAGGTCCTCGCAGAGAGAGAAAGCTGATATTCAGAGGAAGATCACTAGCTTGGAGGAAGAGAAGTCGAAGGTGATTGTACAGGAGAAAATGCGGGAAATTGTCCGGCCTGATCCAAAGGCGGAGAACGAGGTGGCTAATCTGCGTCTTGAACTGATCGAACAACAGAGACGGTACAAAGATGCAGAACTGCAGCTTAAGCGCCTTCAGGATGAACTAGCTATGCTGCAAAACAGAGGGCCGCAAATAGAATACCAGGAAATCATTAAGGAGGTCATTAAATACAAAACAGACCCAGAGACTGAAAGAGAGCTGGAAAGACTCAGGAATACCATCGTAGATAAAACCCACCAGATCGAAAAGAGTGAATTAGAAATCCGACAGCTGAGAGATGAAATTCAGATGTGGAAGGACACTAAGCCGAAGGTGCAAGTGAAGGAGGTCATGAATGAGATTCTTCAGTATCGTGAGGATCCCAAAACCAAAGAGGAGGTGGAGAGTCTGAAAAAGAAACTTGCAGAGGAACAGAAAAAGCGTTTGGAATTGGAGAGTGAGCGGGCCAGCAATGAAGAGAAGATCCGACTTAAAAAGATAGACCTTTCCCAGGTCAGGGAAAAATATGTCCAGCAGGAAGTTGTGAAAGTGGAGGAAGACCCACACCTGAAGGCTGAATGTCAATCATTCAGTCAAAATATCCTGAATGAACAGAAGCAGAAGAGCAACCTCAAGGATGAGCTCACAAAACTCCAGTATCAAAAGTCTGACCTAGAGGCTCAGCTGGAAGAGCTGGAGCGCGAGCGAAGAGTTCGGAGGGAGGCGGAGCTTGAGATCCAGAGGTTGAAGGTCCGCCTCAATGAGCTGGAACTTAGAGACAAGGAGATGAGAGAGAAGGTAACAGTGAAGCAGAAGGTGGTGCTTCAGCAAGATCCCCAACAGGAAAAGGAACACTCCATCCTCAATGTACAGTTAGAGGAGGAGAAACACAAACGTGTACTGCTTGAGAAGGAGCTTGAGGTCTTGCAACAAAAACAGATAACCTTGGAGAGAACCGAAGTCAAAGAACAAGTGGTCCGTACAGAAAAGGTCCAGGTCGAGAGAGATCCTGAGGCCGAATTAGAGATCGAGAGGCTCCGCAAGACTCTAGACGATGAAACAAAGAGGCGACGTGAGTTGGACCAGCAGCTCATTGATCTTAAATCCAAATTATCTGACGTGGAGTTCACTAACACCAAATCCTCCAAGGAACTAGAATACATACGGGATGAAAGCGCCAAGCTGCAGCAGGAGAACCAGAGACTGCAGAATGAAATCAGAAGGCTGCATTCTGAAATCCAGATCACAGTCAAGGAGACTAAGCAAATTACAGAGTCTACTCCATTAGAGAGTGGGAGGAACCTTGAGCTGAGGATAGCTTCACTCCAGAAGGAGCTGGCAGACCTGAAGAGCATCACCAGTGAAAAAGACAGAGAAATTGAAAATCTCCAGAAGAATCTTTCTTCTATGGCAGTCAAGAGAGAACAGAGGGAGAGCCACCTTAGACGCTCTATAGTCATCATCGACCCAGACACAGGCAAAGAAATGAAGCCAGAAGAAGCCTATCATGCTGGCCTCATTGAGTGGAAGATGTTTGTGAACCTTCAGAGCCAGGAGTGTGATTGGGAGGAGATTTCAATCAAGGGTCCAAAGGGTGAGTCGATGGTACTGCACGACAGAAAGTCAGGGAAGAAGTTCTCCATTGACGACGCCCTGAAGTTGGGCAACATCACTAGCAAACAGCTACAGCAGTACCATAACAAAGAAATCACCATCCAAGAGTTTGGTTTAATGGTTGCAGGTAAAAACAAGTAAACACAGGAAAGGACGTTGTGTACCTTTAAGAGTGTCTCGACATATGGATTGTCTCGACATTGTATTGCAAGAGCTGACAGATGAGTAGTGAAGAAAAAAAAATCATAAATACATAAAGGGTGTCTTTTCTCATATCTTGTTATACTAGGGGGCATAACTCTTCTGGGTTAAATTAAGGACATAAATTATGAATATTCAAAATACAGTTAAGGCCTGATAATTGAGATATACTCTCAAAACTAAACATGATGGACTGGGCAATTTTTTTTGCTTTGCTAACAAGTGAAGCTGATATTTGGTTCCTACTTGTTTCTTCTGTGCCTTTCGTTGGGAAACTCTGCACAACCAGTCTTTGATATCTGTACTATATTGATGTATTAACTTCATGGATGAATATTAATTATATGCATGGCACGATTTATAAACCTCATGGATAAACAGATATATCATTATGAAGTATATTTTGCATATGAGGTAATAAACTAGTCATTTGGGGGAAAAATGTCTTGTTTTTGTTTTTAATTCTGATAGGAGACACTTTTTACAGATGAATAAAATTGTATATAGCAAGTATTATCAATATATCCATCCATCCATCCATCCATCCATCTTCTAATTTATCTTGGTCAGTCCACCAGCATTGGGCACAAGACTGGGCAGCACCGTGGATAAAATATCAGTACAACACAGGGCACATAACATTCACAGTCATGCTCAGGCATTATGGGTAATTTAGACACAAGTTAACCCAAAAGCATCAAAAGCAGCATAACACAAGGTTAACAGGCAAAAAAAAAGAATATACACTCACTGAGCACTTCATTAGGAACAGCTTCTTACTCATGCAATTATCTAATCAGCCAATCATGTGGCAGGAGGACAATGCATACTATCATGCAGGTACAGGTAAGGAGCATCAGTTAATATTCACATCAAACACCAGAATGGGGAAAAAATGTGATATCAATGATTATGACTGTGGAATGATTGCTGGAGCCAGACAAGCTTGGTTTGAGTATATCTCTGCTGAACTAACTGGGATTTTCATGCACAACAATCTCTAGAATTTATTCAACTCCAAAATATCCAGTGAGCAGACGGAAGTGCCATGTTGATGCAAGAGGTCAGAGGAGAATGGCCAGACTGGTTTGAGCTGACGTAACTCAGTTAACCGTCTGTACAACTGTGGTGACCAGGAAAGTATCTCAGAATGAGCAACATGTCAGACCTTGAGGCGGATGGGCTACAACAGCAGAATATGATTTAGGCTCCCCTCCTGTCAGCCAAATACAGAAAGCTGAGTCTACAGTGGGCACAGGCTGACCAAGACTGTACAGATGAAGACTGGAAAAAAACAGCCTGCCTGGTCTGATGAATTTCAGTTTCTGCTGAGGCACAGGAAGGGTAAGGTCAGAATGTTTTCCAGGCACACACTGGGTCCATTAATACCAATCAATCGCTTGAATGCCACAGCCTATTTGCGTATTTGTTGCTGACCATGCGCATCGCTTCATAGCCAATTTACCCATCTTCTACTGGCTACTCCTAGCATGATAATGCACCAAGTCACAAAGCAGAAGGCATCTCAAGCTGGTTTCATGAACATGGTAATGAGCTTTTTGTTCTTCAGTGGCCATCAGGTCACCGGATGTGAATCAAGTAGATCACCTAAAGGATGTGGTAGAACAAAAGATTCGTATGAATGTGCGGCTGACAAATCTGCAGAACATACATGATGCAATCATGTCAACATGAACCACAGTCTCAGAGGAAGGTCTTCAACTTCTTGTGGAATCCATGCCATGAAGAATTGAGCTGTTTTTAGAACAAATGGGTATAGTTAGTATAGTGTTCCTAATAAAATGCTCAGTGATTATACTTTAATATAACTTCTCAGTAGGGTTATGTTTATTTAAAAATAATCATGGGAATCGGTATGTATACCAAGGAGACCATCCCAAACCAAGCACTAGGTCTCAATTAGGGCAAACACGCATATCGCTCAAAAACCAGTAAGGTTATTCAACGTCAATGATAAAGTGAAGAGGATGAACCGGTCCCACAACACAGAGACCTGTACTCATATCTTTGTGGGATCTTTGTGTCTATTCATTTGTATGGGCAAAACCCTAATCCCAACAATGACAATCTTAACCCCTACCCAGCCCTAATCTCAACTATAAGTAACCAAACAAAACACAAATGTGTTGGCATGTTAAAGTTTTTTGCTTTGGAGTCAAAAAAATTCTATATACAGTGATCCCTCGCTACTTCGCGGTTCACTTATCGCGGATTCACGACTTCGCGGGTTTTTAAATATACAGTAGTAGTAGTAGTAGTAGTAGTATTTCCTAGTCTAAGAACAACACACACACACATTTTATATATATATATATATATATATATATATATGCATGTATCGTCCCCACAACGTAAAAATAACATTATTTTATCATATCGAGGGGACATCTGGTCCCCAAACACATACACACACCTACACACACACACACACACACTACTACTACTACTACAGAGGAAACCAGAGAACCTAGAGCAAGATTCAAACCACATAAGTGTGAGTCCGCAGTGACATCCAATTAAATGGAATAAATTACAAAATATTATATTTAATGAAAACTCCTTTAACTACATTTATCCAGAAAGGTGCCTAGATGGCAGTATTGCGTCTATGGCGGTCAGTACGCGTACAAACTCGCATTGGACCCGAACCTGACCACTCTTCTAAGGTAAACGAGCTTGTAAACATTTTTATTATACTAAAACATGATATGATGATAGGGAGAACTATTCCCCGAGGCGTCGATGAGGACATTTCACTTGGGTATGCCGGAAGTGCAGGCATGACGCGCCTTTGGAAGTGTCCCAGCGTGTGTCCGGGTACTTAAAAGTGCATGTAAAACAAACAAAACTCAATTATTCGTCTTGGAAAATGAAAAACGCTTTTTAAATCGATAAGCAATTTATATTTGACTGTCAAAGACAAAAAAATGCGTCGATTTCAATTCATATGTATTTCCCAGGCGTGGGGTAAGTCGGAGGTGTCCTTTCTGAGTGCCCTGATCGTTTAGGGGAGGGGAGGCCGCTGTTTATCAGGAGGCGCCGGGACTCTCACGCTCCACCAGCAGCTCCAGCCCCGCAGCTCCCTGGGCGCCCTCCGAGTGGGTGTGTTCTCCTTTCCCGGGATCCTGTGCGCCGATTCAGCGAAGACCTAAGATGGCGACTGCACATCTGAGGATCGGAGATCTGGTTTGGTGAGATATGGCTTCCGATCCCCCCAACCCTAGATCGGCCAGCCGTTGTGGAGTCGATCCGGCGTCCGGATCGACGCCCCTGCGCGGTCGCGGCAGCGTCTTCTCCCGCTTGCTCCGCAGACCCGGGGCTTTGTGGTGACGAGCGCCGCTTTAATGGCTGGTAGGAGCGCCTATAGCCGTGCAGGCTAGTCGGTTAAGCTCCCTCACGGAGGAGCGGACCTGACTGCCCGTTGGTCGCTTAGCTGCCTAGTTACGGACCCGACCGAGGTGCTTATTCCCGCTCCGCTTCGGTCACCGGCCTCGCCAGCTTCGGCAGCCGGTTACGGGCACTTAGCTTAGCGTGCTAATCCGCTACGGCGTCTCGGAGACCAGGACTCGCCGCCCGACTGCGTTCACTTTCGGGGGCTGGAAATGTACATCTGCGTGTAATAAATTGTCACTTTATGCTTTAAACCGGCTATATGTCACTAAATTAAAATAACTTCTTAGTGACAAGGTGATAACGGAGTGAAAACGCTGACTTTACACGGGCCCTGGCGTATTGAGGAGGCTAGATAGCTAAATTATTTTATCCGTAACCAGCCTGCGAAGGGGTCGGGGGTTAAGTAAAGGTTTACAAAATAAACATTTTTTTCTGAATAAAGCTTAAAGTAAACGAGGTAGTAGCGTTCGGGTATGGTAGTTTGTTAGCAAGACCAGTCCTAATTTACTAGTATCACTGAATGGTGGGGGTTGGTTATCTGGGTACTGAGCCGTTTGATTGTGTTAACTACCTAACCCCCCCCCCCCCTTTTTTAGGGGAAAGCTGGGACGGTATCCACCCTGGCCTGGTAAGGTAAGTGTTTAACTGTTGTAATTGGGTGGACAAGTTAATAGCAACGTGTACTGATCCTGACGGAGCTTGCAGCCCGTATTCACCATGCCTGTATGTGGGGTCAGACTAACAGCCTCGCCTCCTTGCAGATCGTAAGTCCTCCTAAGGATCTGAAGAAGCCACGGGGCAAGAAATGTTTCTTTGTGAAGTTCTTTGGCACTGAAGATCAGTGAGTATTGTGATGTGTCCTGGCGTGTATGCCCACCGCCACCCTCCCCCCTGACGCCCCTGTGTCTTTTCAAGCGCGTGGATAAAGGTGGAACAGCTGAAGCCCTATCACCCCCACAAGGAGGAGATGATCAAGATAAACAAAGGGAAGCGGTTTCAGCAGGCTGTTGACGCAGTCGAGGAGTTCCTGAAGAAAGCCAAGGGCAAAGATCAGGTAGGGTGGTCATCCTGTTGGAATGTTCTCCAGTGTTCTAGCTGTGTGCGTATGGTCCGACTGGTTCATGCAGTTTACCAGTGCAGTGTCTGTACATTTACTGCATTTTCTATGATTCCCCAACATTCTGTTTAGGCATCGCACAGCTCCAACAGCTCTGAAGAAAAGAAATCGGCAGCTGACGTAAAGGGCAGAAAAAATCCCGGCAGGCCTGTGAAATTGATCATAGACGAAGACGAAGATGACCTAAATTCACACAGGGGGGTCTGCTTACAGAAAGATAAGGTTTGTGATTGAATAGTGTCCTCAGCTCCCGCTGCTAGCGCTTAGCGGCCAGAGCTCTCCTTAAACCCCTCACTGAATGTTCGTAAAATAGTTTCGTGTGCCGTTTGTCCACCAGTGGTGTCAGAATCAAGTTGCAGTCGACCGATTGTTGGTGTCCTAGACGGCCTGTTCTGTGTTGACGCTTTGACCATTTGAATGCCTTTGCTTGCTGTTTGCTGGCGTTAATTATGTGCTACCTGCCGCACAAGTATGTAGGTACGTGACACAGAGACTTTGTCAGTGATTACAAGGTCCTTTTTTTCCCTTCTCCCTTAAGGAATTAACTGATTCTGACCCTGAACCGTCCTCTGTTCGGCTGGGCACTGGAACAGTGACAGGATTCAAATGGGAGAGCAGTGTAGGTTTTTATTCCATTTATCATTGCTTTATAAGCAGTGATGTGTGTGTGTGTGTGTGTGTGTGTGTGTGAGAGTGAGAGAGAAAGAGACTTTGTAGACACAGGAAGCAATTTTTTCCCCTCCTTCACCCCTATCAACATGGAGAACCTCTTCCAGTATCTTTACCTCTCAGGGTGACTTGCTTTTGCCTAATCTTTAGGTTTTTTGTGATGGCGCTTGATCGATAACATTTTTATATATAATCTCTAGTTCCTTTCAAGCTTCAGTCTTACTGTAAGCCCCCCTCCCCATTGCGTCACCAAGTCCCTTTTTTTTTTTTGAGAATCGTTTTCAATTGAACTCTCTTCCCGTTGTAGCCGGTAAAGGATCCACATTTCCATCACTTTCTGCTCAGCCAGTCTGAGAAGGTAAGCAGATGCCAGTGGCTGTCTGCGCCTTGCTATCCAGACCGCGCACGCCCCCAACCCCGCCAGCACGCGGATCTGGTCGCTTCCAAAACCGCGTGTTTAGAATGATTGTGGCCTTTCCCTCTACTACTCCCCTCACAATGCAGATTTAAGTGTAAACACCCTCCACCCCCAGCTTTTTTGCTGCCTCTCTTACTGATGTAACAGTTGTACTTCTCTACGCATATGTTCCTAATGTCCTTCAACTCGTGCCTCAAAGTGCTTTGGTAGACATGGATTTTGTGAATGGACAGCTTTTATCCCAGTCCTGGGGAGCCGCTGTGCCTGAGTCTTAATGTGCTCATCAAGCACGTGAGGCAGTTTGAAATGCCCTGAATCAAGCTGGGTGTTGCAGTATGTTCTATTACTTTCTCTGAGCATTTGTGGTATTAGTGTGGGAAAGATGAACCAATGTTTTCTAATCTTTGGTTAGTGATTAGCATAACTTCCTTTTTAAAGTTTTAGGGGAAAGGTCGATTGGGTTATAAGGTTGCCCGGAACCAAACCCAGAATAGCCTGCTGCTTTCCGGCACTAGGGATGCTCCTGACTTTGCTTTTGGGGGAACCGTTCAAATGTGATTTCTGTCTCTACAGCCGGGTTCTTCGCTGGAACCGATTAGCAAAAGGCTGAAGATCATTGAGGAGGTAAGCTCCTAATTAACCCTGTATGTTCTTGGAAGAGGTCTGCACTTGACTCAGCTTGATGACATGTATATATTGATGAGTTCAATGGGGCATAACATTGACCCTATTATGTCAGTGAGGTGCTGCTTTGTATGTTGGGATTCAGTGAGAGCTCTTAGAAAATGCTCTGCATTGCTTTTTCAGCGAAAGCTTTCTCTTCCTCATGGTCTCTTAGCTGAAGTTGCGCAGTAATTGTTGGAGGTCTTTGTGTGAGGCCCTGTGTGAGGCGTCTTGCCTGTTCTCCTGGGTTATGTCCAGATTTCCGAGTTCCGTTTTCTGCCTGTGGTCCAGAACGTGTGGATTTAGGCAAAATGACATCTCCAAATTGCCTGGAAAAGTACCCAGTTATGTAGTGAGAGAATAAGAATACTCTATTCATGCTGCGTGCTTAAATTACTGTTTTGACATCTTTACTAAACACATGCATATACAGTTTAGGTGATTGAAAAATACGTACATTAAAATTGTAGCATTGTCACATTGAACCACTGTTGTAATGGGGCCAAGTTGGAGGAATTGTCCTGTTCAGTCAAATGAACTATAAATGGACCATTAATTAGCGTGTGAAATATTTCCCGTTCTAAATATAAACGTTGCCTATCCAACTCCTTAGGATCACGGATGTATTTTCAGGACAGATCTTCATTCAGTGTCAGGCTAAGCCCCACTGCTCACTGTGTGTGTTTGAGGCTGTTGTGGTATCTTCCTCAGTACGTGAGCATTTCATTTATGCTGTCCTTCTCTTGTATAGGATTCAGGCTCAACGTCGATACAGGCAGCTGACAGTACAGCTATCAATGGAAGCATCATTCCCACTGACAAACGGTACGAATTCGCAACAAATTGAAATTTGGATGTCAGATAAGTGGTGGTGTGCGGGCTGATTTGTTTACAACACAATGATTCTTTGAGGTGGTGATTTTAAAATCACCACGAGATTTAACATTCATTTTTGAAATGTGTGTAAATGTAGGCTGCTGTAATTGTCGCTAACGTTTGTGGCCGCCAATATGTTTGCCCAGTTGCGCACTCATCTTAAGGGACTGCCATGTGCGAATCTCGCACAATGCAATCATCAATGAGCAAACGTGAACATTAAGACTACAAATATGAGGAACAGTTGTGAACCAAACTTAAGGCAATGTTGGGATGTCTAAGTTACTAAATCTTACTCATTTGCACACCAAAAATATTTGTGTAAAATAAGTCTGCAACATCACATGAACTAAATCCTGTTTTCACTACTGCTCAATATGGTCACATAGCGGTACTGATTAACACCCCTTTAGCTGTGTGTGTGTGTGTGTGGTTTTTAACTTTTTTTTAAGCCCGATTTCAATTCCCTGGCAGAAGCACCTTAAAGCCACAGGCAGACTTGCAGAGGCTGTTTCTGCCTTGGTCTTGCACACGCTCTGATGATCTCAAATGAATTACCATGTTTCCAGCGACATATCTGTGTTTGGTATAACAGAACTGGCACACATCCTTGGTCTTATTGACTATTGTCTTCAAGGTTGGCGGGAAACCAAAATGTTCCCAAACTACTGGTTTAAGTGATGTGGGAGGGTCTTTGAAGTAACCAACATAATTTGTTTTATGTTGAACATCTACTTATGAATTTAGGCTTCGCCATCGTTAAGAAATGCATTAATTTCATTGTGCCTTCCAAACTGAAAATGATTAACGGAACAGCACACGAGGAGTATTTGTACTACAATAGTGCTTGCCTTTTCTTTAAATGTAGACCTCAGATGCTCTTCAACATTTTTTTTTTATCATGATGCATATTGAATCTACTAACAAATATCAGTATAATATGGAATGGGAGGTCTCCGCAAGTTCTCGCTGCTAGTGGATAACTTTCCTCAGCCTGAAGATGTTTCGCTGGAACTGTTAGAATCGATCTCAGTGCCTTGACAGTGCCCGGTGCCGGTCCCCCATTCTTAGGTGCACACGTTTTCACACCCTGCAGGATAGGATTCCTTGGGCTTGGACTTATGGGGAGTGGAATAGTGTCCAACCTCTTGAAGATGGGTCATGTGGTCACGGTGTGGAACCGCACTGCAGAAAAGGTAAGAACTGGGCTGGGTTATTTGTTTAGTGTTATTTTGAACAATTCGATGTGTGAAGGTTTTAAAATGTATTGCTGCCGCCATCTTGATGCAATAATGTTATTTCCTGTTTTCTGGGGTCCATATGAATCTAATTTGGTCATCCTGGTAATCAGTGTATCTCTTAAAGTGGGACTTCAGCTAGTTAATGGAGAGCATGGTATTTTCTTTGCAGTGCGACCTGTTCATCCAGGAGGGCGCCAGGTTAGGCCGAACGCCGGCAGAAGTTGTTTCAATGTGTGACATCACTTTCTCCTGCGTCTCGGACCCAAAGGCAGCCAGGGATGTAAGTGTCGGGCTTCTTTCCTATTTGATGCCTAGAAAATGGTGCTGGCTGTTGGTGTGTTCGAATGTATCCGGCCAGAGGCATGATGGAGTTTCCCAGCTGAGGTCCCCTAATTTGGCTTGATTCAGTGTTGACTTTCTCATCAGTGTAGCTAAAGGAGCAGTTTTTTTTTTTTTTTTTTTTTAAGCTTACCAGTCCTCTGGTTAATTGTTCACCGGCTTCAGTTGAGAAGCCATTAAGTTGTTGAAAATCAAAAAACATCTAACATCCACTCTCCATGTAAATCCCTAAAAGCATTCTTAATCGGAACAGTAAAGGGTACCTGTGGCTGACTCATTTGAATAAATCTTTTGAAGTTGTAAAATGTAGTAAAATTTAATAAGCCAGCTGAGGCCTAATGAAAAGCTCAGCTGGACCTGCAGGGGGTGGGTGAGGCGCTGGGCTGTGAGACGCGGTCCCTCCTGAGATTCGCCCCTGTTTCCAGCTTGTCCTGGGCCCCAGCGGCGTGCTCCAGGGAATCCGGCCGGGAAAGTGCTACGTGGAGATGTCTACCGTAGACCCAGAGACGATAATGGAACTGGCACAGGTAAGCGAGTAGCCCATTGGTCGCAGCTGACAACCCTGGCCCATCTCTCAGAACATTTACACGCACACCAAACCTAAGCTAAGTCCAGCTACGGTTATGGCTCAACTACGCCATTTAATCGGCAGCCAGCCCTAGAAACGGCACGACCCCTAGCTTTTCGTTCTTGGCAGCTTCGGGTAATCCGCAGAGGTGTCACACGTGTTGCTTTACGTGATCTAGGAAATGTGCTGACCCCAGGCTCAGCTTTAGCCATTGAATGAGCGTTCTCCCAAGTGAGCCCGCAGTGCCGTCTTTCGTAAATGCCGGCGTCCTCCCTAGGTCATCACCTCGAGGGGGGGTCGTTTCCTCGAGGCCCCCGTCTCCGGAAGCCAGCAGCTGTCCAACGACGGCATGCTAGTCATCTTGGCGGCTGGAGACCGAACGGTGTACGAAGACTGCAGCAGTTGCTTCCAGGCTATGGGAAAGACGTCCTTCTTCTTGGGTATGGAGAAGAGCGGTGCCAGCCTGCGGTTGATTCATGCTGAATGTACGTTGTGCGTGATGAATGGCAGCGATTACTGTCTTCTAACAGGTGAAGCGGGCAATGCGGCGAAGATGATGCTCATCCTGAACATGGTTCAGGGAAGTTTTATGGCTACAATAGCGGAAGGACTTACTCTGGCTCAAGCTACGGGCCAATCACAGCAGACATTCTTGGACATTCTTTGTCAGGGGCAGATGGCAAGCACCTTTTTGGACCAGAAATGCCAAAGTTAGTAATTCTGTTGCTGTTCTAAAACATGTCCTCAATTAATGGTTATTTTATTTCGGCTATCTGACCTGTGATATTCCTTTCAGATATCTTGCAGGGGAACTTCAAACCGGATTACTATTTGAAACACATTCAGAAAGACCTTAGGTTAGCGATCGCAATGGGAGATTCAGTCAATCATCCGACCCCAATGGCAGCCGCTGCCAATGAGGTAAGCCGTATGTCTTTGACTGACGCGTCTTGTGGCATATGATGATGTTCAGCTTAACAGGAAGTCCCTCTTATTGGCCCTTTTTCACCCTGCAGGTGTACAAGAGAGCAAAAGCATTGGACCAGTCAGACAATGATATGTCTGCAGTCTACAGAGCCTATATTCACTGAACCTGTAAGATACATTTTGACCACTGGACCACGTCACCCCTTCCAACCCCCAGCCATCCTTCACCCAGGTTTCCTTTTGTATGAATTCGCTCTGATCGTGCCTATGTGGCATTGGTGAGATTTTTTTTTTCTTCCCCGTAGGATATGGGAACTAGCCAAATGTGAGCGTCTCACTGACATTCCCATGGTGGCATTGGGGCTCCGCTTGGCATTTTGGGCTGAGAAAAGGGGGGAGAATAATGCAGGGTGTCAGTCTGACTTCCTGCTGGAGATCGGATCCCGAGTTGGTCTAGCTTGAGTTAAATTAATCTTGCATATCCTCATTTTACATTATTTAATTTTTTTTAAATAAGTATCCTGAATTTCCTTAAATTATAAGCCTGTTGTCAAAAAAAAAGGATAAAGATGCACCTAGAAAATACCGTAGCAATGCCTTAACGTGACCCACAATTTTATTTTATCTTAATTTCCACGGGCGCTAACATCCTTCGTTTTCAGTTACTTTCTGGCCACTGTCCTCATGTTACAAGAGCCTGAGTAGTTTGATCAGATTTCATTTCCGTCTCTGAAATTTCAAAGCCTTAAAATAACTGCTTTGCTGCAATTACCCCCAGAAAAACATACATGGTTTGTCACACATGACTGTTATTGGTTACCTTGAAGCGATTGTTGAAACAATGAATCGTAAGTGTATTGAAAGGTCACCAGTATAATTGTTTATGGGGAAAGGGTCCTTTCTGATAATGCCTATGGCTTGCTTTGTTCTTATTGGCTGCTGTAACTACAGCTGTCCTTTTGTAACGAGCTATCCAGACTTTCATTTGGTTTAATATATATATATATATATATATATATTTATTTTTTATTAGGGTGGTGGAAGGGACATTGTTTAATGCCCTTAAGCCCTACTCTCGCTGTCCAGTCCAGTGTACGCCCTCTGGTATCTGACTGTAGGTTACCACACTGTCACCGTTAATTATTAATCAGGGCCAAACATGCATGCAGGACTCCAGAAGTCCTTGTCTTACCTTTTTTGTTTTGAGGCAGTGGGTAAATGTGGCCAAGAACAGTGTAACAGACTCAAATTGCATTACTCACTCTGCAATAAAAGCACGAGCCTGTGCTTTCCCCCTTCTTCCTGACAAAAAGGGAAAAGTATGAACAAATTTTATTTCAACCCTGTTTGTAACACATTTCTTTTTAGCGAATTAGCTGGACCTTAATATAATTTAAGTATTTTAAACAACATGCGGCCTGTATGTTTAAATCCTTTTGGTTTAATTTATTCGATTTGCATGTCAATCGAGTGGCTAAGGTCTTTTATCTGTTTTAACAAATGTTTTCTTTTACCAAATATAAATGCAAACTGCTTAAGGGCAGTTTATACACAGCACTGTGTATAAAACAGTTTTTAGGATAGGAAAAAAATTGTAAATAGCCCATTTGGAGTTGTGTGGGATTACATGCTACATGGGTATATTATGGAACAATGACTAGACTGAGGTTAATTTTGTCTGTAGGTTGTTCTGTTAAGTGTTGCTGTTGGTCTCTTTTGTTTCCCCTCCAGTTTGTTGTAAATGGTTTATGTTGCTAAAATATCCGAAGAACAGTTAACAGAAGGTCCATGGTGTGTGAGCAAGCTGTTGGTGTGTTTGGGAATATTTATAATTTGGTATAGAGGTGAACATGTCTAGGATTCTTTGTGCAGTTAACTGAAGCCTCCTGATTAAAGAAACTGAAGCCCTTCTGTGTCGATTCCCTGTGTGATAACCATGCTAGCAGAAGTGCCTTTGTAACTCTATTGTAATATCCGAATTTTGTAAAGTTCTCTTCCTGTTTTACCTGATTACAAAGAATTAGCGGTACCACACTATTAGACCAGATCTGAGTCCTATCTGTATAATATGACTGAAAGCTTCCTTCTCATGTGTAGACGGTCCTCTTGAAATCTAGTAACATGCCTCTTATGACAAAGCTTGATGTTGTTCAGCTTTATATCCATACTGCAATGTGGCCAAAATGTACATTTTTTAAAAGTTTGTTTTGCCCTGTATGGCATAATCTGCACCCCACTTTCGGTTCTGGAATTCTCACGATGCTGAAAACCGCAAAGTAAGGGGCTTCTCCTTCTGGCTCGCAAACAAAACACGCCATCCCTTTATGATTGTTTTCCTTCTATTAACATATTCCAGGAGGAAGGTCAAATCGATTACGGAGCATATTATTGTTCTTGGGATTTACCATTTGAAGTTAAGTAGTTGTGTGCGAACCATTTTTCTGTACTTTTACTAAATATTAATTGGTCCAATCACGAACTGCTTTGGGAAATGAGTGCTCCTGGCAAAGCATGTAGCGTTGTAGACGTTTCTGCGCAGTTTCCTTTAATGGTGACGGTAACTGTTACCCCCGTCACCTAGACCGGAAGTGGTTCCTGAAGGCGAGGCTTCGGAGAGGGGCGGGTCTGGAGGAGCGGAGCTGATACGATCGCATCAGGCAGGCGAAACAGCCGAGAGAGTCGGCCGATCTTGGTGTATGGCATTGCTTCATGCTCAGAGGTCCATGCTGTCCGATCTGTCCAAAATGTCAGCGGCAAGTCAGGCCGAGAGAAGTGTTCTGGTACGGTTTTCCGTTTCCTTTTTTGGTGTACCCGGGAAACGGCGTGAGGCGAATGGGGTGTCCGGTAACGGGAGGACCGTGCGGCATAGTGGCGGATGCGAGCCGCTATACAGAGGCTACCGTGCAATCGCCAAACGGTGGCTTTTTAACAGATCCGAGAATTGCACGTATTGGTGTGTGTCGCTAGATGCAAAATAATTTAAAACGGGAGTTTTGTCCATTTTTACAAGGGTGCTTGTGATAGATACTAGCACGTTATTTACTATTCATTCCGCCAATGATTAAGCCGCGAATTATCACGGATGCCTTGTTCCCGAGGCCCTCTCCTCTACTCTGCTCCTTTAGGTCGTGAATTGTATTTTAGCATGCATTAACCGTCTGTTTAATACAAATGATATTATCTGTTAATTCTGACCGGTGTGGCTGCATGCATTCCTGAAGGCCAACCATCAGTTGCATAGCTTGATTAAATGATTCAAGAACGTCATTCCACCGTCTAATGAAATAACTTCATTAAAAGAACAAGCCAACTATTTAAAAGCCCGATAACGCAATTTGCTGTTAACACTTCTCCTGCCTCGACCCAGACGCTGTAAACACACCCATCCATTTTTGGTAACTTATTACCTAATCAGGGTTGCAAAGGTCCAGACTCTCTTCCAGGAAGAACACTGTGAATCGGTCCATCACATGACTCCATGACCGAGAGAGTCATGCACAAAGGGCAGTGGAGGCCCCTTAATTTACCCGACGTTTGTGCTATAATTACCTGTCATTCTCAGGAGGAAGAGTTTAAATGGCTGCTGAAGGAGGAGGTCCATGCTGTACTGAAACAGCTGCAAGATATTCTGAAGGTAAGCTTCAATATCTCTACTAGAGTGTCTTATTTTATTGCTTTAATAGATGTGATATAGATATCAATGTATTGTGTGATAGGAATATCGGTGCCACTTTACTATAAGGCTACCCTTATAAAGGGATTATGAATGGTTTATAAGCAGGTTGTAACACTTTGTAAATCATTACTAGACAATTATAATACCATTATACCAATGGTATACCAATGGTATAATACCAATACTTACCATCTTTAAGTGGCAATGGGTAGCCGTATTGTAAAGTGGTACTGTAATAATATACACTGAACAAAAATATAAATGCAACACTCTTGTTTTTGCTCCCATTTTTCATGAGATGGACTTAAAGATCTAAAATTCATTCCAGATACACAATATT
>JAODUD010000045.1:5459383-5480663 GCA_026784285.1 Stomatorhinus walkeri
GATTTGTGAACAATGTTTGAGAGAAATGGTAATATTGTGTATCTGGAATGAATTTTAGATCTTTAAGTCCATCTCATAAAAAATGGGAGCAAAAACAAGAGTGTTGCGTTTATATTTTTGTTCAGTGTAACTTGACATGTGCTATGTAATTAAAATTCAGGAAATTCTTTGACAATCGCTATTTAAATAAAATCCATATCCATCCTGGAATCAACAGAATAAACAATTATTCTCTCCATTCCTAGGAAGCATCGCGGCGTTTTTCAATGCCTGTGGCTGGCCTGGAGAGCCAACTTAAGCAGGAGAATTTCATTCTGGGAAGCTCAACGTAGGTGGAGTTCAACCGTACGCCTCAAACAAAAGTGTCTGAAAAATAGGTAGCTGATTATGAGAAAGACCTCGGTGTGTATGTTGATGCTTCCATGTCCAACTCTCCACCCTGTGGGGAAGCAATTAAAAAGGCCAATAGGATGTTTGGTTACATCTCTAGGTGTGTGGAGTTTAAGTCAAGGGAGGTGATGCTACGATTATTCAATTCATTGATAAGATCCCACCTAGAATATTGTGTACAGGTTTGGTCACTTACCTTAAAAAAGACATTGCTGCCTTAGAAAGAGTTCAATGTAGGGCTTTGAGAATGGTTCCTGGTCTTAGAGGAATGGCTTATGAGGACAATTTAGCTGTTCAACCAGATGACTATTTCAATATCAGTTCAAATACAAGAACTTGTAGCCATAGGTGGAAATTAGCAGGAGAACATTTTAAACAGGTTTTTAGAAAGCAATTCTTTACACGTCATGTTAAATTTTGGAGTAGTCTTTCTGTTAATGTAGTCCAATTAAAACACTGGGTTCCTTTACATCTGAGCTAGGTAAGATGTTAAGTCTGAGCTGTTAACTGAATTCTCCCCAAATGCGCTTGATGGGCTGAGTGGCCTCTTGTTTGTAAATGTATGGTCCTATGCTCTCATGAGACAGACACACAGCTGATGCAGGTGAACAAGTGCAGCTGTTTATCCTGCACCCCGGAGCATTTAGTATGAATGCCTTTCTGGTGCCTTTTGTAATATTAATTTTGGTACTTTCATTTAGGGCAAGGTCTTTCCCCAAATGAATAGGGCTCAAACAGGGTTACATGGAAACCAAGATAAGTGTTCCACTGTGTCTAACCCAGTGTTTCCCAATCCTGTCCTCGTGAACCCAGTCAGTCCATGTTTTTGCTCCCTCCAAGCTCCCTGGCAGACGGCCCACATTTTGGGGGAGCTGGGAGGGACCAAAATGGTGACCTGTCTGTGGGTCCCTGAGGACCGGATCGGGAAACTGGTCTTGAGCCACATAACTCCCGAAACAAACGTTAGCACTTTGGCTAAACATTGAGCAAACTGGCTCACTTTGTAAAAGCTAGTGGTGTCAGCCCAAGGTCAAGCTTTGACATCGCTCTCTTTGCCGCCGGTGTTACGATGGAGGTGCCCCGTTTCTCTCATAGTATGTATTTCCAGGATGGACCAGGTGAAAGGAGTCCTCACACTGCAGGGTGACACTCTGACACAAGCTGTAAGTGTGCGCCGTCTCTTTTAAGTCATGAGCCTGGCGTCACACAGCTCCCAAGATCTCTGGCCTTGCCTCTGTCCTTCTCTATTCTTATAGGATATCCATCTAAAGATGATGAGGAGCAACCAAGTCTTCCATTTTGCATTTCGGGATGACAAGCAGTGGAAAATGCAGCAGGTATGATATTTGTGTTTTCAGACTCCTGGTGTTTAAGATGTTGCTGTTTCTGAACTTTTTATTGTCACACTGCGCCATTCTCTAAAGCTAAAACGTCTCCCCAAACCGAAAGCCAGAGGCATTATGGGGATTGCCCAATGGAAACCACAGCTCTTTTGGAAAACTGGGGAAATAGAAACTAAACCACTATGTCCTCCTTATACTGGAAGTGGTCAGGCTGACTCTTCATTTAACTAACATACGTCCCATAACATCCCAGATTCAGGACGCAAGAAATCATATAGGCCAAGCCCTGCAGCTCGTCAACAGCCGTGATGAGAGCTACTACTTTAAAAGTGGAGCTGAAGTTAACAAGGTTAGTGTGTCGTGAGGAACCTTGTAGGTATGAATTCACATGGTCAATAAACCTATTTCATTCATCCATCCATCTGTTCATTCATTCGTTTGGTCATTTGTTCATTCTCTTGGTGGACATTTAACCATGACCAGTGTGCTTATTCTATATATTTACGTTATGTTTATTAAGAACATTAAATTTGATGTTAGCAAGTAGTGGTAGTTGGCTTTATCTAAAATCTATGCAAATGAAGAGGCTATTTTCTGCTTGATAACCTGTCAGTGTTTATTCCCCTGACACTGAGGCTATGTCCACACTGTTACATTTTCATTTAAAAACAGTATTCCAACATGGTGGATATGGAGGACTTGGTTTCAGTAGTTTTCCCTGTTGCTGGTATGTATGCAACCAAGTAGCATGAATCACAGTGTGACTGCTTCATATTTGCAGAAAAAGAAACAAATTTACGGATCACTGTGTCGATGCGCACATACCTAATGTGGGCTATGTCATTGATATTTTCGCTTATTTCACCGTGTATGGAATTACTTTCGTAAATGATGAAATGATGAATGTGAAAACATCTGTGTGGATGGAGATTTGTTTTTGTTTGAAAACTCAAGTTTTTAAACAAAAATGTAGCAATGTGGTCGCAGCCTGGCACCCCCAAAAGATTTATTAGACATATTTTACCCAAAGCAAGTAGCAAAGCAGTTCCTTGAGCAATTGGGCACAGGGTCGTGCAAAATTCAGAATTAATGAATTATGCCCAATTAAATTTATGAATTGGGATTTGAATTGGCAGCACACTATAGGATGTTGAATTGGAATTTGAATTAAAATGACAGGAAGAAGAATTTAATTTCTTTGACTTCAAATTAATGAAATGCAAATGCACAACACGGAAATGTCATTAAACCTAGCAAACAATAAGTACAGATGCTCCTCCACTTATAAACCTTCAATTTATGAACTTTCAGACATAAGAACGAAGAGGTCTGTAAGTCCAATTTGAGTTTGTTAGGCTCCCATTTCCTGTCTGCAAAATCAGTTTGCTCTGTGTGCCAATTCCGCCTAGTACGAATTCTGGCTGCTACTCCCACCACACAGCAGCATAGCCTGCATACTCCCAGCATCCTAGTTCTTTGTACTTGTGTATCGATAATACGTGCTCTTGAGATCAAAGTTTACTTAATTTTTATTGCGAAATATTCTGTGCATTCATTATCCATTTATTGTTTTACATATCATTAGTAATGTGTTTTAGGATAAGACAACATGTATCGACTTTATATCATATTGTCTTGTCCCGGTCGTCCGAGCTTCCTGTGTGTTACGTCCCCTCATTTACCTCGTGTGGAATCCCCGTGTTACCAGCTGACATTGTTTTCATGTTCCTGAGTGTGTTTCGCCAAAATGAACCCCTTGTTCACCTGATATCTCGCCGGCTCCTGTACTGCTTCCCTGTGCCAAATGTGTGACAGAATGACTGGACTCAGGAAATGTACTCTAACATGGACTTAAATACACAAGACTAATTAATACAACTAGAAAACAGCTGATGACACGGGGATTCCACATGAGGTACCGAGGGGGGTGTGGCACACAGGAGGATCAGCAGGAGCAGGGCAATGACACATACTAACTTATGCATGTAGATTTGAGTAACCTTAAAATGATGTTGAATAACGACTTACGAACATTTCAAGTTATGGCCATTCGAAAGGTATCTAAGTAAGTAGAGGAGCGTCTGTAATTATATAACAAATTTACATTCTAGATGCTGTGTAGATTGCGCTTGTATATGTGACTGGGTATAGTGTACTTTGTTTCCTTGATGGGTGCCAAATTTAGTCAAAATCAAAAATGGTGACGCAAAGGCTGCCTGTTGAACTAAAATTAAGTAATTCCGTATTTTTGAAGGAATTTTAAAGGAAACGTGTGAAAGAATAATTTTGTTTTGTGTAGTTGCTCCTGATTTTTATGCGTAGAACAATGTTTTGCTGTTATGGCTAGCAATAAGCAAACTATTATTGTGATATACGTGACTCATTGTTCAGCATTGTTATATTTAATCGGCAAAAGATCTTCAAAGGTTTTTATCATTTTTAGATTGGAATGTTCTGGCTGGAAAATTTTTCTTGCTACACTGAAGACTCTCTCCAGGTAGAGTGAGAGAGCTGGTATAGCGAGATATTTGAAGGCAAGTTGCGCAAAGCCCAGCATAGTTGATTTGGTTTCCTTTGCGGTTGGACAAAGGGTCGGCATTCTCTGCTAAACATTGTTGACTCAGATAAATGGTGACGTGAAGCGTTGGTGACAGGTGAGAGACTGGTTTAACTTTCATTATAGCCAGCACTGAGTATTGGGAGGAGCCTGTAATTATCTTACAGGTGACGCTTAAAATGTTGTATTCTTTCATTCGGAATAATGTGACTTTTTTTGACAACGATACAGTATGTGCTGTGTTTGTGTCAAATGAGGTGATTACATCTGTGGCTAAAATGGTGGTGTAGTAAAGAGGGGTTCAGGTTTATGGGGCACTGGAAGACCTGGAACAGGTGGGTTGCATCTGAACCAGAGAGTAACCAGTGTATTGGGGAGGCATATGTGTAGAGTAGCTGAGGAATGTTTAAACTAGGGACTGGTTGGTCAGGGAGATTAGTTAAGAGTTTAGGTGGGGAGAGACGGAAAGCCCAAATAAATATTAAAAGGGGGCACTGTAAAATGCCTACCCTTTGGGGTCTGTATTTAAATGCTAGCAGTATTAGAAACAAAATTAACGATTTAAAGGCTTTAATTTCATTGGACACTTGTGACATTATAGGAATAACTGAAACATGGATGAGTGACGATGACGAAGAAGAATATAATATGGATGGTTACACGTTGTTCCATAGAGACCGGATAGGTAAGAAGGGAGGTGGTGCTGCAGTATAAGTAAAAGAACTTGCAGGCAAAGGAGCTTACTGATGATAATAAAAGTACAGAAGTTGTATGGATAAAACTAGACGCTAAAAACTCAAATGGCCTAATTGTTGGGGTTTGTTATAGAGCTAATGTGGCTGCTGAGGAAAGCAGAATGTTATATAACGATATCAGGATTATGAGTAATACAAATGATCTGGTGGTTATGGGTGATTTTAATTTACCTGGGATACAGTGGGACACAGTATCTGGCTCTTCTGTAAATGAACTTGAGATGGTGGCATTAGTACAGGATTGTTTTTTTACTCAGCTTAATACCCCTACCAGGGGAGAAACCCTTCTTGATCTTGTTTTCTCCACTAACCAGGATAGGATTGGAAAATTAGAGGTTTTAGAACCCTTGGATGGTAGTGATCATAAAATAGTTAAATTTGAGGTTAATTTTAGTGTCCAAAGTGCAAAGTCAAAAATAAAAGGATACAATGTTACGAAGGCTAATTTTCTCAACTCTCTACTTCCCCTTTCATTTATAACGACTCTGTGTTAATTATCCCTGACTGTTCTCCTTGTGAAAGGCGTGTTTCCATGTGGTAATGCCTCTTGCTAATGTGTCGCAGCTGATGGATGCCGTGATGCTGCAGTTAACCAGGGCTCGCAATCGGCTGACAACCCCCGCCACGATGACGCTCCCAGAGTTAGCATGCAGCAACCTCATGTTAACAACCACCCCCCCCCCCCCAAATTTACAGAGATCTGCCTGTATTAGGCCACTGCAAACAGTGTTTCACTCCTCCCCGTACTGCAGAAAATGTTCTCCCCTCCGATGCCAGGAGACGTCATGGTGAACTTCTACATCAATCTCAGCAAGCTGTGTCTGACAGTCTACCAGCTGCATGTCCTGCAGCCCAACACCACCAAGGTAGGTGGCACAGGGCCGTTCGCACCCCGTAACATCTGGTATCTAAGAGCACAGAATAATAGAATATCCTTATTGTCGTCGTATATGTACCCTGGACTCTGTGTTTCTGCACTACATATCCTAAACAAAATGATGCAACATAGATGTTACATAGCAGAGTAGTGAACGAGAGTACTGTAATGCGATGATATATTAAATTTAGCAGGACTGAAAAGCAGGACTTTGAGGTTCACTGGCTTTAATTTGGCCGATAGAGGCTCACCAAGCCTAATCTATTGGCCTAATCTATTAATGCTAAGCTTCATTTACACAATCGGTGCATCCATCCATGCCTCCATCCTTAATCGGCTTTCCCCGTTGAGCGTCACGGTGATGGCACAGCACTATGACATTTTAAAATGCCCTCCCGGTACCTATGTGTGGATTCTGAATGCGCTACATAAAGAAGAATGCGTTCGCGCAGAAAAAAAAAAATTCTGTGGATGTGCTGCCTCGGTGAGACTCTCACACTCTGATGAATTTATTAGCAAAATTGATCATCTCCTTTTAGTACTCCAGCCACTGGAAGAAAAAAAGAAAACTCACACCGGTCCATCCGGACAAGTGTGGTGCTGAGGTATCACTCGCTGCACGGCTGCACTCAGGGTCTCGTCCCTGAGGTGGTTTGTCGTGTGGTGGGTGCAGCAAGACGCTGTAATCAGAGCGCGCCCCTTACCCTCTCCGTTTACTCAGCGCAGCCCATGTAAGGCATAGAAGCCTGCAATAAAATGTGCTAATTTCAGACAAGGTCATAACAAGAAGGCGAGTAATAGGTTGAGTAGCTTGCCGTTATAAAAATGAATATTATTAAAAAGGAACATTGAGTCAGGGATGTCATGTGAGTCTGTCTTTCATAACTGCGTATTGAGTTCTGAGTTTTGCCGTGTATGCTAGCTAAATAACAGCAATTTAAATGATCGATTTTTTTTTTTTTTTTTTTTACTTTTCAGTTGTTCTTGGCTGTATTTAAACAATTTAAACAATCAATTTAATCTTTTTGGCTGTATTCAGTTGTGACGCCCTCCGTGTGTCCTCAGATCAAGCTGAAAAACTTGCGAACATTTAACTGATGCTTATTGATGCAGATATTTAACACGTGTTATGACACAAACTCATATCAGAAACCCTATAGACACAGGCATCACCAAAGAGTGTTTCAAAACCGAATATGAAACTTATCTTAGTCTAATCGGTGCTTCTCGACTGGTAGGTGGCGGCACCATTATCAGTGGGTTTGGAGTGTGTGGTGGTGTCCCAGGGGTCAAGCTAAGCCCCCGGTCAGCAAATTGTAGTTCCTGAAGCTAAACCCCTTAAGATCCACTTGTGTCGGGAATCTCCAGTAGGCTGCCGATTTGAATCTCGTAGCTAATCACTATCTGGTTCCTTGGCAAGGCCCCTAACCCCTATAAAATACTGCAGGGGTGCTGGAAAAATGGCAGATCCTGCATGCCGAGCCCGCACTTCCCCCTTTCTGTGTCATAGGTTATACACAGAATGAATTTCATTATATAGTCATGCACCACATAATGATGTTTTGGTGAACGGACTGCGTATGTGACGGTGGTCCCTGCGATTATGATGAAGCTGAATAATTCCTATCGCCTAGTGACATCTAGCTGTCGTGAAGTCGTAGCACAACGCATTACTCATGTTTAGAGTGATACTGATATAAACAAACCTACTGCATTGCCAGTCCTATAAAAGTGTAGCACATACAATAATCTACAGTACATAATACTAAATAACAACAATAACTGTTACTGGTTCATGCATTTACTATACTTTTTACTGTTATTTAGGCTACACCATTTAGCCTAGGTGTGTAGTAGGCTGCACCATCTAGGTTTGTGTAAGTACACTCTACGGTAAAATCGCCTAACAATGCATTTCTCGGAACGTATCCCCGTCGCTAAGCGACACGTGATTGTCATTGTACAGTTAACTAGTACAATCGGACACTCTATTTTTACTGTATTCTACTATTAATTCACAATGGAAGTCAACAGTGAGCAGGTAAAGGTCAGTGGTGGGGGGATGAGGTTACTTCAGGGATCAAACATCCCAGAAGAAATGTTTCTTGAAGGTCATAAAAGAAAAGAGCTTGGAGGTACAAATGCAGTTATGCAGACCTGCAGACAGCAAAGCCACAAGTAAACTGGAAAAGTGAGAGATGGCAAAAAGAGGAACAGAAATAAGCATGGTTTTTTAGCTTAAGGCGGAATTTTCGAGTTGCTGTTGTAGCAGAAAGACTGCATATTAACCTTGGCATTAAGCGAAATGCTGTAATTATATTACTGTATGCTCTGCAAAATGTCAGATGCTTTAGCACAGAAATCCACTTGGATTATTTAACAGGGGTCAGCACCTTAAATGTTTAAACACCTTAGAAAAAAACAATATAATAATCATTTAAAGGAAATAACTCATAGTTCCTGTGCAAATGTGTTTGTGGATATGAGAGCAGGCTGGAGTGTTTTTATTTCTTAATTCAGTTCCTCTGTTGTACAGTGGATGATTTAAAATGGATAACTTGAATTAGGAACAAGCTGTTTTCTATTACTCTGGTTTTAATTAACTTTTCCCCCCCATTTTAATAGAACTTTAAGCCTTCTGGGAGCTCTGTTTTGCATAACCCAGGGGCGATGTTGTAAGTACCCCCCGTTTTCAGTGATGGGTTTTGAACGTTTGTGTGTGCAACGTTACATTTGGAATTTCGTGGGTTTTCATGAAAATATTACACGACACATAAGTGTTGTGTATAATCATTAGATGTATAATCATTAGTGAGGCCCAGTAACGACCTCTGAGCTTCTAATGAAGTCGTCCGGGATACAGAAACACACATAACACCTGAACATCTCCCCCCCCATCAGCGAAATCGGCAACACTAAGTTTGAGGTCAGCCACGTGCACACGGTGGAGTGCGTCGTCCCCTGGCTTAACGACACCCTGGTCTTCCTCACCATCTCCCTGCAGCTCTGCCAGCAGCTGAAAGACAAGGTGGGTGTGGCCTAACCCTTTGACTGCTTTGTTGTTCTCTTGCTCTCTCTCCCTTTCTGAAGCTCTTGAGCATGGCTGCCTCATGCTAACACACTTGTTACCCGTGGGCTGATTCTAAAATTATACAGATGGGGAAAAATATTCCAAATTCAAATTTGGACTTTGCTGCATAACTAAAAATATCTGCGACCTAACCTGTGTATGTGTAAAACGCACAGGCTTGCACAGCGCTTTTTTTTTTCTCCGCCGATTGTAAATAAATGCTCACTCGCTGCGCTTCTAATTCAGCAAGTACCCTTAAACCATGAAACTGCAGTCTGCCTGTAGCAAGTGGACCTCCTTCCCTCATCCTGTGGTGCTCTCAGATTTCCGTCTTCTCCAGCTACTGGAACTACAGACCATTCTAGCCGCCTCAGCATCCAGCCAGAGGTTGAAGGAGGGCACAGGGTTCCTGGCTCCTGGATATCGGGGTGGATCTCGCTCACAACACCATCCTGCATTGACCCACACTGTTCCCGTTCCGGCCCAGTTCTTTGCAGGCGCTGGCTTTTGACAGGACCAATGTTTTCAAGACTCCCAAAGGCCACCTGGTTTTAGAAACACATATTTTTGTTAGATTTAGCACCCTGTACATATTCACTTGCATGGTGGTTGTTGAGTTCAGTCTCGTCCCATCTGGGGAACGTTTCCTAGGCAATGAATTGGTAGTTCTGGCAATGTTTCAGTAAGATGATTCAAACACTACTTTTTGATGAATAACACATGGTATGGTAACACTTATTGGATTAGTTCCTGCTTGTGTATATATTCTGACCAGTTTAGATTGGCTGCCCAGACCTTCTGAAAGCCAGAAATGCTTCTCGTGGTAACGCAGACGTTTTTCTGAGGAGTGTATGCGTGATGTATGACAGCGCCTGAGGGAAAAACATTAAATGCTAAAATGAGGGACCAAATATCAGCGCAGTGGAAATTTGGGTGATTTGATAATCGCCAATAATCCATCAGTATGGCGTTTCGTGTTCATGTGTAATAGTCACTGTATTTATTTATTGAACTGAATATTTTTGCTTTCTGATACGCATGTTGTCTAATTCGCAGTGGTGAGTTTAACTACAGTTGTTAAGCTAACCCCTATAAATGTAACTATATACTGTGCACTATATCAACCAATACATATGTAATAAAGTGAATTTTCTAAAACGCACAATGTCAGACCACTGTATGAGGTCCTCTGCTTTTCTTGTGTTGGACAGGGATGGTCGGAGGAGACCTAATGCTTCTACTGGAAATTTTCACTCTTCATAACACAGTGACAGAGAAACACATAAGAGGAAAAAGTTTCAGCCCACTTATAGCACCTCCCATGGTGTGGAGGTCTTAGAGCATACACGTAATGTCTGATTTTTTTCTGAAACGATTCACTACACTTAACGTCTGAACACACATGCATGAGTTTAAATCTATAAACTTTTAAGTGCGATATGGGCTTCCCTCACCACTGCACGATCAGCCAAGTTTAATGCACTCACTTTTATACTCTGCAATTAATACTATCCAAGACACTCCTCTTCAAAGCCTGTTTAAAGGGACTAGATTCCTGCTCACCCCAACTGCCACAGATCAGCTCTGTTGGGCCTATATGGCTAATCTGAGAGCACAGACTCATTTCCGAATAGCACCCCAGGGTCAAAATCACCCCAGTACTGGATGCTACACAACAGTGCTTGAAAATACAAGCTGAAAAACCCATATAATGAAACTGAAATTGGCCGAGGTCTTCCTGTGAATAATGGCCAAATAATGTTCTACTTCCTGCTCCTTTGGATGTTTTCACTGGATGGCAGTCTCCGTCCATTTTATCACACAGACCGTCTGTGATGCGGGAAGATCAATGTCCTGTAAAGCTGTGGATGGTCTCATTTTAATTACCCAGCCTGTGATATTTGTGCCATACTTACACATGTATAAATAACACGGAGGGAAAAACCGCGGTCACTCATTTTCCTTGCTACAGTGGCAGTCCCGCCCTCTTGCATGATTTATGTGAAAAGGCTGGCCAGCTCACCTTTCCTTATTTATTTTGTGCAGTATATGACCACTGATACTGAGCACATTCCTTGGATATGGGCCACATATATGAGAATGGGCAAGAAGAAAATATGTTACTGCAAACCATTACTGGGAGGATAAAAAAAAAGATGTTAGTCAAACAGTTTAAATAAGTCCATGACCACATCATAATTGTGCCATTTTGTTTAAATACAGATATTGAAATAAGTAAAAGGGAACATTTACAAACATTAAATACACATTTATGGCCTGAAGACTGATTACACAGACTGATGAATCGTCCTTAAATTCCAGTGCCAGGGTTTCAGTGGAGCTTGCTGGACCTGTCACCTACTGACACACTATCCTCCATATCAGTGCAAGACAGCCATGCCCAATTACTCTCCACTGACGTTCACAAGCATTGAAAGATATTCTATGCCTGATATTCTATATATGTGATGCTTAAATGGCAACGCCTAAATGTTTGACATTCCTGGTAATAAGAGGTTCCACTTACGTTAAAGTCACCTAAGATTAGTAGAATCTCCTTCATATTTACAATACTACTAAAATTAGAACAAACTGATTTGAGTATTATGGTTCCTTTTTGGTACCTCTACAGTACCATGAAGAAGGCTCAGGCAGTCAAAGAAAATGTTTTAAGGCTATTTGTCTAAGTTTTTAGTGTATATTTACTCAGGAAAAAAAAAACAACTTTAGAACATATGGAAAATAACAGTAACTTAAAAAAAAGACGATTTCTTAGGTTCTTCAAAAAGTAACTGATATCTTGCAGGATGGCTAGATGAACACAGCTCTGGTTCCCAAACCTCTCCTCACCCTCACCTAAATTTCACCACCAGCTCGATTAATTAAATTAATTGTGTGGTCTTGATTAGCCAATGAAGATGTGCAGTGGTCGAGTCAAAAAATAAATGGCTGTATTGCATGGTTGCTGCAAATACTGGGGAGACTTCAGGAGGGGGCTGAAATGGCTCAGCTGACACACTCCGACAGACAATATCATAGTTCTACACCAACATGAAGATCATTCAGACATTTTCTATGTCTGCCCAAGACGTGTGCACAGTACTGTATATATTCTAGTGTACAGACCAGCATGCCTTCATTGAAATGGGCAGAATCAAAGTCTTGGTTAAGCTGATTTTCTGCATGGTATTTGCTGCACCTCTGCCCTCCGCAACACACAGCAGAAAGAGCAGTCAGTCTTCTGATGGTCCCTGGCTCTGCCTACGGCTCCAGTGCCATGTTTTCAATCCCCACCTTTCGCCTGTAAGGCTGTTGACAAAGGAGGAAACAATCTTAAAAACTCATATGCCTAACAACTGAAATTAAAAAGTAATTATAGAATAGCTCACATGTTTGTTTTATTAATTTACAATCAACATCTGAGGCATCTCAGAGACAAACAATGGAGAGCTCAATTAGATTACAGAGGTATTTACAAAATAGAAGGGAAAACAAATGTTGCTTTTCATTGTTTCTTTTTAAGTAGTACAATTGGGAGATGGATAACCACCACCCTTGCTATGCAAACTGCAGCAACTGTACCATATAAACTTTACACACTGGACTTATTGTCGTACCTTTTCTGTCGCGTCACAGCAGCAGCAGCAGCAAAAGCGAACAAGAACCAGTATTACGAGCAGAAGGACCACACCTTGTAGGAAAAAATGAATACATGGACATGGGATTGCTGTTCTTTTACAAATCAGGGAACTATTTTCTTACAGTGTGGATCCAGGGTGGGTGGGGGATGATCACTAATTTGCATATGCTTTTAAAAAGGTACTTACTCCCATATCTGGGAGTAAAGTTCGCAGGGAGGGGTGTGTTGGTTTTCAGGTCTCTGCGCTCGATAAAATCGCCAAGGCAGCCGCTTGCCGCATACTGGACTTTTAATTAACAGCGGAACATCACATCAGAGGAGAGGGGCTTTAATTGAGAGGGGTAGTCCATTAGCGTGATCCACGGAGCCCTCTAAACAAACCGGGGGAGGAGGAGCCGACCCGCGGGAAATCGTGCTCATTAACGCGCGGCACGTATTCCACGGAAACCGGCTGCAGAAGTTTGCATTTGCAATTTCGTGATAATATAATAAGGTTATATGGTTACAGGCACAATATAAACCTGACTCACACAGTAAACAATCAGAACAGAAACAACAGGGATTCAGCACCGCAGCTGAGTTGGATCCCAGATATATTTTACAGGAACCGTTTCACTTCTAGTAACCCGGGTGATAACTTTTGCGTCAGCTCACACCTACTGTCACTCACCGGACCAACTTTGCATCTGCTTATTACATAAGCTCCCCTTCAGGAAACAGGAAGCCCTACTTTCCCCTTCAAATCTTTGGCTTCAAACATCGCTTTTGATAAATTTTTCTGGGGGGGGGAGGCATGGTTTGAGGTGCCCTACATCTGCCTACCGGGAAAATGCCCAGCATGATGGCCTCTAATTCCAGTCTTGGAGAGCTACTCTCCAGTAGGTTTTCTATCCTACCTGGCTTCTGACGAGCCACCCCTGCTCTCAGGTAGATAGGGATAGGATGGAAAACCTACTGGATAGTAGCTCTCCAGGACTGGAATTGGAGACCGTAGATTTAGATTATTTTAACTGTACTGAATGTATACATTTTCTTACCTATGAAGATGAAAAACACGGCAAAAGCAGCAATGTCCCAGTCTGATTGAAAGAGCTGTTTGGAACTCAGCCGGGAAATAACATCATTGACTTGGTTCTGCATGTCATTCCTCAGATCCATGGTAATTAAGTTCAGGGACTGGAAAATACAGGTGGTGATTAGCGGCATTATAATGTTTTCCATTTAAACTTAAAGGTTGTCCTCGACAACCGAGTCAGAATATCTGCCATATATCTGTTCATCAGCTGCCTAAAGTATAAAAAAACCATGGTTTGTATAGTTAGCTATGATACATCTTGAGTCAATTATGATTTTTAAACATGTTAAACGTTTCACCTGCTCGTAAAAGCCTGCTTAGGCTGGATCCAGGAAATAAATCCGGAGTAAACATCAATAAAGGCGGAAAAGCGACGACTCCTGATATGTGCGATTTCTCTCGATTTGAGAGCACAGTACACAATTTCTATATTTGTAATAAATATACGCGCTATAGAATACATACAAGAACGTGTATATAGTTTAGTTCGTAATAATAATAGTGATAGTAAATCTACGTAAAAGTACGGAAGATTTCGGTGACAGGTTTCGTATCGATCGAAAGTTCTCGTATATGTCAAAAGTACTATAATGCTGGATATGACATGTTTTTAGTTATTTTATGTCATGTTGCAGAGCTAATTTAAGCTTAATATGGTTGGTATGGTACAGTTCACTCACCTACGTCTCGATTGACGTTAATTTCTGCCTATGTCGCAGCCTGATTCTGTACCTGGAGCATATGTGGCGTTTCTGCGTGACTTGAGCATGTGTTCATGAGGTCAGGGGTTGGGAAGGTCCAGCAACGCTTCCTGTATGCTTAGAAGTAGAAGAAAACACACAGAAAAACAAGAATCGCTTTAAAATGAGATGTTATTGCGATTGTCTGTCTCCTCTTCGTTTTGTAACGTTAGGTGCATATTTGTTTATTGTCTGTTTGGCGTCATTTCTTTGGTATTATGTATTGTCTGGAATTTACACGCAAAAAAGCACATAAGATCGTATTTAATATTGGCTTAAAGTGGTTGTAGCTTTTTCATCTTAAATCAACCCTCAGTAATGGATCCCAAACGAACGTACAAGTGCAGTTTAATTTACGTCATTTTAGTCACCTAATAAGTATGCAATGCGAAATGTTGAATGAAATGGTTCGCTGTGCTTTGTATTTTAATGCTTCCAGCACTATACTGAAGCACACAGGGTACTGCGTATACCAATGCTACTTATTTGATTTTTTTTTTTTACATGATTCTTACATACTACTAACAAAATAAACAAGATATCATGCTGGACAGCTTGCTCAGAGATGTACCCGGTGTCTCCTGTGTGTCTCATATCTAGTATTTGATGTGTGTTCTGGTACAAAATGTGCTCTCAAATACGAATGAATATCTTGCCGCAGAAACCTTTGGAAATCACTGTCCTGCACCGCATTACCAAACACCCTTCATGGGGACAGCTGCAGTACTGGCTTCGCAAAATACACATAGAGAAAAGCAGAGAACTAGACCAGCTTTCAACACTCAGAATTCCTAAAGTGATGTGAGTGCATGGTTATCCCTCTTCAGCACTTCAACAGTGATGCGGATTAGAAAAACAAACAGGAGGACACACACTGCACTCCAGGTAGGTCACTAATGACAGCTGTGGCCCCAAATGGGGCATCGCATACCAAAGAACTGGAAAGGAGAGTTAACAAAATAAGCACAGTATAGCTGATGCATCCAGCATAGCTGATAACTACAGAATATTTTCACTGTTAGATTCTTATACTTCAGTGGAATCAAAGTCAGATATCAACATCAGATTACGGAAGGCCATCTGTTGTTATGGAGAGACATGGCGGACCGCTGGCTACCAGGAGATTATCAGCGGGTTTAGACGCCATCTCCACTGCTGCTGGTGAATAGACATGCACCTCTTTTGGAAAGGTAAAGCTGTCGAGGGATGCCAAGGATTTATTAAACTGGATTTCTTTGCTTGCCTATCTGTACAATTTTATATCTTAGTGGGGCAATTCACCAAATCACGGATGATGCTAGGGCACAAAGCAGGGATCTGCCTGAAGTAATACCAGAATCCTTTGAGTATATATCTTAAAACTCCACACAACACACTGCATAAAAAATGACTCTCGTTTCATTATATTGGTGTCTGACAATTTTTCAATTCTTGTACACAGAGTAAAACCAGAAGTGTTAAACTGGCAATAAATTGAGTCAAATTTTTATTATACAGCAGATTTTGCAGTGTAATAACAAAACTGAAAGTAACAATAATGGCCAAGGTGATAATACAGCAGTAACAAAATCACACTGTTCAATAATACATCTCTTTTATGTTCATTACTGGATGAATGCAATTTCCTTCAGCTCAGGGGTTCCGGGCTTGTGCGTGCATTTTTATGGTTACATAGTATTGAACACATTTCGTTTTATGCTGGGAAAGAATTGCTATCATAAACCGTGTCTGGAACACAGCTTGAAGCAGCATTAAGGGGTGCAAGTATAGTCCAAGTGTGAATTTCAGCCCTAGAGCTTTTGTTATTAAGCGTGTTTGGTAGAGTTTTATGATAGCACATCTCTCATCTTTTATGAGAACATGCTGCTCTCTGCAGAGAGCGGTGTGCTATGAAATGCTGCCATATGATTCTGCTACCTCAGCCAGACCAGCCCTGTACGTAATGGCTGCAAACGGTACCAGGCAGACTCTGTCTGAGGCTCCCTCGCACCTTCAAGGGTTTTTAAAGTCGGAGTCTAGGCTAATTATCACTGACACTGCGTTAGGGAAGGAGTCAGGAATAGCATGGTAACATATTTGGTAGTGATGGCTGTCTCATGACCTGGATGGCGACTCCAACGCTCTGATGACATCATTAGAAGAGCCTCATAATAGTCAAATGCTAATTTTTTTGCCTCAAATTTGGAGATGATGAGAGCATCGTGAAACGCACTGGGAGGAGTCAAACGGAACATTCCGAGGAACATTTCCTTTGTGTTTTATCCTTAAACTGATACATTTGGTGACTCAAGAGTGCTGGTACTTTGTCTCATTATGGCACAGTGGACCATTTATGTACTGCTTACTCGCAAGGTCCATCACTGAACTATGTGAACCTTCTATGGGTTCTACTTCTCTCATTTTATAAGGTTTTCCAATATTGTAAGTTAGACGTTGATTGAAAGGCTTTTCTCTTCACTGTGTGCATAGTGATGTTATGTGCATCACGGACTCAATTCTCTAACTTCAGCTGTGAAGCGTTGAGTTCATAACATCTGGGGTTTTATTTATCAGTCATGCGTATGAATGGTTTTGTGCATAAACTATGCATAAACATATTTTTACTTATGGAATGGTATTCAAAAGATTCTTTCAGTATGTAAAAAGTGCAAATAATCTAAAACATGGAGGGGCACAATCCCCTAACAGGAGAGAAGCGTAACTCGAGCAAACTGATTGTGCCATAGGATAAGCACAGGTTTCCATTTAAGAATTATGATTGACAAATAGAATGATCTAGTTTATTTTACAAAAAGTATGTGCTAATGACAAGGAATCTCTCCAAAGTCATATAAGGTCCATATCCAAAGAAATAACATATCCCTGTTAAGGCTGTAATCCACCAATTAATCTGATAATCCATCAAGTAATTGTTTATTTATGATAATACAATATAATATGAGCATTGCAAATGGTGAGATGCAGGAACTACCTGGCAGGGAGTGCACACTCGGTCACACATACGGTCAGTTTAGGCTCTCTCATTCACTTAAGTTGCATGTTCTTGCAGGATCCACGAAAAGCTTTAAAATCCAGTTTTGACACATGCTTACCACTCTTTCCTCGTCAGCTGCCTCACTTTGCTTCCGCATGCTATTGTTCATTTTTCAGATGAGATCTTATATACCTTTGGGACTTTTTAAGATATTTTCCACCACTATATGAACAATTCAAAACATCTGCAAAAGTGGTTGATCTGTGGAGGCAGAATGATCAGATCTATTGATTGGATGTAATCTATGGTGTATGAATAACTTGTGTTTGCACGTCGTCTTGCTGGAGGTTGGAAACTCGAATTGGTAGCTGCTGTGGGGATAGAATGTTTATGCGTGGCTCAGTCCTTGATTTTATAGTTTTCTCAGGTGTAGCCTGTGGGAAGCACCTTGGGAATGCAGGAGGACTGAGGAGTGTTCCTGCTGATACACCTTTCAGAGGTTTTTCTCTGTACAAGGTTTTGGTTGTGGAGATAGATGTAAGTACCACAAAACCAATTTGCCAAGCACAGTGTACTCAAACTTATCTTGATTAGAAGGGAGCAAATTATTTTGAATAATGATTGAAAATTAGAGGGACCTTTGTAGAAGGACTGTTCTGTTCTATTCTATTCTATTCTATTCTATTCTATTCTATTCTAGATAAATGTAAACAGTAATGCCCTGTGGTAGTATATCTGTTAGAACATATCTGTGATGTTAACATGTGAAATGTATGTTGGACTAGATGGTAGTGAATATGGTCTACAGCTCTTCTGAACAAAGTGCAAGAGGTTTTTTCTAATGAAATAAAAAGTGCACCATATTATGTAGGGTGAAATGAGACAGAAAACTGCCTTAAAATCTGCTACAAATGCAAGGAGATCCTGAATAGTGTGTCTAAAATTATTTTGACTGAAATTTTGTTACATTTGTTCTCCTCATGCCTCAGAGTTGTATATATAAAGGCATCAGTCTGTGCACATTTCCCTGTCATGTGAGGGAGCTTGGGAGCAGTTTAGTAGGGGGAAGTGTGGAAAAGTCTGCACTTCAGAGTAGAAGGTGCAAATGTTGACAGAGTGATGCAGGCCACTGGTTTTTAATCAGCGTTTTGGTTCAAGCGTATTGCCCAAAGTAAAGAGGGGCATTCCAGTGAGCTCAGATATACACACACTAAACAGCTCATGTGATTGGCTGAAAATCACCTGATGTTATTGGATGAAAACCTCATGATGTCATTGGTTAAAACCCACATGGTATTCTGATGACAGAACATCTGTTGCATTGGTGGCGAACATCCATCACAGTTATTTTTAGTAAAGATGGGCCTCAGGAATAGATAATTATTTATTACTGTTAGACATTCTCATCTTATCACTGCTTAGTTTGAAACATTTTTAACAGGTGGTCAAAGTAACCCTGGAAAAGACTCACCTTCAGCATATGCATTCCCCGTGAGCAAAATGTTCACAGTCATTCTTTGCTTAACATACTGTATAGTGAAGTAATAATTGATTCATGCAAAATTTTTGCAGAGCACATCAAGTAAGGTAATGACACATTCATCCACCTTCCAAACGCTTATTTTAGTATGGATTGTGGGGCGGGGTGGGGGGGCATTTCCAGGTACCACAGGATACCAGTCCAACTGCATGTCTTTGGATTGTGGGAGGGATCCCCTGTGACATGGGGGAATCCCACACACTCCACACCCAGTGAAACTGAATTAAAAGCTCTTTCTGTATAGGAAGTTGCCAATATATTCTGGGTCAGGTGGTAATTATCCTGTCAGATATCCATACATGCTATACAACATGAAACTTGTAGAGGACATTTCTGGAGCGATAACACATCGCTGGGATGTTAACCAATACCCTTCAGGTTACCGGGGTATTATCCTAAACTGCACAAAGACTAAACCAGCCATAGAGGAAAGGCAGGTGCTAAGAATGTAAACCATGCATGCTGGCACTGTTGTACTGGTTCGTCTTATCCAATGAATGATCTTGATGATAACCAGATAACATGATAACCAGACTGGTACAGCCAGAGAAAGGCGAACCGTTGGCGAAGGTAATGATCTCAGGTTCCAGCAATAATCCAGAATTGAAGGCGCCGAGGGGGTTGGACCTGTGGTTAGAAATGTTAGGCAAGGGATGCCAAGCAAGACTTGCACACAGGGAAAATAGCAGAAAGGTTCTGACAAGACCAACCAGTAAGGAAGCATGTGCGCTCCTTGTCTGCCACCTCCCTCAGAGGCAGCGGTTAACATCACCGTGTTTGTCTGTGTGGCAAGTCGTAACAAGTGTAGCTAATAGGCGGATAAGCAAGCCTGTCTTTGTGCAGATGTAGAAGACCCCCCCCCCCCCCCCACCTACCATGACTGATCTGATATGGCTATGGCTGATTTTATGAAAGTCTGCAGCTCAGGAGACTGTATGGCATGGATCTTACATTGTATATGGAGGAGTCCCGGGACATGGTATCCTGTACAGGGAGTTCAGCTTTTAACACCAGTGCCAAGGTCATGTGTCCCAGGATGTATAAAGGAAGGATGAAAATCGTGCTTGGTAAGGACCTTTCACACAGCAAAAGGTGCGCTATTGCTTAGCATGGAGTGTGGCTGTGTGTTTACCGCCAAATGCCGCTGTAAATTTAATCACCTTATAGGACCCCTACAGGAATCTGAATCTATATTTTTGGCCTGACGGGACTCGAAATTCTCAAAAATTGAACTTCTGAGCCTCTGCTCATGGCAATGTATCTGATATATTTGTGGTTGTTGTGTTTAATCTTCAGGTCAGTGGATAATTAGCGTATTGTTCATTCTCAGTGTGATCAACATGCAGGGAGCAGTCAGCTGCTTTTTAAAGGAGTATAGAGCGACACTGTAATGCGTGTGGGCTATCTGATCCTCTGTTTTTGTACATTACTGACACATTTTGACTGTGTAAGCTGAGAGGAGGTCAGAAGGACTACCATGATGCGAAGAATAAGAGCAGGAATGTGCTGAATTATTTATATGATTTATGAATTATAAAAATGCCCATCTCCCAAACCACTGTGTGTAGTATGTATTCATATATAAATGAAAAGTTGGCACATCAAAGTTAACTAGTGGGATTTTTGAGTCTATGGTGCCTGAAATGTTGGTGAAAGATTGCATCAAACCAGGCTTACTCATTTGTCGTAGTTTGACTGCATAAAATAAACTTTTAAATAAAATTGACTGCATGAAATAAGCTGGGCAGTGGTGGCTTAATGGTTAGGGAAGTGCACTTGTAATTGAAATATTGCAGATTCAAATCCCTGACCAGCAAGGCACCACTGAGGTACCCTGAGCAAGGTACCGCCCCCAAGCACTGCTGTACCATGATGTCATGTATTGGTTAAACACAGAGGGCACATTTTGTCATTGTGCTATGGTATGTCAACAATGACCACTGATCTCTAAATTCTTTATCAATGTCATCATAGATGTAAGGATGCATGTGACCTGTAGGGCTCCAAAGCATGAGATTAACCTGACTTTAAAGTTTGCAGTTACAAAAGTAATTTTGACCCCAAATATAGAACATTAAGATTTATCAGTATAATTGACTTTTTCCTTCCTCTGATATTTTACTGACACTGATGACACAGGGAGTAAATTAACATTAAGAATTAACTTTATCTTTTATTAATAGTATAGTCTCCATCTCATTTTCACTCTCACACCACACACACATTTGCTAATACATGCGCGCGCACACACATGTAGGGTAAACATATCCTTATGGGGACCGCTCATTCATTTCTATAGGGAAAATGCTAATGCTAACT
>JAODUD010000045.1:5521981-5533727 GCA_026784285.1 Stomatorhinus walkeri
CTCGCTTACTGGAACCACCCCCCCCCCCCCCCCACGAGATGAATAGAAGCTCGGGTTACTGGGGGGGGAATATATCCAGTGGCATCGGAGACAGTTTTATATGGGGCGGCACAATTTGGTAATTTAAATGCAACTGTATGTTAGTTGGGAGGGGACAAATGAGACCAAATTAATTTTTTGGGGGGGTAGAGGGGGGTTCACACTGTCCCTGGTTCCTATGCACCCTGAATAAATGATCCATCTTCTAGCCTATCTGAGGCACTGTAAGCCTAAAGGGGTGGGGTGTCCTAAGCATTTATGATGCACCAATTAGTGTGAGCAAACCCTGGACCATGGCAATGTGCACACACACACACACACACACACAGAGCAGAGCAGAAGAGAGATTCAAAGCAGTAACCTGGGGGTTTAATGCAACAGCACCACCTACTGAGCACCAGTGCCACTCCGATTTGCGTAATAATGGAAACACTCCATGAAAGGTAATTTTAATATTGAAGCAACTAAATCAAGATTACAAATACTGCCACGATGGTGAGTCATCTTAGGCTGAAATGCCAGTTAGCGGTATGTGTTAGCTATTAAGGAGCTCTGGCAAACAGTGCTTTGATTTATGAGTTTTCAGAGCAGCAGGAGGCAGCCAAAATAAGTTGCGAAGAAACGGGAGAGTCAGTGCCTGTAAGGTGCGGCAGTCCTGGACAATGCGACATTGTTTCATATGCCAAGGACCCAGTCATGTTACTCACAGCAGAATATGCCAGACAAACAAAGCAGGCTCCCTCTCAGGGTGCTGACAGCCATTCCACAAATTCTCCTGTGCCCAGAAAAAAGAAAATGATCCATTAAATTGTCCTTGAAATTTACGACTATGCATAAAAATTGTTTCATTATACATTTCCTTATATTAATTATATGGAAGATTTTTTATTTATCTCGAAGAAATGACAATTTGGGATAAGCAATTGCAATCTTTTACCTACAATTATCCTTTATCTGAGGCGGCACAAAGATGAGATGCAATACACATAGAAACAGTAACACACAGTTCTAGGCTTTGCTTAATATATAAGTAAGTGTTAAAAGGTAGGACACAATTCTGCACGTTTTAATATGCGATTACTATTATTACCATTTTATAGCAGAATACATAAAAATAATAAGAAGGAACAATAAATTTGATATATGCCCCCCCACGCCTGTCAGGACTAACACCTCTTTCGGAAGACATAGTCTTTCCCACTTTTTCATTAGTCTTCTAGTACAGAAACTTTCTTAGGCATTTCCTTTAAGTGCGAAAATCAATCTATGCAATCAGCAGCCTCCAGACATCTGTATACTGCTGTAATTCTACTACTGAGCACTGTAATGCAGCAAGAAATAATGTAAACCTTTTGAATTACCTGCATTTATGTATTAAATTGTCTTCTTGCACAAAGTTACAATAATAAATTAACACAATCTATCTTAACTAAAAACAAATTATTGTTATATATTTTGCATATTCTCAGTGTAGGCTGGGGAAAAGTATGTGAGCCTGAAGGCTAATGACTTCAGCGAAAGTTAAACGGAGTCAGCAGTTAGCAGAGCTGCAGTCCAGTCGATGAAATGAGATTGGAGGTGTGGGTTAGACACACTGGAACATTATCAGTTTGCTGCTAATAAGAACCGTCTGCTATGTGAACCATGTCTAATAAAGAAGAGATCAGACCCAGAACATACGATCAAGAATCGTTGACTTGCATAAATCCAGAATGGGATGCAAAGCAATCTGAAATAGTTTAGTTTAGAGTCCACAGCAAACTGTCTTTAAATGGAGATGGTTTAGTGCTATAGCTACGCTCGCGAATAGTGGGCACCCATCCAAGGTGCCTGCCCTGACGCAGCGCAGAATTCTTAATGAGGTGAAGGCTTGATGGAATTACTGGAGCTGGTTAACCTATCTGTTTGTGGGGCTCCCATATGCAGAACGTTCAACAGGAATGCTGTCCATGGCAGGACATCAGAGAGGAACGCAGTACTCTTAAAAAAAAAAAAAGCATTGCTTTACGGATAGAGTTCCCCAAAGACCACATCACACTCCACGATGCTACTGAGAAAATGTTACGTGAAATGATAAAACTAAGACTGAATTGTTTGTGAAGAACATGCAGCAGCACATATGGAGTAAAACAGGCACCGCGTGGCAATAGGGAATCGCCATTCCAGAGAGAAAGGAGAGTGGGGAAGTAACATCACCGCCTGGGATTGTTCTGTGGCCTCAGAGCCCGGACAGCTTGCCCTTATCGGGGGAAAATGAATTTCCAGGATTATCGAGGTATCCTACAGGGTAATGTCGGGGGGGGGGGGGCTGTTTGCCAGCCGAAGCTCAGTATAAGCAGGTATCGGAAGAACAAGGCTGCACTGAAGCAGTTCTGTAAGCAGGAACAGTCCAGATCTCCTCCAGATCGTGTGCGTGTACAACCTGCGCCTGGCAGTAACCCTTGTTTGGAGGTTATTTTTGCCAAAGTAGGTTCGACTAGTGATAAAATCGCTAACATCACTAACACCGTGAACATTTAATGGGTATGTTCGGTGTTGACATAAATGATCACAACTGTTGTGTTAATAGATCAAACATATTTTGTTTGTCTGTGCTTGTGAGATAGATAATGAACAGACCACAGTTCATGACCACTTAATACAAAAAAACAGGTAGTTCCTAAGGCTTCACGTTTTTTTCCTTGCTACTGTACATCTGTGATGCATGACTTGTTAACTATGGCTAAGAACAGAGATCACCTACAGCTTACAGGAACCAGAAAGAAAATGTGATGCTTAAAATGTTATACTAATCCAATATTAATATTGCTAATATTAGACATGCTCACGCAGCACTGATTCACTAAATTGTCTGGGATTCTGGGATTCAAATGATGCCTTCATATTCCCATGGTAACCATTCCCTTAACCTTTATAATCAAATACTCATACAATGTTATTCTTATTAATGTATATTAAAGCTGTTAGGGCATGTTAGGATGTTATGATGTACTTACACAATGCTTATAAATGTTTTATGGATGCATAATGAATGCATTATGAAGTTGCATTTACTGTAAAGCGTTACCAAATAGTCATAATTGATAGTAAATAAAAAAAACACATGACAACAGAGGAGAGGAAACAACAGAGGAAGAATAAAATCTGAGTGATTAAACAACATTCATTATCAGTATGTATGAAATCACCTGATTTAGGTTTTGTACACCAACGCTACAAAAAATCATATAATACCCAATGAATAATGTTAGTACTCTGCAGTTAGTGTCCTTCTTAAGCTCAATGCACAATTTACACAACTGCTTACTAGAAAAAAAGGCATCGGGTTTTATCCATTTTTTCCTTAATTGTTCTGTGTTGATGATGAGCTTAATTAACAGCTGAGAGAAGCGGCATCCTTCTTATAATACCAGCATGTACAGAACCGAGAGGAATATGCTGTCATTCATTACTCCCGTTAGGCAACAAGCGACCTTGAGGGGACATTACACGACGTTCACCCACCACAGGACAAGCTCTCGTTTCAGCATATCATTTACAGCCTTTGGGAGCAAATCCCCATGTAATTATCAGCTGGATCTAAGATGTACGCAGAACTTTTAATGGAATTTCGTTTTAGAAGCAAAGCCATCTGGAGTTTATAGATGGATTTCTGCAAATAGTAGGAGGCAGCTTTGTTAGGCCTGAGTTGGTTCGGTACATTTGTTCGAGCTGGACTAGCCCAGCCCAGCTCCCCCCAACCCCCCCTCCGCCATGGTCTCTCTGAACGATGTCTGTGTTACACCAGATGCTTCCCATGTCCATTACATTATAAGATTTATTGTTCTCCAGAGTTTTTCCTCTGACACAGAGAGCAGGCAATAAGCCAAAAGGTCTTTGATTATTTAATACATGTTGTCATATTGGTCAAAGATGGTTCAGTTTTTCATTTAAATCTGCAACCTGCAAGAAGTACGTCGATGGGCAATATTTTGATTACATTTGAAACAATCAAGTAATAAACTTAAAATAAATTAATTCTTTCATTTAATTTACCAGAGTATGATCTGTTTTTAATTCTGAGTATCAGGCAAAAAACAACATTTTAGTAAGGTTAAAAAACAACAGAAATAATTTTCCCTGTTTAGTTGTTTTTTTTTTCAGATTCCCCATGGTGTGTGATTTAGGCTCTGTGTGTGCGTGTGTGTGTGTATATACACTGTGGGGGATCAGATGTCTCCACAATGTGATAAAAACCTGCTCCTTTGACCTTGTGGGAACATTTTTTGATCCCCACAGGGGGAAATTCAATTTTATAAAAACCTCTAAATGCAATCAAAAACTAAAAATGCTGTAGAGGCTGTCCTGTAAGCCTCAGAACGAATGGCCAAATCTTTGGTTCACATAAAAAGGGACTTTTATCTTTAGCATACAAAACTTGTGCTGAATAATGTGCTGGCAGTATGCTGTTTGTAACGTGTGTGTGTGTGTGTGTGTGTGTGTGCATGCGATCCTGCATACTCTACTGAACCTTCATCACACCCTGAGTGCCTGTAAAATGGAAAATGGATGAATAATACTAATTGTTCCATCCATCCATCCATTCCTCCATCCATCCATCCCTTGCATACACAGGGAATTCTTCTTCCTATTCCCCTTCTTCCTCTGCTGCTAGTCCATGGCTAATTATAAATTCATTCCCTTATAGACACTGGTCTGTCAGCCTCCTGCATGATACCCACAGTAACTCCACACCAATGGGAGCTGAGCATCGGCCTGCTTAGCAGCAGATGTTCCGCAGAGTTTAGAGCTTCGAGCTGCTTCTGGACTCTCACGGGAGTCAACAAGGCGAGGCTCACAGAGCGAGTGACTCGCCGCTGTCCCGACGGGCGTCAGGGTGCGTGAGGGATCGCCAGAAGAGACAGGCTGCTGCAAGACATCTGAAGGGCTGGAGTGGCATGGTGTGTGTGTGTGTGGGGGGGGGGGGGGTTCTTTCATATCCTAGTTTGTGTCTGAGAACCTCTGAGTGGTTCACACATATTCGACAAACCAACGAAGGAGCATCTGTGACAGGTTGTATTTTCTCAGTCAGATAAAACTCTACTCAACTGTGTCAGTTGTTTTCATGCTGAAACCCTCAGTCATACTGATTTCTCGCACAAGATGTCCCTCTGATCGCTTCCCTGTGCTTCCTACGATAGCCTCCAGGCTCAGAGTGACTCTGCGCAGGATAAGTGGTTCCTTCCCAGTTTGCCATGTCCTTAAACCATTGAGTGTGGCTTGTCAACCAGCCATGTCAACCACATATGACCTCTATAAATCCTTAGCCACTGACACACATGGTCTACCTAACACACACACAGAGACACATGCGTGGGCCGAGCTTCTCACTACAGAACAGCAAACCTAACCCTTCATTTTTCTGGTACCTCCGTACCCTGAATTAATCTAAGTACATGTCTCCATTCAGTAACATTGCATATACAAGCCATTCTGATTCATTTGGTTGTTCTGTGGATTAAAATGAAAGAAACCGTAACCTGTCATTCCCCCATTACATGCTCGCTCCCAGCTTCCAGCACACCTGTATCAGATATTTGGAGTTCTCCATTGACTGGGAGCCAGGAGGGAGCAAAAATGTGGGAAGTCTGTGGGTCCCCGAGGACGAGGCTAAGGAACTCTGCTTTATAGAGAGAACTTTCTATAACGCTGATCTACCATCAGTGTATTACTTTGCATTTGTGTGCTGCAGTAATTTACGCAAATCAGCTTGACTGCGAGATGGCGAGTTACCTAGAAGCACTCGGAGTAATGCTAGGAGAACGATGTCCGTAAAATAATCCCAAAATAGACCTTGAGCCTTGAATACTGTAAATCATAGCAGACAGACAGGGAAGGGCTTGGTCATTCACGGTCAGGAGGTTTTATTTGAGTACTGCAGGTGAGAGTTTGGAATCCTCCGCCCTGCAGATTTCGTGGTCTTCCATCTGGAGGGCTTCCACAATCACCTGCAGCTTCAGTAAATCAGTGACCGCCAATGCACCTTCATGCCCGAGTACCCTGTAATGTACAGGCATCTTTTCTTCTGCAGGAATGTAGTAACACTAACCAAATGATTGGCTGGACTCGGACTTTCAGGACCACTGCGCTGCCACGGGCATAAGCAGGACTTCTCGGTACGACTTTAAATCACATGACCATTGAATGTTAGAAGACACGCTTTGTTTTTATTGTTTAAAGAACTGTAGAACGCCCTAAAACGCGTTAGCGTTTTGCTAATGACCCTTAAAACCACCTTACACAGAGATTTCATCTCTCATTTTAGCACTAAACTGAATTCTTCACTGCCCTTGAATGTTTATATTGCCTCTATAAAAATACCATAAAATTAATCTGTGCTAAATTTGTGCCACCTTGTTGGAAGGGACCAGAACTCACATTCGCAGCACTAGAGCACAAAGTAGATCATTGGAGCGCCATTATTTAAATTTTCTCCCCTAGTTGTCATGGAAACATGACTCAATCTATTAAATATAAAAAAACACCTATTCCAGACTGTTAAATACTCCACAATTACATTTAATAATTTTACATGCAACATTTTGATAGTGTGTCAAATATTTCAAATAGAAAAATACACAGGCTGGCAGTTAGCATAATGCTTAAGGAAATAGGCCCATGAGATACGCATAAACCCCTACGAACATGATACCACTGCCCAGCTGAAGTTATAAGCTGTGAAAGTCTGCACAAGCAAACATAGTAAAGCAGCTTCTCAAAACAAGCAGGTCGACTAGCAACCTGTCACACTGACCTTGTGACAAAGCCAACAAATTGTTAGAAATGACAGCTGAATTCAAACTCTCTGCCACAGAATAATGGAGGAGCTGCAAGCAACGTAGGACAGGCAGTTTGAGCACAACTGGAATCACACACAGGAGCACTTAGTAGGAAGAGAAAGATGGATGTTAATGAAGCACAGCGTGTTCTCCAAAGGTCGAAATACATACAGGCACAAAGGTACAAAAGGGGGAAGAAAAACACTGTCAAAACACAGGCCAGGGTCAACAATAAAGGTACAACAGCCACATCCAAGTAATCAGGCAAGAGTCAAAAGACAATAGTGTTACAGGGCAACAAAGAGAAGACGGCTGACCAGACCAACAATCACCCCAATGGCACATTGACTACAGAATTCAAAATGGCTGCACCCTATATCGACAGGTGTTAAAGCTGTAGTTTTAGTCCTAGGAACTGCTGTCTGTGGACATGTCGCTACAGTGTTTATATGCGCAAAATAGCATCTAATGTGTTATCAACCAATAACGCTAGCAATGGCTAAGAATGACCAGGCAAGAACTGGGGCCTGTTTCAGAAAGCAGATTTAAGGTAGTCCAGGCTAAATGTAAGTGAACGAAGATGAAGACCATTTAAACAGGCGAATCTTAAATCTGACAAGTTGTTTGGCTGTTGTTTGCAACAGGTCCTTAGTATTGCTAAATGGCTTTCCCACTTGCTGAGCTGCAGGGCTGCCCAGCCCTGCTCCTGGAGATCTACTGCAATGCAGAGCTTAGGTGCAGCCCTAGTTTAACACACCCGATACAGATAATCAGGCACAGTTTTAGAGCCAGCTTAGGTTCAACATAGCTGGCTCTAATACTGACATGCTACTCAAGGGCCTGATTATCTGTATCAGGTGTGTTAAATTAGGGCTGCACCTAAGCTCTGCAGGGGGGTAGATCTCCAGCAGCAGGGTTGAGCACCCGTTTTACTGTAACGCGGTGAACTCAAGTGTGACATCATTCTAAGCTCTGACCTCCAAGGCAAATGGAATGCAATATTAGCAGCTTAGTTTATTCCATTCTAAAACTCTGACAAATTGCTCACAGGTTAAAACACTATAATCAGCAAAATTTGCTTTATTTCATTGAGTAATAACTTAAAATAAGGGTCATTTCAGTTATTAAGTGCACTTTCAATGTTTGTCAAGCCTCCATCTTTAAATCCACTTGCCAAATAAGTTTTTGATTTACATCAGTAGTATGCCAATCAAAAAGAGGGGGGGGGGGGGGGCAGCAGTAAACATACCAATCAGAGTGGGTGAGATAATACTGTCGGTAAAATTTGCTGATGGGGGAGGGGGTATCGCACCGGATGTCACTGTCTCAGGGGTTTCTGACATGGGGGCGAGGGATGGTGCAGGCAGGGAAGAAGGTGGACGACCCACTGGTGGCTCCAGGAACACAACTGGGGTTTTTTAACAGAAGCAGAAAAACACTAGGAAACACTAAAAACAAAACAAACACACCACAAGGGGTCAAAACTAAAAGGGTACAAATTAACAGAACAAAGCGATCTACAAAGGGAAACTAGTTACACAGGCAACAGGCAGGAAAATCAAAAGATAGCCAACAACATATCAGTAGCAACAACAATGACTCCCCACCAGAAGAGAGTAGACTGAGCAGGGGGACGATGATGGCGCAGGAGGTAGCACTATCGTTCGGCAACTGTAGGGTTGCAGGTGTGAGCCCTGGTTCCTCCTGACCCCATCAAAGTGTCCTTGAGCAAGACACTGAACCCCCAACTGCTCCCAGTATGCAGGTTGGTGCCTTGTATGGCAGCCTCCGCTACGTGTGTGTGGATGGGTGAATGTGAGGCATAATGTAAAGCGCTTTGAGTACTCGTAGGAGTAGAAAAAGCACTATATAAATGCAGTCCATTTACCATTCACTTATATACAGAGGCCAACAAGAATTAACAAGGGCTGGTAAAACAGGCAACAGGTGAAATTTTAAAAACTAAGTTGTGAAACTCAAGCTAGGAAACAGAATCTAACACTAGGGGAATAGCATACAGGTAAAACACAAGCATGGGCACAAAACAAGAAACCAAAACCGAATACAAGTCACAAGACACAGGAACTAGAAAACTGATACAAATGAAACACTAGGGAACAAAATCTACAAAAACACAAAAACAGAAGGCAGGATCTGAAGGGTTTAAACTGGCTATAAAAATGTTGCTATGTACTTTCTGCAAATTTTGTTATTTTTTTGTCTTTATTTCGAGACATCTGTTTGCAATAATGAAAATTTCCGTACTCGTTATACTTGTACTCTTAATAGCGTATAGTTGCATTTGCAGACAGGGTAGGAAACCCGGTATTTGCATTTCGTTTTGAACATACCGTTTTATTAAAAGTGTGTGGAACATTTCACAAGGGGCTTTGATTTAAAATTTAACATTATGCTCACGTCGTAGAAAATACTGATATATGACATGTCCCGTTATTCTGCCTAAAAATAGTGTTGTTTTTTTTGGTCCATATCGCCCAGACCTACATGCATCGCAACCCCATGAAAATGTCGAGCCCGCCCGTCAGATATCTTCTGTCGATGGTGTTCTGACTTACATCTATAATCTTCTTAACACTTATCTGCAATTCAGGGCTTTAGGTCGCTGTTGAAATTAGAATGTTCTTCACACTGTTGTATTTTTACTCTCACCTGTCGGATGCTCTCACGGCAGATGGGCAGAGCGCTCCGGAGGGGAGTTATCATCCTGCAGCCACGCATTACTTCAGACCCCGAGCTCATGTACGGCTTCCGCTGCTGCCCTCCTCGCTGGGTGACGGCTAGAAACGGCCAGAGGACAGCAAAACCGGACGTCTTATTATCATAAGAATCCCTCACCGAGACCAATTATCCACGCAGTTAACAATTATGGTTCAATGATTGGTTGTTATGTGTTAATTGGACCAGTGTACGCAGGTATATTATGTAACTGGATTAATTGTGAATGAAAACACACTACAACTATTTTTTAACACAATCCATTCCCTCTTTATCTCTGTTGGAAATCAATATCATATTGTGAATTATTGAAAATAGTAGTTCAAATGGAATTTTGTATTCCAATCTGCTCAATGTGAGCCTTATTTCATGTAATAGTGGTATTTGAAATTCATATGGAATATTTTTTTTGTAAAGAATATACAATAAGTTGAGCGTGTACACGAATAGGAGAGTGATTCTTTATTAATGTCTATGGGGAATTTTTCTTTTCATCTACTCCATCTTGCTCTATGTGAAACACACACACACGTGAAAACAAGCTTGGGAGGTGTCACTGCACCATCAAGGGCCCACAGACACATAACATCTCAGCCAAGGCTGGGGCTTGAACCAGCAACCTTCTGCTCACAGGCATGCAGTCCACTGAGTCACTCAGTACAACAAGCTCATCTGTGTCCTCAGTCTGCGTCTCCTGCTCGCCCCGGGAGCACACCTTCTGAGGAGGTGTACTGTAGATGCTTTCCAGGCTGTAGGACTTTAACAAATTTAACTTTTTACTGATGGTGTTTAAAGCTGAATTGCTTTCCTGCTCAGAACATACTGTGACAGCCACAAGCCCTTTCAGAATTTTATTAGAATTTCTTTAAATAGAAATAAATTAATATCTAATCCTTATAAATTGAAAAATAATATCCGAGGAAATGTTTCCGGTAATCACGCAGGCTGTAGTTCTTTCTGTAGTTATTTTAGCTGTTTCTGTGAAAAATTTTCATCAGTGGAAATGCATTGCAACTCCTGAAGCAGATTTTCCTTCAATCTGTCCCTAAGGAATGACAGACTAACCATATTATCGGGTAGATGTGCTTAAGGCAGCACTCGGCACTCGTAGATGGACTGGATCCTGAAATAACCCGCAAACCCTTGATCAGTGATCTTTAATTGCTCCGTGATTATAATTAATAATCAATCCTTTATTGTCCCCATGGGGAAATTCTTTTTACGCCTCCCTCAACTTGCTCTTCACAGAGCAAGCTGTCCATGAAGGGCAGCCACCTGTTGGGGTGCCCGGGGAGCTGGGGGGGTTAAGGACCTTGCTCAAGGACCCATAGATAAACTGAGGCTGGGTTTGAACCAGCAACTCTGCGATTACAAGCACACAGACGTAGCCCACTGAGCCGCACGCTACCCAAGTAATCTGAAGTAATCACCATAAATGTGCTCATGCTCAGGTTTTCAGCAGCTTCAGCTGCTGCTGGTGATACAGACACAACGTAGCTGGCGGTATCCCTAAGACCATCAGGGAGTAGCCAGGGAGAGACTCTGGCTTTAGGTAGCAGTTCATTACGCATCACGACTGCCCTGTCAAAGAAAGAGAGATGAGGTTCAGGAAAAGCGAAACTGGCAAGTCTGTGCCCCACAATGGATTGGCACCCCTTCCTGGGTGATTCCCTGCTATATGCCTGAAGCTTCTGGGATAGACTCCCTGCATAGGCCAAGCTGGTACAGCAAATGGATCACTGGATGGATGAATGGATGGATGGAAACAGGCATTTGCTTTTTTCAATATCAGGATAAATACATCAAATGACACAGGAATTTATTGCAGATTTGTGGGATTCTTTAGTTGTATGTTTATTAGGTTATCATGCTGTGAAAACAAATCCTCTTTCAGTCATGTACAGTTGCGTTCAAAATCTAAAAAAGTGAATAAAGCTGAAAATCCTTATAATAGTTTTTATTTCCAAGCAAATGCATTGGGAGCATGATTCTTCTTTACAAACTCAAAGATTCACTGTATGAACTGAAAAATGTTTTAAGATTTTGCTTTCCTTTGAATCATTCAACTAATATTTAGTTGTATAACCACTGTTTCTGATAAACGCTGCACATCTGTGTTATATGGAGTCGACCAACTTCTGGCACCAGTGAAC
>JAODUD010000045.1:5557201-5567609 GCA_026784285.1 Stomatorhinus walkeri
GTGTGAGCTCTGAGCATTTGAAGGGCATGTTTAAAGGGCATGCGGATTGTCAGGTCCGAAAAAGGTAATTTGAAGTTTGATGGGAATTACTCTCTCTTTCCATCAGAAATGAAGAAATTACGGGAGGTAAATTAAAAGTCCAAATCAATCGCCTTCTACTCAGACGGAAGCACAATTAAAGATGATTAGATGGTGAACGTTTTAATTGTAAGGATTAATAAGAGTTGCGGGAGAATTTCCATGAGCATAAAAATTTGGATGAGGCAGATTTTACATGGGAACAAGTCAGTGTGCTGGTTTGTTTAAAGCACCAACAAAATCATGCTTTCCGTTAACTGGAATCTCGGTCGGCGGATCAAATAACCTCAAACAATTAATTTATATTTCATTCTGTAACTATCAACTAATCGGGCAAAGCGCAAGTTAATTTAGATAGTTAAATATTAACTCGCGCGATGTTAATTGAGTAATTAAACACCTCAACTGCCACCCATTTATTCGCTAATTAAAAATAAATTTGATTTTGTGTTATTTAAAGTAATATTGACGTCAAAGTTGTACTGGGACTTCGGATTCAAAGTTAATTTAAACACCTGGCATCACGCGTCTATGACGGTGAACCATGTGCTGTAATTCTGTCTTTGAATTTTAATTTTACTTTTAGCGGTAACGCAGGATTCCCACACGTCATCTGCCATAGATATGGGTTAATTACGGTTTGATTTGTGGTTTTTGCATGATCGCATAAAGAACGTCAAATAGATTTAAGACAAAAGTGTGGAAAATCATCTTTTTATTTCTTCCTATAATAGAAAGATTTCAGTGTGGGGGGTGCATGTTTACCACATCGAATAGACCTATACTCTTAGCAAAACACTGGGCAAGTCTAATGTATTGGCGATTTACAATCGCTGAGATATTCATCACTGGAGAAAACCCTGGCATTTATGAGAACTGTAAACTTCGTTAAATAGTTTTGACGTAAATATCGAGGGCCTTTGATGCATTTCTGTGTTTAAGACAACAGAGTACAGAATATACTGACTAGGTATTGTCAGACAACCCATGATTTAAACATCTACCCCCTGACAAAATAACAAACCCAATTCCTGGATCACACACTCACGCCGTTTGTTCTGCCAAAGCAATTGTGGGTATAGACGGAATGTTTAATTCTACTGGGGCAAATCGGTGACACTAGTATGCAAATTACTGGTGAACTGTAATAATGATCTTGATTGCCTCCCTTACCAGCCCATTACCCAAACTTATAATGATTCTGTTGGGTCCGGTTTCAAAATCATTCAGAATTGGTGGTGCTTGTAACCCATGAAATACATATACCTGGACATAATAATTGTATTTTATTGGCCGAGATGGATTGCTTGAATGTCTTATTAGTATTATGGACTACCTTCAAACATTAAAATATCACGTTAGCTTACTTTGTGCTGCGTTAACTTCAGATTTATCAGCCGTTACGATGCTGTGGAACGATTTTGCTGAAAGCTCCTTTAAAAGACTTTCATAAAACATTGATAACCTATGAATCATTCCCTCCAAAACAATACTTAAACATTCACAAATCATTTTGTCACATAATGTACGTGTAACACTCTATTAAGAGCACATGGTAAAACCCGCTTACAGTTCATTCATTGTGTCTTCGTGAAAAGTACATAAACATCCTTAAGTAAGGCTCATCTCTTGCTTAGACGCGACAGATTGTAGTACTCTACTGAAAAATATATAATGATTAGAATAACACACGGGCTTCCAAACAGTAAAGCCGTCCTCACGCGTATCTTTAAAAACAAACAAATATTAAACTTTAAAAGGTTTCTCGTTCAATATGTTCAAAAAGAATTTAGGCATATTTGGTTTGCATGTTTTAACTTTTCACTTTCAGCTACAACCAAGCTTTTGGTTCTGTTTTCTAGAACTGAATTTATGATGTATTTGTAATTGAAATTTGTTACATTCCGTCAGTGTTTATTTATATTTGACATTGCTGTCATTAATTCTATTTGCCGACCGCGTGACATTAAAAAAGAACTGAAGGCTTGATAAAATGGGTAATAATTCGAGGTATATGATTGCCTGACTAGTGCCTCTTATTATGAAGTTAATTAAACCTAGCAACTGGGGGATGGGGTCACTATGTCTCCAAGGTCTACACGCTCAGATCTGCCATTCTTTGGGCGATACTTTTGCGTGGAAGTGCGTTTGTGTGTATGGGATGACCATAAATTATTATTGGATGCTATGAAGTAAGTATTTCCACAACTTTTGCATAAGGCGAAAATAAGGGGGTAGACACTAAGAGCATCAAAGCGTCAATACTCTGCTTTTAGTATTCAAGATTGCTCTCGCGGACGAGATTAAATAACTAGACAAGACAAGAATCCCGGAACATTTCAAAGAATTTATTCAAATGTACACATTCAAATGCAGAAAGCTGGTTGCTATGTGAGCCTGAGGTCAAGTGACGAACGGATTATATGCTTCTTCATAATAATATTAATTAAACAATTTGCATGCTAATAAGGTAACAATTATCAGGGCTTCTGTTGAAAGATTCGGGTTATTACAACACCCCAATCCGGCAGCCAAGGGTCAGAGAGTGAGAGGCGAGAGAAATTTCAACTCAAATTAACGTTACGTCTGCTTCAGACATGGTATAAATAAAGAATTTAACATAGTAACCGAGAGAGGGAAACGCAAGACCATTATTATAAGCGGGATTGATTGCCTTTCTCTACACAGAAACACTGTCCCCTGGCTAACTCCTGCTGAACCCAAGCGCAGTGAACCGCTCGTCATTACAGCCTCTCTGTAATCTGAGCCTATAGAAATATTCGGAGTTTAACATTTATATATAGGCTAGTTTAAATAAACGTTTTCGCTGAAATTACACTGTTGTTCTGCTTCACCCAGTTACTGGGACCCGAAAGATTGGCTGATATTTACATAATCATCAATATCTCAAAAGATAGCCGGATTACTTAACACACGTCAGTGGACATGCATTTTGTTAACTATGAGGGCTTCTTGCTTGATATGTGTAGTATGTTTTTCCTCTCATATTTTTAAATGAATGCTTTGAATTTTATTTGTGATGTGAATAATATAACAACATGGATATAGCAATTTCAATGTACAACAACAGGAATAATAATACCAATAATAATAACAACAATAATAGTTTCGTATGTTCCATTCCAATGTTAAAATCTTTCTTCTCATCGCAATTTGTATAATTCTTAATTCTGGGAACAGCTACCAAAAAGAAGGAATCATCCGATCTAAATGTTAAATTCTGTATTTTAATGAAATGCATTGCTTTCCCCCCTTCGCACAGGTGAAAAGTGAAATATTTTGTAGTTTATCGTCCTTCTATAGTTTAACATCTAAAATTGGATGGTGAATGCTGATCTAGCACAGTCTCGTTGTAAACAGCACCTTTGACTATTGTTTTGAATTTGGGGAAATGGCGAAGAAATGGAAGAGGTTGTACTTTTAAATTCAATGTGACAGCTTTGCAAAGAAAGGATGATGAATCCGCTGGTTTTAGATCAGTCTATTTTGCGCTCACTCCTCTGTAATTGGAAAACATCAGTAAAGAGCTCTAGAGAGGAAAGTAGTTCCACTAAAACAATCTTCACAAGATGTTTACTAATTTTACGCAAAGGGTGTTATTTTAAAGCGAGCGAAGAAGACGCGGAAAAGTCTGTAATCCGTGTCTGTCTTACCATTTAACCAGACATCAATAAGATCGGATCGCTTACCTATCCGAGCCCCCGCCTAGTCATAATGTAGTTCTTATCAAAGCGCCCCCTTCCCCCAAGCCCTGTTGTGACAGCTCTGATATTGTTTATTGAGGTAGATGTCAGGTTTAATTAGCAATCGATATGGAAAACGTTTTCAGACGACGTTTCTGACGTCACAGACGATTAACGTTTCTTATTGGTCCCAAATTCCCAAAGCCTGGGCTAATTATTGGAAGGTTGATGTTGATAAAGTAAAGCTCATCCTCCTCTCCATATCATGTCCCCTCCTCGCTGCCCACTCTTACTGCATGCTTTCTAAACCCCCACAAGCAGCTTTCCTCCGTTGGCTCCTTTCGCCTGGGAGATGATGGACAGTAGGATACTGGATCACCCTCATGCCCAGTTCGGGGGCTCTCTGAACGGGATGGTGAGCTTTCCTTACCATCTAAGCCACCACCATGTGTACGAACTAGCCGGACACCAGCTCCAGTCGGCGGCCGCTGTTCCTTTCTCCATAGACGGATTACTGAACGGTTCCTGCACCGCCTCCGTGGTTAACTCGAACCCTGGCTGCGGTATGAATGGTGACAACCAGCAGTACAAACTTACAGGTAAGAATAAAACGATTACAGTCATTTTAATACATCGCCAGTGGTTGTAAAGTCAGGGATTTAGTACAACTACCAGTACTTAAGTTGTTGTATTTAAGATGAGGCTATTTTTAGGAAACCATTTGAAAAACGTAAAACGGAAGAAGATATAGGCTATGTATTCTTATACCGATTCGTCATATTTAGCAGTGACAATTAAATGGCGATATAGTCAGAATGATCGTAGAAACGATGTATTGTTGAAGCGAGAGACTTGATTTCTTTATTATAGGGACTAAATTCAAGCTAGGATTTCATTCTGTATATCCAGAAGAGACACGTCGCTAGCGTGCAGACTCGTGCTTTGTTGTATCACGAAAGCACATCTAACGATTTTAAAATACCTTTTGTCGCTCATTGAAATATTATGCATATATTTTAAAAACATTTTTTTATCTGCAATCTTCCAAAACGTACAAGCTGCATATTCGTATGAAATTTTGCATTTCAAGCTTGTCAAAGAATTTTTTCTTAGCGTAATTAAGATCGTGTGCCATTCAAACGAAAATAATTTTATTTCGCCTTTATTGTAGATGAAACATTCGTTATACATTGTTTAATGTCATTTTAGACACAAAATGTTCTTTCTAATGTACTCATAACGTCTTCCTCATCCATGTCAGATTCGGGAGATCCAGACAAGGATAGTCCTGGTTGTAAAAGGAGAAGAACCCGCACAAATTTCACTGGATGGCAACTTGAAGAATTAGAAAAGGCCTTTAATGAAAGTCACTATCCAGACGTTTTTATGAGGGAAGCACTTGCGCTGAGATTGGACTTGATAGAGTCAAGGGTCCAGGTAAATAAATTTAGAATCACATCTGTTTTACTTCTTCACCGTTTTTACGAAACTGTAATCCATATTATCGGGTATATTTTCGTGCACGAAGCCAGCGTTTTAGTAGACTTCTTTTAAAACCTTAAACTTCTATTAGAGGTAATGAACTATATGTCCAGTAAACGCGGACGTTTACGTCAATAATTACACCAGTAATTTATTGATTAATATTTCTTAATATTCTCTTCTTGGGTATTTTTAGTAGTTTCTTTTGCAAAATAGTTATTTTGTACGTATAATAATATATGTATTAAAGTTTATTATTATTGTTATTAATAATAATAATCACGTTGATTAGTTTTCCCTTATTTTAATTATTGTAGCTAATATAAAAGACAACGCATAAATATCACAATACAGCTAAATAAACAACGTTAATACATCAACAACAATGGAGAATAATGCGTTTTAGAGGTAGCAGGGAGGAAAGAATTGTATCAAGTAATAAATTCAGATAATGAGAATAACAAACAATTACTGACCCGTAATGTCATTCTGCCATCTAGATGACCTCTGCTTCTCTGGCGCTGTATCCAATTTGTTTTGGGGTTGTTAAGCGAAGTCACAGTTTACCTTTAATACAATAACGAGAGGTCCTTAGCTGAAAGTCACTGTGTATCATTGCAGTTCGAAATGTATTGTCTGAATGGCTGAATTACAAGTACTTTTTTCCGGTTTCACCTTCCGGTGCCTTGTAAGAAAACGATTATTCTTACTATTTCTAAAAAAGTCACAGGGGTGCGTGGATAGGACCACGCAAATGCAACAATAACTATTTTTCTTTGTACATTAGTGTTCTATTCCACGCGTGTTAAAATTCATAGACATATTAAGCACAATGGCTTCATTTGTTCAAAGGTCCCAAATACTGAAACATTTGTCATCACATCAATAAAATCTATATAGGCCTAGTTACAGTGTGTTTTCAAGATGAGGCACAGGCCTATGTGTACGGTTTGTTTATTTAGCCGTAAAATTCTACTGAATTTAATCCATGTGAGTAAAAATTATATACAAATATTTCTTAATTAACTCATGAAATATATTACAGATATTGTCCGTTTAAAGAATGCATGCGACTGATTGGTTTAATATGAGCTGGGCCTACTTGGTACTACAATATGTAGTTGTTTCCTTTGTGTTTTTACACGCAACTTTTTTTTAAAAGCATAACTTAAAGTAGAACTTTTTATATTTCTAAATATATTTTTCTAGGTAGCGCTTTTAAATAATCCAAGTCGAAAAAAACTGACAAGTGCATATTTACGTGTTACGTGCTAATGTATTGCATGGATGTTAATTATTTTATTTAAATATTTATATAGGCCTATTTATGAATAAGTTTTAAGTCAAAGGTATTTTTAAGTTTTACTTCAACGTAAATGATGGCAAATCTTTAAAACGCGTATATTACAATGAAGAGTTTTTAAACCTATTGGAACACACGCATCTAGCGAGCTAGGCCTGTTTGTAAAAAAAAAATCTGTGATTACATCAAATTAATACAAACAAATTGTATTCCTCGATGTGTAGGTTTGGTTTCAAAACCGTAGAGCTAAATGGAGGAAAAAAGAGAATACGAAGAAGGGACCAGGCCGGCCGGCACACAACTCCCACCTAACTTCATGCAGCGGAGAGCCCATGGACGCCGATGAAATCGCCCGGAGAGAACGCGAAAGAATGGAGAAGAAAAAGAGAAAGCAGGAGAGGAAGCTACAGAGGTCACAGAATAAACTCCTGTCGTCTGATTTATTCCACACCCCGGGATCAGACAGCGACAGCGGAGTATCGCAAGTGACGGACAGCGAGCAATCCACGCATATAGCACACCCTAACCCCGCAGGACGCAACCAAACTGAACCAAGCTGTGACCAAACGCTACAAAACCTCCAGAACCAAAGAACTCTGGGTAAGGATGCTAGAGAAGGAGAGCTGGACTCCGACAGCAGTCATAACTCTAACAGCAGAACATCAGGGCTTCAGAAATTAAACCCATTTAGTGTGGAAAGCCTTCTATCAGACTCAACTCCACGGCGAAAGCCCGCCTTGGATTTCCCTGCCTTATCTACCCCGCGGCCTTTAATAGGAAAAGGACATTTCCTGCTATACCCCATCACCCAGCCGCTTGGTTTTATTGTACCTCAGACTGCTCTAAAGACACCACCAGATACCAGTAATTCAGGACAAAGAGCTCCCACACCTGAAAACCATCCGGCACAAACATGTTTTGCAAATACAAGCCGAGGATGCGCTGATAAAAATAAGAACACTTATATGAACAATGACGACGTAAGTGACAGTGGGACTGCAGACGAGGCTGCCGGAACAAAACCGGGCTCTCCGCAGAATGATCCGCTCCAAACCGTTACGACTAAAACTGGGGACCCCCACTTTTTGGAATCCTCTGCTGATAATCATTCACTGAAATCGGAATCAAATCACGTCCGGCCAAACTCGCCACATTCAGACTTGAGAGAAAAGTCAATACAAGATATTACAAACAGTCCCTTGACAATGAGAGACAGCGGTGCACCAGAAACAATCACAGACTGCGAGGATGTTGATATGGACTAATGCACTGAGAAATAAAATTTTAAATAATAAAAACATAAATAACGACAAATTACAATTGCGTTAAAAATGGCTAAATACTTCTCACATTCCCAAAGCTGAATATAACATAAACAACTTCCTGCCATATCGGTATATGAACTCGTCTCGAAGTCGATATACTGATACACCAATTCTGATTCAGGTCAAACAAAAAAAGCTATATGTGTTTATCTTTTATGTGGCTTACGGAAATGTTTATTCAGATATTAGCAGCAGGACCTTCTTGTGGTATCTGTAAAAAGTAACAACAAAAATCCTCACGCACTAAATAAGGAACGTTAAAATATTTCTATATGTAACCTTTTGATAAATAAAGTTATTGTAAAATGAATTCCATGCGTTCGAGCCTATTATAAGTAGTATTGGGTAAATCCTTTCTCTACTGAAGTCCGATTTTGTGTTTATGTTTGTTTTTACAAATTTATTCATTTTGAAAAAGCGCCGAAATGAGGTTAGGGGCCGGAGGCGATAGGACCCGGTCGGCTCCTGCAGAGTTTTGATATGAAAGTAATTATTTTCCCGGTGGCTACTATGGGTTTTTTTTTTTTTAGCCCAAAGGGTTATTATACATTACCGATTTCTAGTGATATGGAATCACATAAACTTCCTACAATAATAGAATTAGCATGAAAGCTGCGGTGTCAAATTGAAATAGGAAAATAATAGCCCCGGCAGCTGGGAGTGTGAGCTTGCATATTGGATGGGAGATGGGAATTCGTGGGGCGGAATTTTCATGAGCTTTTCTCTTTGTCAGGGCTCTTGTAGCCGGCTATATTAAGATAGATGTTCGATGATATCCCTCATTGTTCTGTCGCTTATATTGATGTTCCTGTGTTATCAGCCTATTGATCATGTGTCGCCTGTAATAGGACAGGCGCAGCCAACGCGTCTCTTTACAAAAGCAGCACACATTTGTTCTAATAGGCCTGGAGTCCTTGGGGAAGCTTTGCGGGGCTTCAGACATCTGCACCAACAAAATATTAGCAAATTTGGCCAAGATCTAAAGTCGAGGTAAGAAAAGGCAAAAAAAAAAAGACTGAGCTCATCTTGTGTTCCAAACCTCTTCAATTTTCAGGGCGCATATGAAATGTAAACGCCACCGATTCCCTAGAAATTCAAATCCCAATTATTAAAATCATTCATTCTGGCGGACCTGTGCGCGGTGGAATTGTGTTTACAGCCTCGTTAAATATCCCGGATCCCTCCTGGTCATCGGGCCTTTATTTGCAAATAAATTGAAAATAATCAGAGTCACAGGCTGGCTTCGGCGCTGGCGCAAATGAATTTCTAAGCGCCAGTCCCTTTAATAATATTTACATAATTTTCGTTTGGTGACTTTGCTATTTACTCAGCAGGGGCCGATCTTATAATCCATAAATAAATAAATAGATAGATAGATAGATAGATAGATAGATAGATAGATAGATAGATAGATAGATAGATAGATAGATAGATAGATGCAAAAAGGCAGAGATTGAGTGGATAAGAATGCAAGCAAAAGATAAGTGCTGAAATGAATGTATTCCTGATAGAAATAAATAACCGACCTATTGTCTCATACTCGAAGATTAGCTCACTTTATGTAACAAAAAGTAAATAATCACTTATGCCTATTCCAAATTTCCCGTTATAGGCCTATTCAAAGTTGCTTAATATAACATAAGGATATTTTCCATCTAATCAGTTTTCTTAAATACCACGTTTTCAAACGTTATATTCGAATACAAGAAAACATTGCAAATATGAAGTGAATGTCATGGCAATAACCAAACGTTTGTTTCTATCATAACTACCGAATTTGGGAGTAGGCTATGTTTGTGTAAAATAGATTTATGACATCAATGTAAAGGGGATGTATTACTGACTGCAAGCTGATGTCCTTATAATGAAGCTACCGGCATCCTGATATTTTTTCCTCGATAGTCAAAACAAACTCAGCCAACCCAGTTATTCAACAAACTGTCGATCGATCTGGGCCGGACAGCTTCCCGGAGGTGTGTCTTCCATGAATCATATTTAATGGATTCAATTTCTACCGGCAGAAATTTTCAATTTGAATGCCGGATCATTATGAGAGAGTGTAAATTGTTTTTGCTCTATTATGCATCGGACGGCATCATTTTTCTTTCTAATTACGGAGGTGTCAGGTCGGGCTGTCATGAAGGCGCTGATTTTCAATTTAACTGATCATCATACATTCATTTTCCCATTTGATAAATCTGCTATCTAGACAGCTCTCCATGCCTGGAATATTAAAAAAAGAGAAGCATAGACCGCTCGGTAATGTGCCGTGTGTATGCAGCAATAAGTGCAGATCAAGAAGCTAATTTAACTGCTCCTGATTTTCCATCTCCATTTCTCATTTTCAATTCTCAAAGGAGAGACCGAAGCAGCCCAAAGGCTGGAAGCTGCTGTTTAACAGCGCAGGAAAACGGCTCCAAAACGCTTGTTTTCTATTATACAATTTCCAAATTAGGATATCAAGCTTAATTAATGCTAATTGAGTTCTTCAATACGTGTTATTTTTATTTAATAGA
>JAODUD010000045.1:5586686-5598203 GCA_026784285.1 Stomatorhinus walkeri
CGCTCCTTCCGTGTGCCACATCCCCTCGTTAACCCCATGTGGAATCCATATGTGATCAGCTGTTTCTGGTTGTTGTCATTAGTCCTCTGTATTTTGTCCACGTTTCAGTTTGTTTCCACAGTCCGGTCACTGTATTGTCCATCTGTGTTTTGCCTGCCTTACTTGTAATTAAACCCCGTATTCCCCGATACCCTGACGTCTGCGCCTTTGTCTCCATTCCATCCCCGTTCGGCAGAACAATATTATTATAATTAAATGCATTAATGGTTTATTATTAATATTAAAATAATTAAAACAAATCTTTATTTTTAAACGTATTTTATTATATAATAATTACTGTTACTGTCCATCATTGTCTAAATGTATTTTTACTGTCTAAATATATGTATTCAGTTACTGTAAACATGCACGATGCTATCACAGCGAGAGGCTGAGACTGAAGCGTTACCTTTTGTTTCCACTGAGAGACGTGCTGCGTGACTCATTTCCCCGCTTGTACAAGTTATCTTAGGTTGGAGTTCACGGTTTGACTTCTGAGATTCAGATCGATTCTAGGTAATTTTTTTCTACGTCTCTTCCCTCTGGAATCAAAATGTGTCTTGTATTAGGTAACATCCTGTTTTACCAGGTGTCATTTTTCATTTGTGGCCTTGAAGCCATTATTAGCTAAATAGATCAATAAATCTGTTTGTCTTCAACACAAGCTTCACTTGTTGGAGAGCAAAGCAACAATTCATCTACACATTGGACGGATGTGCTTCCCTCTTCTGGAGTGAAGTACTCGAAATTCTCTGATAGCTCTTGATAATAAACAGAAAGTGACTTAGACTTATACCCTTGCAAGATGATCATCACTTACCCTGAAATGTAAATGAGAACCAGTACTATGAATCAAGATGAACAGGAATAAAGAAAAACAGATTTGCAAGGTCAATGTCAGTAAACCAGGTGTTTAAATCTTTTGCCCCAAGGTGATTTGATTGAATTTGATTATGATAACTGAGGGAATGATTTGATGCACTGGAAATCACAATTTGATTTGACTAATCAATCATTTGATTATTGAAAAACAATATTATCATGGGGACTTATTTGGCATCCTGTGTTTTGGAAAATTGCATTTTGGCATCGCTATGTTGTGCGTCTACCTGCAGCACATGAGCAAGCTATTGGAAAGTAAGAGTATCTATTTTGCTCTCTGATTGAGAGCAGATCAATGCATTGAATTGCCACCTTAATAATCGATGCATCAAAATGCATTGGTTCATCGTTACACTCGTACATTTCAGAGCAGAAGGGATAGAACAAAGGATAGAATCAGGAGGAACAATGAGAGTACGTGGGTGTATTGAATCAGTAACCAACCTCAAATCTTGCTCAAAACACCATGCCTCATTCGCCTTCCTAACTAGTAAAATCGGAGTGTTACAGGTACAATATAGTCATTTTCACACATGAACTCCAGACACTGTATGGAGAATCAGGTCTGGACATTATCTGGAGTTGCTCTTTCACATGTGGCACACAACTGGAGATTGTCTGTGACAGACGTGTTCACACCTACTAGAAATACTCTGGTTGGTATAGGCGAAGGGTGCAGCATGCAGAAGGCAGGACAAGACAGAAAAAGGACACTGCGGAAATCGCATATTTGGTTTACAGCACATCAAAGACGGCAGATGTATCTGTCGACTCATCAGTAATTATTATTGTATGCATGCATAAATGACCCTTCTGCATCATCCTTGGATGTTCATATTCTTCCGTTTTTGTGCCAGTTGCATGACACAAACATCATCAAACCGCCCACTGGCTCGGGGTGAATTCTCTGGACAATTTCCTGCTCTATTCACACATGGGTGTCAGCTTGAAATAACATGGACTTTGTACCCTACGGATCTGTCTAGAAAAGTTCAGGGTGACAGTGCATGTCTGAAGGGGGCTTATGTTACCTCCTTAACAGCCCCTCGCTCAACTAGCTCCCTGTACACAGATGATACACCATCCTCAGCGTCCTTGGACAGTGGATACTGTCTCTTATTAGGTCCGAAGGCACTTTTTGGCACAATGTGCAGGGGCTGCACTGCAATAATCCTACCAAAGTCATTCTTTGATGTGACCTGCAAGAAGTCCGGGACGTCTGCCAGGGGGTCGTTCTCATCTGTGGCGGGGGCTGAGAGGGGGGTGGGTGATACGCTGAACAGAAAGGCAGATGAACACAGGAATGCCAGTGACCCCTGTTGTAGGTGAGAATCAGGAGCCACCTGCCTGAGGCATCCAATCAGAAACACTCTGCAACACATCAGCATTCGAAGACCCATCGTTTTCCAATTTGCAGAATCACGTAGGTCGAGGGAGAAACGTGAGACAGAATCTGAGACGTAGCTAAAAGGAGACTGAGCGACAGACAGAAAGATGTGGGTAGTTCAGGTCCAGAGAGTAAAGGGGGGGGGCGATCACAGCCCTGGAGAAAGACCTGCACAGTCCGGATCAAACTTTCTCCTATTATTATTTTTTGCCACATCAGTGGGAAGGGAGGACCAGGCCTGCAAGGCCATCCCTAACGTGACTACTGTTCTCCGCAGTTCCCTTCCCTCTTCATCTTCTCTTTTCTCACAGCTAAATACACTTCAGCAACACCCACGCGAGCCAAAATAACTCTAATTGAAAACAAAACATGGCTCAGATACCCTCATCCAAAAGCAGTAGAATTACATCATACAGAGTCTCTGCATTTAGCTGCCTTAACTAACATTCACTTTTCCTTCCAGAGCTCACCGACTCCACATCCCCACTCTCAGATTTCATGTTAAAACAATCCGGTCGGTAGCCGGCATTCCACGACGGTGAATGAATACATTTACAACTGCCATGTTTGTCTCCCATCATACCCCATGAATAATTTAACCTCTAATTAAAAGTGTGGTAAAACAATGAAAAACGAGCACGCTAAACGGAGGGAAAGCGGCGAATTAGATTGAATATATCTATGGCTTGACTAATTTTATTCTAAATCTTTAATAAGCACTGCTAGGCGTATTGTGGGGGATGGGGTAACATTTTTTCTGTCACATTATGAGAACGGCAGTAATAGGAAGGCACTTAAGACGAATCGTCGCATGAAAAACGAGAAGAAATCTGGGGATATGGAGGCTGCATGCAGGACACTTTGCACTTATTTAATTATGTAAAGTCAATATTTAATTATAAGGTGATTCTTTTACAAATGCTTTCGTCAGTAATGGTCTCCTTTACCTGTCAGCCCTGTATTTACCCGGGAATTCACCCCCTTTGTAACCCATGCGTCTCAGCCTTTATGAGCTGAGATACTGTTACCAGTGTTCCAGGTGAACATGAAGTTTGACAGACAAACGCCACCTATACTGTCCCTAACAGCACTAATCTTGAACTGTGGAAAAGCCTCAATGGCATGCAGATGGACACAAGAATCAGAAGACCACCTATGACAAAAATACCTGGGATTTATATCATATATTTTTAGTTATACACTAAGCATTAGATCAGGTGCTATAGGATGGTGAGATATAAGTGATTTTTTCATCTTAATACTTAAACATTACATTTAGGATCGGAGAGTTTGATATTTGGGGAGCCAAATTTGCTCCAGTGGTGGGGGGGCGTGTGCAGTGAATTTACCTCAGTAACGCTTGGATTCATAATAAAAGATAAGGAACCCGCTCTTATTTATTTATTTTTTTGTATGTTTGTTTGGGGTGGGGGCTTCCCCCTTATTTCAAATGCCCCCGCATTAGAGGCACCAGGAAGGCAGGCAAAGTTTCCACTTCTTTCGTTAATCTGCTATTTAATGTGGTCGATTGGTCGTCAGAATGGTTAAACCAGGAAAGTTTTGTGGAGGCTGCACAGCATAAAATGAAAAAGCATAAGAAAACAAGCAAAAGAAATTCGCCTGCATCGAGGGCCTCTTTGTCATTAAGCCGAAGGCCCAACTTTTTGAAGTTGATTAATAGAGGTGAAACCTTCCATTTACTCAATTCCGTATGCAAATAATCGACAAATAGTGGGAGCGAGAGAGGGAAGTATCCACCAACATCAGTGCCGGCGGGAGATAAGCTGGATGGCGATGCGCAATTACGAAACGGCGGCACGGACAGGGGTGCGGGGAAGGTGGAGGGTGAGCGCCTTTGAAGCGCCAGTCTGCGGTGTTAATTACAGTCAGCACTTCCAGGCTCCAAATTAGCTTCCTCAAATGATCCCGCGTTTGCAAAACAGTAAAATAAATCAATTTGCATGCTAAATATAACAATGCAAATTTGATGAAGGCGAGCGGAGTTATTACTTTTCCCCATTACGACGAAAGCAGGGCGCCGGCAAAGCAAATAAATAAATAAATAAGCCGGTTAATTTAGCCCTAATAAGCCCTTTCACAAAAACCATTATTTTTAAGCACACCTGATTAGAATGCAAAGTGGATGCAGACAATCTAATATTATAAACAATGCTCTTTGAAACACCAAATTTCATACTGGAAATACAGTGCCATGTCTGGGTCCTGCTCAACCAAGATTTTCATGTAATCTGTGAGACAGACAGGACCGGGGCAATATAACGCAAAGCCAGTGTAAGACGCAATGCTAATGGCAAAAATAACCCAATGTAACATGCGACGCTAACGGTTAATACATAGTAACGTAAGCTGCGATGCTAATGGCTAAAACATCGTTTGCAGCGCTAACAGTTAAGACATACCGAAATAAGACACGATGCTAGCAGCTAAAGCAAACTAGCTCATCATCATAAGTGTTAGCATCACGATAGCATCTAGCAGCTAGATTATTTGCCTGTTCCCTAATGTTTTTCAACACGTGTAGGTGCTGCCCCAGCGACGTGTTTCCCCAACGGCACAACTGTGTCACCAGGAAGGAAAACACATCCTACACCCTGCATGGCTGCTTGACTGAGGCCTATTTTTGAATTTTCATTTTTTTGTTCCACATGCGTAGGGCAACAGCGGGCAAATGTCACACCCACACTCAACGATTTTGCCATCCCATTCTATTTAAATTTACTCTACTTTTCCTCTCTGACACCTGTTTAAATCAATATCTTCCTCTCTGGGTCGCAGGCTGAATACGCCCAGGCACACAGCAACCACCTCTCAAATCCACTAAAATCAACACAATAATTGAAATATTTTCAAGCTGATTACACCGCAGCCTGGGGCCAAGCTGGTTGCTAAGGGTATGCTCGGCGGTTGCTAGGGGAAGTAAATCATCCTGCATTATTTGATTTTTGTTATAGATATGAAAGCAGTACTCCCTCGATTAAATGTCTCACAGTCTTACAGCTTGGGGACCGTCGGGTACGAGAGCAGAAAGCGGTGACCTTGACCCTGTCAAATCGCCCCCAACTCCGTTGTCCTTGGGCTCTAACACCCTCCTGCTTATTTATTTTGTATACATGCTTAAATAACAGCCACTTGTGGGGGGGGGGCTGAAAATAACATACAAGAACAGTGGTAACAGGTTTCATTAACAAACAGTTATTACTTGAAAATCAAGTATCATAAGGATAGAGATTTTAGCTGTGCACTGTTCACCATGGTATATCCACAGTACTAAGATCCAAGTGTAAAAATAAAGTTAGTCTTCTGTGAAAATAAGTGTATCTATTCATGTGATTAGGTTGACATTTTCTGAACTATTAGAGCTTTTCAAAGCTGAGTGGTTCTCTAATTATTTTGTTATTTTTAGTTATTAACTGATTTGTTTGTAGTAACTGTTTGGCCATTTCACACTGCTGCTATTGTAGGTGGTTACTGTTCTAACTCTTTAGCATTTTAAGCACATGTTGATATTGTTATTATAGTGCAAGTATTATTTAAGTTAACACGTTTTCTGATTTTTAAAAATACTTTCCAAAAAGCAACAAGTTAGTTATTAAATAATTATTATGTAATTTGGGGTATCTTTAATCAGCTCTTGGCAGTTATTTAATCCAAGAAAAGTTAATTTTATAGAATGCCAAAGTTAAATATCCAGCCATCCATCCAATCTCTACACACGTGAGGCTTCAAATGTTAAATTAACTTTAGACCTACTTTCTGTACAGTATATGTAAAAAAACACGCATAACACTGAGTACCAACTATCACATTAAAAACATTTTTTACATTAAGGAAATTAAATCACATCTAACCAAGAGATCTTTAAAAAAGCAAATACATACACAGCCTACATAACAGGCAGAGACTGTCACGTGTTTTATAAATGCTTTATTTTGCGCTGGAATGACACAGTATCATTAGCTACATCGCTGAAACCGACAGTTTCCCCTAAAAAACCAAGCCCGATCAAATTTAATTTCAGGGTATCCAATTGATTCACCCGTGAGACCCCTCGCTAATGATGCAATTACACTGCTCACCCGCAAAAAAAAAGTAAAAAAAGAAAAACACCGTATCTGCCTTCTTTCCTGAACTTGTCTCCGGGTGATACGTGAGATGACGTCCTTAATTGCGGGAAACCGCTCATGCGATTTAGCCGAATAGGTTTTTATTTGTCTAACCAGTTACACACTGAGCTTTCAAAGTCATTACTGCCAGCATGAACCCAGCTCTCAGGGGTGAATCCTCCACAGAGTGACTGTAATAGTTTGTAGGCTCGCAGTGGAGGTGCCAGTTACCGCCGCTGGCCAGTCCCAGTCTCACTGGCTCATTTTCCAAACTCCCTCTATGCCACGCCGCAGTCCTGCCTGCGATACAGACTCTTACGCAGCATTCCTTCCCTCCTCATCCTCCCTCTGTCATTCTTCTGCTTTTATTTCAGCCTTGAGTCGGGAACACCCACGATAATTTCTTCCCTTCTTTGTCTGCGAAGAAATACAAAAATTAATAAAATCCCCAAAAGAATAACATTCGAAAACTAATTTACAAGCGAAGACAACTTCATCACAGGTTTCTAAAATTACAAAAGAAAAACAGATAAAGATTGTGGGGACGCACTTATGGAAAAGGTCACAGCTCCTTTGATGCAGATGTGATTATGCGCACATTAATTACACCAGATTGGAGATAGTAGAGGTAATTTTCACAGGCGGGACGGAAAACCAGCATGATCCCGCTTCTCTGACATCTGTTCCCAATGGCAGGATTGGCATCGCTGACTGACGACCACCAATATAAAAGCTATTATTCTGTGGCGAGATTTGCACGTAAACACACATTACATTACTAGTCTCAAAGACAGACTAAAGACGTGGCGATAGTTTCACTAATGCAACTGTTAGCCAACGTGTGTTTATTTTTTCAAAAAGAAAGCCTTTTCAAATTGGTGTGAATTCATGGTGGCTATTTTTTCAGCCCAGCATTATTCCTGACCGTATGGATGCTCTGCAACTTGCAGCTTTTTCCAGCTACTAAGACACCAGGGTCGACGCTAAGCCATAGCGCTGCATGCTTCAGATCCATCGTGTCCTTACATGTTTACTCACGGCACAGGCAGCTGTTAGCGGATGTAATACATATGAGTCTCGCTTCTCTCGTACACTGTTTATATAGAGCTGTGAAAAAATGATGAAGACGCGTGTCAGGCCGCAAGGCGTGAGAATTTGTAGTTATGTCGACGCTGCACTAAAATAATATGCGACGGATTAACTCTCGGTGCAGGATGTCAGGGAGCTGACAGTTGCTTTGGACTGGAGTAATTTAAAAAGCTGATTTCACTAGGCAGGGAGTGAAGCTTTGACTAGAGAGGGGTGGTGAGGGCTGGGGGGTCGCTGGAAAGTGACTCCCAGTGGGATAGTGTCTGAGCACCAACGACGTATGGAAGTATGACATGGAGGTCAGAGCACGCATAAAATGCGTTTCCTGTTTCATGCTGGGCGCTGGGGATTGATTGGAATTCCAGGTTTGTAAATCTGAGATTGTGTGAATAGTATCAGACGTAATGTCACTAGTGCTCACTCGATGGCATAAAGCCAAGATGCCTTCAACGTGTCGCAAGTTTCGCTTGGTATCCATTTGTCCGTTAAAGTGCTGCATTAAGACAGTTTTTTGTTCAACTAAATAGTATTGTGTATGTCCTTTAACTAATTGTCACTGGGAAAAGAGGGGGACAGTAATGTAGTGCAACTGTCATAGTTTGGTTAACACCCCTTTTGTGGCCCTGTGAAAAGGGAGACAGGATTAAAAATTAACATATCTTAATAGACAAACATGTACTCTGGTCCTGATCAAAACTGCAGCGCGTCTCTTGGGATTTGTCCTGCGGGGACTTAGGGGAGCTCTCTGCGGAGCTGAATGCTGCCCCGGAAGGGCACGACGTGCTACAATAAACATGAACGGACCTTTGCTGCCCCGCGGAGCAATTACCATAGATTACAGGGTCTGCTGAGAAGCTCGCTTTCTAGTGTGCCGGGATGAAACAGAAGAACTTCTCCAGCGATGCAAGGGTGCGAAGCTGCCGTGAATGGGCTGCTTCACTGGGACCCCATTAGCTCGGCGCTGGAGAGGATTTGCGAAGGGCCAAGAGCAATGAGAGACGCCTGACGCTTTTGAGATTGGTGCTCCTGCTAATGACAGGTCAAGATGCAGGATGTGACTTTGCTCCTCGACATCTTGGCATCTTCCTTCACATCTTGTTATCTGGTTTTTCCCTCCATTTTGTGGCCGTGCTCTACTATCATAAGCTCAAGGTGGGAGGCAAACAGCATAAGAGCCGGTAAAAGGGTGAGACATCACCGGCGCCAACGAACTCAGCCAGTGGGAGAGCTTCTGGAAGGAGGTTCCAGTTGGTCACACAGACCGAAGGCCAAATATGAACCAGAGTCTGCCCTCAGTGCCTTGACAGCATACCTAGGCTTAGCACTGCATCAGCAAGGATTCCAGGCAAATGGCACACATTAGCATACGTAGCTAATTTTCATAACGTTATGTCCTAACACCTCCCTTTGACAGCGATCCCGAATCTGTCTCTCCATTTAGGGGGGGTTCCCTGATGATAAGGCAGGAAAATCAGTCCTCGGTGCCTTGACAGCACACCTAGACTTAGCTTTATGCCCGTAAGGATTTCAGGCAAATAGCACAAATTAGCATACACAGCTAATTTTTCTAACATTATGCTCTAACACCTCCCTTTGACAGGGATCTTAATTCGGAGCGATTCCCTGGTGACAATGCAAGAAAATCGGTGCACAGAATCAGCACTTCAGCTCCAGCTATGGGGTCATTAGCAAGGAAGAGTGTGAGCATGTGTTGCAGATGCAGAGTCACTGGTATCGACGGCTGGGAGGCAGAGGGCGCGGACATGGCAGTGGCACAAAGGCTTCACGGAAGGAGCGAGCTTGTGAATAATGTCTTTGTTCCCGTCTGTCTATGTAACCAGCTGGCGGGAGGCTGGCTGACCCTGCCCTGTGGGTTCCTCTGGGGAGACCGAAAACAGGTGTGAGCAGTGGGGTGGGGTGTGGGGGGGGGGGTTTAGGGGCCGTATCTCCAGTGGCACGATCCCAGAAGTCTCAGCGACCATGAAAGCTACCTCATTAGCTAGCATGTCGTCTAACAGACTCCAAATACTGCTTATTACCCACTGTGCATTTGTACGATCTGTTCCCACAACAGATCCACTCGACAAAAAGATCAAACCCATTTAAGGATCTTGCAGTAGGGTGAGATTCAGCCGTACATGTGTCCGTACGGTGTCCGTTACCATTAAAAAACACCCGTGCCCATAGCTGAGGAGAACGAGAGGGTACTGGGGACCTACGATGCTAATCTTTGCTTGCTGACTGTCGGTACAAGGTCCACCCACACGTGTCCTGGCTGCGGAGACAGCAGGGAGCTGCGTCTCTCGGGTGAAGCTGCTGCATGCTGTTTTATGGGAAACTCAGGAAATGTAAGGGAAGCCTGATTGCGCTCTGTTATTAAGACAAATAAGCAGTCAAATTTAAAGGGAATCAATCACTTTAGAATAGAAAGTGTTGTTAAAAAAATTAAGTAGTTTTTCAATAACTGGAATGTGTTACTTGTTCTTATAAACAGTGTCGAGGATACGCAGAACTTACGCGGTGGCCGACGTGAGCGGCTTACGCCACTGCGAGCATTTGTACTTGCGCGCTGGTCTGCCTGTGTCTCTCTGCGATTACACCGCCAAAACACTAGCTGGCTGAGCGCAGTAGGTTTAAGTTTTGCTCAAACATTTTTACTGTCATAGGAAACAAAACTTTGCAAGATTTGCAATTTTAATATCTGCTCCGTTTCAAGATTTATAGTACAGTTATACCTCGGTTCTCGAACTCGCTAGAACTCGAATTTCTTGAAAGTCGAACAAACCAGTTTGATCTAGAACCCGATCTGAATATCAGAAGTCAAACCGTGAATGCTGACCTAATATAAATTGTATGCGCCAGGAAATGAGTCATACTACAATGCAATCTTACTTGAATGCCTTCTTCACAGACTGGATAATTAACCAAATAAAGCAGCACAACATTACAGTAACTAACAATAAATAAACCACTAACTTACGTGTACTATTAGAGCATTTATGTAATTTATTTAAACTTTATTTTACCAGGTAAATTAACTGAAAGCCAGTTCTCACTGCTTTACATGATATTCGGGAGAAATAGCAGATTACGCATTACGCGGAACTGCTTGGAATACAAACATCATGCATGAAACTAAACTTTTCAGCCAATAAGGGCAAAGGTGTGTCGTCAAGGAGGAGGTTCCAGTTTGTACAGCCGGGTGAGAGGTCGCAATGTATCTAACCGTAATGCATTGCGTCAGGATCAGAAGGCGTTGCTTTAAGCCAGCGCTGTAAGCAAGTCGAACGCACCCAATGACCGGACTGAGGAAACAAACTGAAACACGCACTTAATACAGAGGACTAATGACAATGGGCCAATCACAATTGTTATGGTCTGTGTCACCATACCTACAGCATAGGACATAGGCTGTGGCATGGGGTGTGCGACTACACCGTACCTGCAGCATAGATTCTACACAGAAGTATAAATCATCCTTAAGGGAGGGAGGCGATGAGGGGGCGCTTGTCAGAGCCTCTCACATCCAGGGGTGTGGGTTTGAATATCGGCTCTGTGAGTCTCGTTAATGTTCGAACCCCTTTACATGTGAGCCAAAATAAGGCTGCACTTCTGCCTCGTCTTACTTTCTTGGTTCCCATTCTCTGCCTTGTGGGTTCAAAGTTCAGTAATATTCTAACCTCTTTAGTAACACAAACAGAATTTCTAGTGCAGATATTTACATTGACTGAACAGTCGGAGGGATTTCAATTTCACCGGGTGAATAGTTTTTTTTTTTTATTTTTTTTTTATGAGTCGCCTCCCCAGAACTGATTCCTGTTTACAAACAGCAGACCACGTGTTTATACATATGTGCAGCTGGGGGGGCGGTGGGGCTGCAGATAGTGGGGCTGGAGCCCGCTAATTTTAGGGACGTGGGGAACCCTGGGGTACCCCACTATGAACACAGACCCACTGTGACTGTGTGCCTCTAATAACTACTCGCTACTTCCTGTA
>JAODUD010000045.1:5608298-5620628 GCA_026784285.1 Stomatorhinus walkeri
GATTAAACCCCCCCCCCCCCCCCCCCCCACGGCTTCATGGACCATTTGATCTTGCTTTCTCCACTGCATTCCCATAAACACGTTAATGTATTTTAAATTCAAAACGGTAATTTATGACATACAGGCAGTCCAAAGTTTAAGAACGTTCCACTTATGGACAACTCGTACTTACAAAAGACTGTCATAAAGCTGATTATATAAAAAATTTAGGAAAATACAATGATTCGTAATAACAAAGGCACGCACTTTGTGATGCTCCTGAAAACATTTACAGGTTTTTTGGTCCGAGGTACTACAGTTACTTTTTTTATTACTTTACTATTATTATTATTATTATTATTATTATTATTATTATTATTATGTACTGCATGATTATTTTTCCTACAAATTCAAATACAAATTCAGCTTAAGGTCAGATCTTAGACAACAGATCTTGCTTGTAACCTGCGGATTGTCTATATACAACATTTCCATGACATATAATTAGATTCAATTACAATTTAAATATTACTCAGCACTACACTTGTCCTTACCTACTAAATGCAGCATTGTGAGTGGAGAGTCCTCATGCATATTTTCTGTCTGGCTCCTCCTCAGTTGACTGCCTTGACCCCCAGTGTGCTGGACATGGTGTTTGTGTGAAGGGGGAGTGCTTGTGCTCACCTGGCTGGGGAGGGGAAGGCTGCGGAAGCCCCCTGCCAGATTGTCAGGAGCAGTGCTCAGGGCATGGAACCTATATGCCTGATGCTGGCACTTGTACCTGTGATCCCAGCTGGACGGGTACAGATTGCTCCACAGGTAATGCTAATTCACAGCGGTGATGTCTCATGTTTCTTGCTTGTTCCATTTCAAAATCAAGGAAGCAGAAAACATATTGTGAAAATCTTGAAAAGGTACTGCATATATTCACCCCCATTGAACTTTTTTGCGTTATTTTTGTTTTACAACTTTGAACCACAACGAATTTAGTTTTTTTTTTTTGAGACCGATAAAAAATATTATGTAGTGCCACCATATTCACAAATCTCAATGAAGTAATCTAAATCAATTACTAGTATAAAACATTAAATAATATATTGCAGAAGTATTCACCGCCTTCAAGTCATTATTCTGCTACTGTATCTGCTATCAGCCTTGCACATTTGCACACTGCAGTTTACCCCATTCTTTTATGTGATATTGCCCACGTTGTATCAAGTTGCACGAGGAGCATGACTGAACAGGTATTTTTAAGTCCAGCCACACATTCTCAATTGAACTTGCTAAGTCAGCGCCCCGCCAGAAGCTGACACCCTAGGCGGCTACCTATGCTGCCTGATAAGCCGGCTGGCCCTGTGTTTAGTACATATTAATGCTCGCAAGAAGGTTATTCTGTAGATATGTGGTTTTAGTAACAAAGTAGTTTGTTCTGTATTTGTACCAATAAAAGATCTTTTTTTATTAATAATGTTATGTTATTTATTGGAGCTGTGGGAGAACATGCATTCGTTCCTTCACTAAATAAGTATGAGAAATAATAAGTAAGACCGTGATGAAGGTATGAATAACCAAGACCAACCATTTAAACAGCAAAGCAGGGCAATAGGGAACAGATGGAACTATAATACAAGAGTACTGGATGAGGGAACTCTAACTACTGCCATGACTAGGAAAAGGACCAGTACAAGCAGAACAAAACAGAGCACAAGCACGCCAAGTCAAAACAGGGAAGCAAGGATACTGATAACAAACACTAGGGGCGGAAAACAGAAAATAAAACAGGTGAAGCTGGACTACAATTCACAACCAGAGGGTTCTCAACCTTAAAGCCAGGCACTCAAGCCATGGAGCTATGTGGCGTTTTGGGGAAGAGAGAGAACACACTAGAGTTAAAAAACTAGAGAGAGAGAAGGGGGGGAGGCAGAACGGCCAGTGACAGCAGGAAATTATTTACGATATCAAAGGGCTGTGGTTTCTTAACTATAAGAGATACAGTTTTAATATTGGGGATTTCTCGATAAGCTGTAGATATAGTAGCAACTATAATTTTTTTCAGGGCAATCTGAGGTGACTTGGGACCATCTGAGTGATTTGATATGGAATGACCCAATAGCAACAACTAAATTTACTCTATTTACAAATAATTCAATTCAGTTTTTTACATTTTCCATGCATTATTTCTGACTCTTTCCTCTTATTCTAATTTTCTATCAGTAGCACACCTATCACGTCCGGGCTGGGTGTCGGCGGTGCGGGGCAGGCAGACTGACGAGCAGGCAGGAATTCGGGGTGAAAACGGGGTTTATTTGAGGAAACGCAGGACATCAACCGCAGACTGAGCACATGACACTACAATGACAACTCAGGGGTGACGGATTCAGACTCGGACTAAATACGCAAGACAGGCAAGGACTGATAGACAACAGCTGGTTTCCATCAGGAGCAGACACGAGGTAACGAGGGGGGCGTGGCACACAGGAGGCTTGCACGGATGGATCATGACAGTACCCCCCCCGAAGGCACGAACTCCGGGCGCGCTCCAGGGAAGGGACGGACGAGGCAAGACAAGACCTGGAAAACAAAAGCAAACAGGTTACCGAGGAAGAGGGAACAGGACTGAGACACAAAACAAGCTCAGGGGCAACAACCAGGACAGGAGCTGACACAGGACGGGGAAGGCAGACAAACAGACCAGGAAGGGAGAAAGAGGGGGAACACCAAGAGGCGGAACAAAAGGACCGGGAGTGAACAGAGGAGCCAAGGGGGGACAAGGAGCAGAGACGGGAGGAACGAAGGGGCGAGGAGCAGAGACAGGGGGCCAAACAGGAAAGGACGGGGGGCTACGGGGAGCCCGAGGGACCCAAGGCGGGCAACGGGTGGCAGCCAGAGGGGCCGTGGGAGCACACGAGAAGGGAACCGGAGGGGACCACAAGGAGGACATGGAACCAGGATGAGGGACAGACGGAGAAGGAGCGGAGGGAGCTAGAGGGGGAACCAGGGGAGGCGAAGACGGAGCTGGAGGGGAAGCCGAGGAAGGGAAGGAGGGAGGCGAAGCCGGCGACCGACGAGACGCCGGAGGCAGCACCGAGGGCAGGAGATGTGGCGACGCTGGGGGACCCACATGCGACTGACGAGGCCGTGACCCGGGACCCGCAGGCGACCCCCCGAACCCCAGCCCAGAGGACCAAGGGCGAACCGGGGGGCAGGGCGGGTGGACCCCACGTCTGTGCCCCCTTCCCTTGCGGGACACGGACAGACGGGGCAGCTGTTGGGGCGGCCCTGGCTGAAGCGTGGGTGTGCCCATCAAGGATGTCCCCGAGGGGTCCCACCCGAGCTCCCCCTCTAAGGAGGAGGGAGCGGTGGTGAGGTCATCTGGGACCTCCTCAGGGCTTGGGGCCAGGGCTGGAGTCTCTGGGGCTGGAGGCTCTGGGGCTGGAGGCTTTGGGACAGGAGGCTCTGGGGCTGGAGGCTCTGGGACATGAGGCTCTGGGGCTGGGGCAGCCAAAACGGGGGTGGCTGCGGGCTCTGCAGCTGAAATGGGGGTGGCTGCGGGCTCGGCAGCCGAAACGGGGGCGGCTGCTGGGTGCACAGCCGGCGCAGGCGATGCGGGGTGCGCAGCCGGAGCAGGCGGGTCATCAGCGGAATGCGCAGCCGGAGCAGGCGGGGGGTCCGCGGAATGCGCAGCCGTAGCACAGGCGGGCGGCTGGAGAGGCAGCGCCTCACCCTTTCGCTTTTTCTTCCCTCAAGCGGGGATTCTCTGATATCCGGGAACTCCAGGAAGCAGAGGTCGGCGAGCCTAACGGAGATTATGAGCTCGGTCTCCGGATCGTCCTCCTCCCACGGGCGTCCCTGCTCCGGCGTCTCGTCTCTTTCCAGCGCGGTCCGCTGTGCCCGGTTTGCGGCAAGCCGCTGGAGCAACACCCTGAGGTTATTGCATACCTCCTGGAGTGGCCACGTCATCCCGGAAAGGGGATCACAGAGCAGGAGGCCCGCGCTTTGGCAGGCGATCAGCCGAGCCAGGGGATCCTCCTGGACCTCCGGTTCCTTGCCCCAATAGAGCACCTCGTGCAGCAAGCCGAGGCGTTCCTCCTCGACTTGCCGCGGTGCTCCTTTATCGAGAGTTGTCATTCTGTCACATCCGGGCTGGGTTTCGGCGGCACGGGGCAGGTAGACTGACAAGCAGGCAGGAATTAGGGGTGAAAACGGGGTTTCTTTGAGGAAACGCAGGACATCAACTGCAGACTGAGCACATGACACTACAATGACATCTCTGGGGAGACGGACTCAGACGCGGACTAAGTACGCAAATAATCTTTTACTAACGGTTTTTGGTCCCTTTTCCACAGTTAATTCCTTGGTTGTATATAAAAACACTCCTCACTTAATGGCTAAGTTCCGTTCCTATGACTATAGTTTAGCAACTGACCTTGCCAAGGGGACACCTTTGGTGTGATGACTGTCCGCCATAGAGCATATACTCACATGTAACATTAAAGGAGAGACACCAGTTTGCTGAAATTCTCCATCAGCACATAGATCTGCAAGCAGGAATTAAAACTACACATTGGATTTTTGAAGCTACAGAGAACACTTTTAAATAATTGAAATATAAAAACAAGCATTCTGTACAAAACTGCACATATTATTATCGTGTGCAGGCTTTGGAACATGGTTCTAGAGAAATAAACAAGTCACACACTCTTGTATTGACTTGAGTACTAAATGTACCAATTAGTCATTAATATTGCTGTCAGCCGTCTTTTGAACACGAAACAGAATAAATTTAACAAAATGTTCAGTTCCATTCAATTCAATTTAGTTTTGTGTAGCATTACATTGTCTCAAATCGCTTTACAGCATCCCCCAGAGAGCAAGCCAGAGGCGACAGTGGCAAGGAAAAAACTTCCTAGTAGGAAGAAACCTTAGGAGGAACCAGACTCAAAGGGGGAGCCCATCCTGCAGGGGGTGGCAGAGGAAGCCCTAACCCTAAACAGACTCAAAGGGGGAGCCCATCCTCCAGGGCCCAACAGAGGAAGTTAAAATAAATTACTGGCCTAATTTCTGCCCACAATATCCCCTGTTTGCCAGTAAAATTGTTTATACAGAGCTGTGCATTTCTTCATCCTTGAACTCTGAAGCATTGAATTTGTGAAAGTGTAGATAAAAATATTTTCAGATAAGTTTACCTGTAACATTTCTTCTAAATATATAGTTGCATTTAAAACACCTAAGGTTCAGGCAAGGTTGTTGGTATTTTTAACTTCTCTGCATTTTTTAACTCAGGTTTTGAGTTTAGAATCCATTATTGAAGGTTGTGGGGTAATTCTTCCGACCTCATTTTCTCCATTATGCTCCTCCCAAATACTAACTCTGCCCAAAAGTCATCCACTGCACAAATTACTACATTTATATTTTAAATAGATGGTCAGTCTAATGATGCTATAGTACAAACTTGTATATTACAGTCCTTATAATACAATGACAGTAGAGTTCTAATGAAGCAACTAAAAGCAATGACTTGATTAGAAGCAGGCATATATGGTTGTTTATAATAAAAAATTATTGTATAACATTTGAATAAAGCTTTGAATAGAACACTGAAACTGTAATGGGAGCTCCAGAACTTAAAGGTACATGCATACTATAGCATTATTTTGTAGTAATATTCATATTCAATTTTTTTTCTCAGTTAAAAGTTTCTGATTTTGAGTAGAGAATTCAAAAATGGGAATTTAAGTGTTTCTGAGGAGATTCAGATCTATTATCTTGTATTACGTGGAACCATGAAACACTGGAGATATACTGTAATTCATCAGAGTGACATGGAGGTCGTTTCTTCCTTATTTTTCCCTGCAGAGCTTTGTCCTTTGTCTTGCGGAAATCACGGAGTGTGCGCAGAAGGTCGCTGTCAGTGTGAGGAAGGCTGGGAAGGCCTGGGGTGTGAACAGCAGATCTGTCACCCTCAGTGTGAGGAACACGGCCAGTGTAGAGATGGGAGGTGTAAGTGCCACCCGGGCTGGGAGGGAGAGCATTGCAACACTGGTGAGTTTCATTCCAAATTGGGCGACATATTCTGTTTATGATGTTATTTCACGCAGCCGATTAGATAACGCTTTCATACACATCACCCATGCAGCTGTCCTTTCCGTACAAGTCTACTTACATCTAATGGGTAAATGCCAGACTCAGGGATGCAGAAAACACTGAATTGTAATCTTTCATTTAATTTAACTTTCTATTTCTTCCTCTCTTTCAGCAAACTATGTGGATCTGGTTCTTAAAGGTAACGTACAATATATATCTATAGTCTTATATTTATCTACAGTCTTAGAATAATTTCCAGCCAGTATTATATTTCTGGTGTGGATATTAACTTGAATATGGCAACAAATATTTCCCAGAAATCTATTCTGGGATTAAACCCTCTGGTATAGAAGCCTTGGATGTCTTCTGCTAGAGTCAACTTGAATCTCTCAGGCACCTGACTCATCTAAATATTGTCATTTTCAGTTAATGTTCTTCTCTCACTTGTCAAAGTGAAATTTACACCTAAAGAGGATTCAGGTTTTATTGCAGATGTAGTTTGTTCCTGTAGTGCAGATTCCCCCCGAAGTTGTTGGGCATCATGGCTGGCCTGTACATTGGACCTGTCCTTTATGTTTATAACTAAGATTTGACAGCGTGATATGGAGGTAACACACCTTTTGCAACTGTGTCCGGAGCATTGCCTTTTTTGAGCTTGCCTCAGCTTTCAGGCTGTGGCTGTGGGTTAGTGGTAATTGTTAAAAATATCTTTCTTATGTCAGACAGTTAGTATTGCGCTGTAGCCTATAATTTTTTTGAGGGGCTTGTGTTTAAAGTTGGTTGCTGTAATCCTCTTTTTTGCATTTTGATTTATTGCCTGGTGCTGTTGGATCTTTTCTTTTGGACTTTCTACATTTTTTAACCTTGGTTGTTAAGAACATAAGACATTTACAAACGAGAGGAGGCCATTTGGCACATCAAGCTCGTTTGGGTAGAACTTAACTAATAGCTCAGAGTTGTTAAAATCTTATCTAGCTCTGATTTAAAGGAACCCAGGGTTTTAGCTTCTGCTACACTAGCAGGAAGACTATTCCATACTCTAACTACGCGCTGTGTAAATAAGTGCTTTCTCAAATTCATTTTAACATGTTCTCCTGCTAATTTCCACTTATGGCCACGGGTTCTAGTGTTTTAACTAATATTGAAATAGCCTGACTGAACAGTATCCAGACCTGTTAGAATCTTATATACCTGATTCATGTCCCCCCCCTTAGTCTCCTTTGCTCGAAGCTAAACAGATTCAGCTCAGCCAACCTCTCCTCATAAGACCAGGAATCATTCTCATGGCCTAATGTTGTACCCTTTCCAAGGCATCCTCTATCAGAAATTTCCATCATCATCATTATTATTATTATTATTATTATTATTATTATTATTATTATTATTATTAGCAGTAGTAGTAGTATTTTCATAGTGTAACTATCTTGTGTCTCTGAAGCGGGAGTCGAGGGCGGTGAATATTTACATCGCAGCTCCAACGAAAACAAAGAATGCCTCAGACACAAACTGAGGCCTTTTGCCAGGTTTTATTAACAGCCTTCTTGCTTTCCACATTCATTTCCACAAACATCAAGAATCCTCTTGGAGAGTCAATTGAATTCTGGCTTTCTCCTAAGTTCATTAGCTCCCAGCGGGATCGGAGCCTCGATCGGGACATGATTAGCAATTACGCTGAACAGAATGAAGTCGTTGTGGCGGCACGGCGCGGCGTGAAGCTGCTATTCGTCACGCGGTACAGGCCGCTATTAGCTACAGGCCGCTATTAGCTACAGGCCGCTATTAGCTACAGGCCGCAGGGAGTACTCCCTAAACAAAAAGCTGTCTGTCTTTCATGGGCCTGTTGTGTCTACCCCCACCTCTCTACTCTATCTCTCTACTCTATCGCTATATATGTAAGTATACTGGCTTGTTTATGGTTTAATGCCATCATTCCAAGAGTTAGCTATAGATTACAGTATTCAAGCAATTAAAAATGTCTTTGTTTGTATGGCGACTGTACAAAATACATTAGAAATGTTCCAGACGGTTCAACACAACTGTTTTATATTCAAATTAAAAAGTCCCGTCGACCAGATGTATTGTATTATAGCGACTGTGTAAATAAGGGGCATGCAGGGAATTTAATTAACGTTGTGGCGTCGTTATTACAGCCCGGAAAGAACCTGGGGCCTTTTCAACACGTCTCCTGCGAATTTCTGAGTCCGAGTCCTTCCAGATCCTCTCATCACGGGTCGAGCGGCACCCCAGCACGGATGGCGACTCCCCGCGAGGTGAAGCCCCCCGCGGTGTCGGTGCGGCCCAGTCCTACTAGGCCGTCCCCACCCGGCGCATTATTCCCGGAGATATTACCCCAGCGGCCATGGTAACCGCGCTGACCAGCGTTTCGGCGTCCAGCAATTGCCTTTCATAATGTGTTTCTCTATCAGCCGTCCCGCCTGCGCTCAGCACGGACTCTCACAGGCATTCCCATCTTCCCGCTATCGATATTCCCGCTCGGAGGTGCTCTCCGTTAAGCCCGTCCTTCACACAGATCCAGCCAGCCTGTCTGAGGGAGGGACGCATCCCCAGCCCCCCCTAATGTCTCTCTTTATCAGCCTGCCGGCATTCCCTCACTCACACGCTCGCCTCCATCCGTCTCCCATTTCCCGAGCTCCTTTCAGAATTCAGGGGCTCTGAAGCACTACTGCAAAGCATATCCTGCAAAGCATATCCTGTTAAGCTAAAGCTTAGGCAAAAGCCCCCTGCTTTATACAGAATAACCGCAAGATGTTTCATTATAATCTATCTGGATATTGCAAAATTGCACTATTCAACTAATCATTCATCTCTCTTCCACAACTGGTTTCCCAGTATAGGGCTCTAGTTAGACCAGGGCCCATCCTATGATATTCAGCTTCTCCTATATTCAAATCAAAACGTTCGTCTGGTGTTTACATGTAATATAACTGATGTGTAGAGACTCGAATTAAGAAAAGGAAAACTTCTTAATAACCTAATTACTGGGTAAAAGACGGTAATTATGGCACTAATGGTTTTAATAGAAACCATAATACCAATATATTGGCAACCCCGCTGCTAACTGAAAAATATTGTTTGCCTCTGCGTTGAGCTTCCAGCCGCCCGTGTGGTTTCTAAACACCTCATCACACGCTCCACAGATCGGAACGGGGGAGGACGGGTTGCATCCCGATGACTCACGGCGAGCCACAATCAGATGGCTTGCAAGCACGACGCTCGATCTCTGGACCTGCAGAAGTCATCCGACAATCTGAAAACGCAGAGAGACACAAGATAGGTAGTGGAGAAGGGCACACGGCCATTCTCAATGGTGAGTTTATACAGGGCTGGTTTGTCAAGAAAACATGCAATGCTGCCTCCTGCTGGCTGACACGCCCAAACAGTGAGAGAAACATGCAATTCGCCGCCTGAATCCCACTGTTTGCTTCTCAAGAACATAAAGAGTGAGCCAGGAAACAAGAGGAAGACATCCTATGAAGGGGGTAGCTACAGGAAACACAAATGGCTTATTTGAATGGGGTCAAATTTCAATTTGAATATTGAAATCCCACCCACTGTTGCCAAACCAAGCTTAGCGAGAAATACAGCAATGAGCCAAAACATTATGCCCACCCCCACATGGAACAGATGTTCTTGATTATTTTGTGTTAAACTCTGGGATGAATTAGACCAGGGGTCTCCAACTCTGGTCCTGCTACTATCCAGTAAGTTTTCCATCCTATCTGGCTTCTGATGACCCACACCTGCTCCTGGTCTTTACCTGAGAACTAGTACGGAGATTAGTGGAGACCCCTGTATTAGACAGTAAGCTAATATTTAGTACTTGTAGTTGATATGCTGAATGCAGATGAAACAAGTAGAGATAAAGATCTGAGTGACATTAATAAGGGGGCAAATTGTCATGGCTAGACAATAAGGTCAGAACACCTCCAAAACAGCAAGGCTTGTGAGGAGCTCTGGGTCAGCTGTGGTGAGCATCTACTCAGAGTGGTCTGAGGGGGGAGAAACCACAAACCACTGACAGGGTGCTCAGCAACCAAGACCAATCAATGCGAGATGTGAATGAAGGCTATCCTGTGCAACAGGAACAGACCAACAGAAGAGCTACTGTGGCACAAATGGCAGATAATATTGATGATCCTCACAAGAGTAAAGTGCCATGACATACAGAGCATCGAGGCCAGTCAGAGTGCCCATGCTGACCCCTGTCTACCGTCGACAGTGAGTACAATGAGCTTGCAAACATCAGGGCTGGACCACGGACCAATGAAGGATGGTGGCCTGGTCCCATTTTCTGCGGCATCAAGGGGACATGTGACTACGTGTCAAGCATCAGTGGGATGCGTTGGACCAACAAGTCCAACGCTAAAGGAGAGTGGCGGGTTTAATGTGTCATCTGCATTGCGTGTTTCACGTCTGTTGTGGTGACGAGTGCATGCATTTAATCAGAAAGTCAGACATTCAGCCACAGATAGCCGGGTGCTCAACCTCAAGCACCTTTTCAGTCTGGGGTGAATTAATAAAAAAAATAAATAAATAAAATGGGGGGGGGGGTCCATTCAGTGAGGGTGTGACTGAAGGCAGGGGCAGATCTGAGTATGATGGACACTGAATGTTGATCAGAGACACAGAAGCAACCGATGTTGAAATGAATACTGGAATATCCAGCACCGGGGCCAGTGATGTGGTTCAGCTTCCGGTGTTGAGACTGGGGGCAAATGGTCCCTACAAATTGACGGCTAGATTGGGAGGATGCTCTTAGATACTTGGGGTCAAGGTGACAAGGGACTGATGATTAACCTATTAGGGAGGGGGCATGATCTGGCCCCCCACCCCATGGGCTCACCTTTTATGGGACATGGCCCCACCCATCACCTTTTATGGGCCATGACCACACCCATCACCTTTTATGAGATGTGACCCCCCCCATCACCTATTATGGGACATAGCCCCACCCATCACCTTTTATGGGACGTGACTCCACCCATTGCCTTTTATGGGCTGTCAGCTGATAGCCAAAAAAAATATGCAAACACCAGAAACTAAAAAAAAACAGTTTTAATTAAAGTAGTTTGTGGTTATATTACAAATAATTAGTCTATCAAAAAAATCCCAGTTGCACCCCAGCCTCATGCTCTGTGCCCCTGTGCCACATGACCCTGTCCACAATATGGACTGGCATTAAAATGTAAACTTCACGCAGTGCCACCATCCCTTTAAAAACAACACATTTAATATGTATCCTATGACTTTTTCATTAAAAAGCTTCAAATAAAAATCTGGACTAGACATTATTACATTAAGGATTAAATATATGTATATCAATAGATCTCTATATCTCGCTATCAATTCTTAAGTATCTATGTACGTATTCATTATAATGTGTTTCCCAATGTCAGTGGGTTTCAACAGTATAAGGCTTCTTGGTCTTTTTTTAATCATAGTACTATCTATTAAAAGACAGGAGATAAAGGTTAAAGCCTGGTAATGGAAATCTGTTTGGAGAAGTGTGGACTTATTGAGCTTAATAAACTATAACTGATTTAATCTCAGCCTTATCAGCCATAGATTGCAACCCTTTCCCCCGTAATTGGTTATTTTGTAATCCTGATTCCCAACAGTACTGCCAAGTCGGAGTCTCTCTCTCGCACTCCCTCTCTCTCTCCTTCCCTTTCGCTCACTCTTTCTCTCTCTCTCTCCCCCCCCCAAGAGGGTGCAGAAAATCGGTTCGAAACGGCGGCCATTCCCCCTCTGAAGTCACCATCTGGCCAGTAGACAGAAGTGCGGAACAAAACCGGCAGGCTGCAGAGAATCTGGGAAGCGATCATTAGTGGATTCGCACAATGCACTGTGACAAATTTGTAACAGAGCGTTTTATCCCCAACTTCAGAATATCTCTCCCACGTCTGGCCTGGCGCGGTCCCGCAGTTGGCGAGGGGAATCACAGAATTTCTCAGCATGCTTGTTCTGGATTACGGTCCGTCAACTGAATTTACTCTCTGGCGGCCTTAGATTGCCTAACACATCTAAAGCAACAACATGACATATTCAATAAGCTAATAAACAGCACCAGTGACGTATATATATACACCTTCAAAAGCTGATTAATGCCTAGGCCTGGCTATTGTTGATGTGCCTGCTGAATGGTTTTGTATAGCTAAAGTTCAAATTTAGGCAATTAACTAAGCAGAGAATTTTTCTAGCAACAGTGTAAACTATATAACCCCCCCCCACCCCCCCCCCACAAAC
>JAODUD010000045.1:5657012-5668335 GCA_026784285.1 Stomatorhinus walkeri
CACCCCCCACCTAACCCCCACGTACTTACCGCCGAGGGGGACGGCAATCGGCGTCTCGTCTAGCGGCCGCGGAAGCCCCCGTCTTCATGGGGCCAGTGGAGGGGCTTCCGGGGGTAAACGTTAACGGTGGCCGGTCGCTAAAGGGCTATCCCGCCCGAAGGTGGGTGCCAGCTTTTTGGCGTGGGGTCTGCCGGGGAAAGGGGCTGAGGTGGGGGAGGGCTTAGGCTCAGTCTGCCCCCGCGCGTTCCCCTTTTGAAGGGGAGTTCCCCCTGATTAGCCACACTTTTGCTCGGGGTGCAGTCTCCCCAGGGCGGACGCAGGTTTTAAGTCCATCAGAGGGGTCTCAGCTGCCAGTGTGTCGATGAATTACACACTATAAAAAGGTGTTGACAGGAGCAGCTGGACATCGGGGAGTGATGAAAGGGGCAGGAAATTCATTGAGAACTCGGGCAGACCGGGGCGCCTGGGGTGCAGCTGGACGGAGGGAAAAGCTGCCATCTGCTGGAGACTCGGTGGTACTGCTTCACCGGGATCCCGGTTAAAGACTTCAACAGCAGCCATACCCGTGTTTGGGAAAAACCCAGAACGGACCATAGTTGTATTTTGGGAAATTTTCCCAAATACACGACTGTGAAATTCCTATTTCAGTGAGACTGTAAACACTGATTACACCTGTGATAATTTAATTTACGTCAATAAAACCAGAACAGAACAATTTGTGGGGACAGCTAGACCAATGGAGAGAAGAGCCACATCAGCAGGCTGACTCAGGGGGTAGTAATGATGGACTGATCTGGGTCTCATGCTGGATATACCCAAGAATCATGTTGTCAGTATATGACACAGAAAATGCTGCTATACACAAAAAATGTGCAGCACTGACCCACCAAGATACCTTCCCCAGGAAAATGAACACACAAGAACGAATGCACACAGGCTCCATTAAATGAATTATAGATGAACGAGCAGACGTGGATTTAACGGTTTAGGGAACTGCCGTTTCCGATGCTGTCCTGAGGTCAGAGAAGGTTCTGCAAGTGTGATTTCTCTATCTGTCCTATTAACGAGTTGCCTGAGGTGCAAATTTAAGCTTAATCGGTGTCACTTAACTAAAACCATTCTTGAAATAGAGACAAGTCCTCATAATTTTACTGCTCCTTAAAACAGATAATTATAAATGTAAAAACAGTAACGAAGTACCAGCTTTATTCTTTTTGGTCTTTAATATATGTTCTTTACTGACGCACCAGTTATCAGGTAACAGTTACAGGAAGGCAACCATAATTGCTCTAATGCCCTGGTAAGACTGGCGAGACGGACACATGAACCCAGACAGGCTCCATCTTTACAGCACAATGCTCCATGGCGACATCTGTCTAACACTACAGGGAGATCAAATGTCATGCCACGGCGCCTTCGCAACCACACCACACTGCGCACGCCAGCCACAGGAGTGTGCTATGGCCTGCAGGGGGCAGCAGTGAAGAGGCAGGCCCGTAAGCGTGTCTGCAAACAAGCCTCCGGCCGACCTGGGATGCAGGCCTCGACGCCGCCATCTTTGACACTAGACGGTACTTAATTAGTTTCCATCAGCTAAGCTCTGCTGGGAGAATGGAATGACTGATTAATTAAAGACAGAATAATGCTCCGGTACAGCGACTGATGACACTGAATATATAGCAGAGGCCTGTCTTTATTTATATTTAACCCACACCGTAGATTTGTACAGCCGTGCTGTAGGGTGTAATATTAATACATGTTCCTATTTACTGCAGCTAGCTACGCTTAATTTGAGGAGTCATATCGAGCCTAATAAATTAATGTATAATTAATCAAACAGCATTAAAATTCCAGACTTAAACGCACATATGATAACGACAGCGGCTATGCCTTTGTATGAGGGCGGATAAACGAAGATGAAGACAATGTTTTATTTGGCATTGGAAGGATTTTTCTCTGAACAATGTCTCTGAATTAATTTAGGTCAACTTCCACTCTGGGAATGTTAGGGCTTTTCAAAAAATGTGTTATATAATTTTTTTTAACTGCATATTGTTGGAATGACCGATTAAAGTTTCCAGTCCCAGTAAAATATGATTGAACTCGGTCATTTACTTAATGGAGCTGGATTTTCTTCCTGAAATGCCTTATTGTTTCAGCTGGGCGCTTCTCATATTAGCCCATTGGTCAGATGTTGTCACACGTCTCTGAAAAATCTATTTCTATTGGGTGTTGGAAATCCCAACAGCAGCTTGTGTTTTGATTGGCCATATGTAGACCACTGGGCACATATAGGTCCCTCGTCTCATTGAACCATTGTGGAATCCACCCTCTTGAAGGTACAAAAAATTCATTGGAATATTTTAAATAAATGAATTTCCCCCATGCATCGCCTGTCCCTTCATGTGTCATTTATTTTTATGAATAACATTTTTTTTTTGCACAGGACCAGTTGTCGTTAATGGTCCAAACTGTTGACCCTCTTAGCACTAGGAATGTATTAAATGTGTCAAAACACAAAGGTTGAAATCAAGGAGCCAGATTTTAAAATGAGTACTTTTAAACTATATCAGTCCTGTTTGCCTCCCGGCACATGGCAGTTTTGGTGTCTCCTTAGAGATAAGAGGGCAGTATCACTGACCTTGTTTGAAGACAAACTGGATCACCCAACAGCCACAGAAATCAAATTAGGAAGGATTTCATTAGAAATACTGTGATTCTGCATTACCTCCAATCACACCTCTTTTCTACAGACAACCTAATGTTTATTCTTTCTGTTGGGTGCATATTCACAGCGCTGTGAGTGCAGATGTGCAGGTTATCCACTGCAGATTTCGAGGCAGGATGGAGTCCAGCATGCTGGCGGCGTCCAATCAATCGCAGCGATCCAATTAGGTAATAAAAGCAGACGTGGAGTCAGCTGACTGTGTGTCTCCTGAAGGTCAAAGTTCATGACCGGCCTCAGGAAGACTGGCAGTGATTGTGAATGAGTCTTTGTCATAAGCATGCAGTGCACATTACAGTGACATATGGCGTGATGCATGAGTCTTTGTCATAAGCATGCAGTGCACATTGCAGTGACATATTGCATGATGCATGAGTCTTTGTCATAAGCATGCAGTGCACATTGCAGTGACATATGGCATGATGCATGAGTCTTTGTGATAAGCATGCAGTGCACATTGCAATGACATATGGCGTGATGCAGGAGTCTTTGTCATAAGCATGCAGTGCACATTGTAGTGACATATGGTGTGATGCATGAGTCTTTGTCATAAGCATGCAGTGCACATTGCAGTGACATATGGTGTGATGCGAAAGCATGAAGCTCTTAATGAAAAAGACGCCTAAATGATCTTCGTGTTGGCATAAAACTATGATTTTATGTCAAAGTCTGTTACCTGAGACTTTCCGGAACCTCTCCAAAAGTTACCTCGGTATTTGCAGTAACCGTCTAATACAGCCAAGTATTTGTTGACTGAAATTATATTTGACTAATCAATATCTCTTCAAATTACTTTAAGTTAACTAATTAAGTGAGCTTATGGTGAAATACATGATAACAAACATACGGAATGGCTGAGGTGCCCCTGAGGAGAGGTTTGGGAAATGAAGTGGTGTTCATCTAGCCATCCAACGTGATATCAGTAACTTTTTGGAGAACAAAAGATGTGTTACTTTTGTTTTTGTTTTTTTTAATTTGCACATGTTCTAATCTTAAATTGTGTTTTTTTTCTGAGAAAAATAGACTTTATACCCAGATAAACAGTTTTAAAGATTTTCTGTGATTGCCTAAAACTGTTTCATACAAAGTGGCTGTTTGGAAACTTACAAACTTCAGTTGCTTTTACAGAAAAAAGGATACATGCCCCACCTACACAGAGCTGTTAATCACGCCCTTCTCCCACAACCCTGATCCGACGCCATGGATAAACCTTCCTGATAACATCTCGATTGCTCATGTACGTACTACTGATAACGCTGTTCTGGACAAACCTTCCTACAGCAAGGCAGAAATTAATAACCTCTCTCTCCCTTCTGAGTCCCACAGTTCTTAAGCACTTCTGAGTGGTCTTATTTACTTAATTGGATTAGTTCTAATAAGTAAACAGAAGGCAATGTAGAGCCATGCTCTAATATAATACGGAAATAAAAGTAGGAAGTCGAAACGCCTAATTTCCTTGTCGGCATATTTAATGACGGAAATCTACTGGGATTAATCGCAGAGGGGCACAGGATAGACCTCGGACTAGGGAGGAAGCCTCCAGTCTTATATATGTCGTTTGGCCATTTAGAGGCAATATGATTAAGCACTGCGAAGCAGGGCGGGGCCCAGGAGGGGGCGCTGTTGTTAATTATTAAAAAGCAGGATGTGCATATCTCAGCTCCTAAACTCTGCCGGTGATGTTTATGTGACCGTTAATCCAGATTACATTATTGCTCACCCAGGTCCCTTTTGTACTTTTCTAATTCAATAGTTCTAATTCTAATTCCCGTATCCACCATAGCTGGGAACATTTTATTGATATTCAGTTCTTACGGCTTCCGGTTAATCATCCCACTTCATCCCCCCCCCCCCCCGCCCCCCCATGACAGCGATAAACTTTCTGCTAAATCCACAACAGCGAACACCAGTCTAATAGAAACGCCGCGACCTTTACAAATGGGCATTCTTTTTTTGAGAGCTGTCGACGGTGACCTCAAAGTGGGCTAAGCGATAGGAAAGGCGTGTTTCCCCACTGCAAACCAGCTCCGCTTTACTCAGCCAGCAAATCAGCCTGGACGAATTGCGGGAGGAAGACAATCATATGCAATAGATCCATTTGCTCAGATTCATGAATATTCACTCATTCTAAACTCACATTATACCAGATCCTGATAGCAACATTATTTTTCAATTCCTCTGAATTGCAGCGTGAATTGATAGAATAATGACCATTCACACAAAATGCCCACAAATCACTCATTCTTTTCACTCCATTCTAAACAAAGACAGCACTGATTCGACTTCGGGGCACAAGGCAGGCTGGGCCTTGGGGATCTAAGGACATGGGCAATATTGTACAACTTTTGATCATAATAAACAGTCCATGAAAAAGTTAATTGTGAAAGTCATTGGAAATTGCACCCTAATTACTACATTTCATGTTTCATTTAAATCTCTCATCAAGCCCCTCACCTCAAACGTGTATCAATCTATCGTGCCGAGTGCAGCGACTCCACTCGGGTCCTGAAGGGCTTACGGATGGCCACGAGGTTCTCCGGATGAGAAAGGTAATCTAAATTGGTTCACTCGAGGCTACGATTAGGTGAATCGGCCAGTATAGTGGTCTCAGCTAATAGAAGCCTGCAGACGTCCTATTACTTCAGTAGAGGGCTGTTTTTTCTGTCACAAGAATTCCCAGTTTGAAAACACCTATTTGGCAGGAAACGCTGGCGTATTCAGAGGTGTCGCACTATTCTGGGGCCTGCTGTGGTATGGATCATACAGACACACTCTAGCATGGAAACAGATGTAGAGACGGCTGATAATGTTGCTTTTAAGAATATATGTCAACAGTCTGAATATTTAATGGGGATGTGAATAGACAAAGACTCTGAAAGGAGCGCTGGATGCCAATGTCTCACATTTAGAAACAGATCCTTGTGAAATACACCCGCCTATAGGTACTGTATGGGCGCGGTTGCCGGTGCTCTGTGTCTCACCCCACATTCTTGAAAACATTCTAAAGACCTTCCGGCATGTTCTAGGAGTAGTTGGACCCCGCAGGCCAAACTGTCTAAGCAGCAGGACCAGAGAAAATGCCCAAAGCTTCCGAAATGTGTCGGTAGCCCTCAGAAAGACCGTGAGCACCTGAGAACCTCAGCCAGAACCCGTGCTGTAACAGGATGTGGGACTTGTCTCAGCAGAGGGTGCCATGTTCCCAGTACGGGTCTCCCCCGTCCACAAATGCCAGACCCTCGAAACCAAACAACACAACCAGTTCCTGTCATCATGTGGCTGTGCTGCTGAAGAGGGACAGGGCAGAGAACTCCTTCTTCCTTCCTTTCTTTTGTTCTGTCTTCCTTTCACCTTTTCCTTCCTTCCTTCCTTTTTTCTCTCTTGCTTCCTACTTTCCTTCTTTCACTCTTTCTTTTGTATTTACACTCGGCCCTCAGAAACCTTCACACAAACCCACGATGGGGAAGTACAGATACACAGATGTACTGGCTCTTTAATTGCAGCCATATGCAGTTTGAAAGTATTGCGTCTCCTAACGGCTCCCTGGAGAGAGAGGGGTTAATTGACGCAGCTGCTGATAACGCGATACGCATGACGTGGGCGACGGCTCTCCCAGGCGGCTGTCATTAAAGCGAGTGTTTAATGACGTGCTAAACAGGCCATTTTTTCCCTGCTTTTCATGTCTGGGGAGGCCAGAAACATACACACACATGTTTGTAATTATATCTTTGTGGGGACTCTCCATTCATTTCTATGGATAACACTCTAGTCCCAACATGACAACCTTAACCCCACCCAGCCTTAACTGTAACCATAAGTAACCAAACAAAATATGAGACTTTTGGCATTTTCAGTTTTTTGACTGCAGTATTCAATTTATATCCTATTTACACCTAGTTGAAGTTTGTCCCCATAATGTCAAAATAACAGGTTTTTATCACATTGTGGTGAAATTTGATCCACACTATGTAATAATATATAACACTGCACACATACACACACACACAAACTAAACAGAGATGACCTGCATTGATTAATCTGTCAGATTATCTTGAATCCTGATTTGCACAGCAAGTATGCACTTTCAAGTGGCTGCACCCCCGAAGGAGTGCAGATGGTGAGGGGGACGAGGGGACACATCCCTCTCGAGTTATATAGGGACTTAGGGATTTAGAGGAAAAATAACAAAACTTTGATACAGTACAGTAGTATCCTCAAATAGGGTTTGATACCATGGTATTTCAACTCATCAAACCATAAAACTGTGTTGACCATCATAAACTATTCACAGCATGTTGCAGGAAGGAGTCCCCTCACACGCGCATGCATCCCCATGACTGTATACACACGCATGCATCCCCATGACTGTATACACACACATGCATCCCCATGACTGTATACACACGCATGCATCCCCATGTCTGTATACACGCGCATGCATCCCCCTGACTGTATACACACACATGCATCCCCATGACTGTATACACACGCATGCATCCCCATGACTGTATACACACGCATGCATCCCCATGTCTGTATACACACGCATGCATCCCATGTCTGTATAGACACGCATGCATCCCCATGACTGTATACACGCGCATGCATCCCCATGTCTGTATACACGCGCATGCATCCCCGTGTCTGTATAGACACGCATGCATCCCCATGACTGTATACACACGCATGCATCCCCGTGTCTGTATACACGCGCATGCATCCCCGTGTCTGTATACACACGCATGCATCCCCGTGTCTGTATACACACGCATGCATCCCCGTGTCTGTATAAACACGCATGCATCCCCGTGTCTGTATACACACGCATGCATCCCCGTGTCTGTATACACATGCATGCATCCCCATGTCTATACACTTGCTCTCCCACTGCCTCCCTTTATCCCGTTTATAGGTAGCCAAAGTGCACACATTCATTACGCCGGATGCAGTTTTGGTCACATGGACCAAACTGGTATGCAGTAAAGAAAGAAAAGCAACCCGGAAAAAGGTAAGATTTGTTACATTGTTCTTTCAAATAGCAGTGAAAGCACTGTCAGTTGACAGATATTGTATATTGCCTTAATCTATATCAAGCTGGCATAGAAATACTGTTGGATGCAGAACAGTTTCCCATCTCTCTGGGAGGCTAATATGTTACTGCAACAAAGAAAACTACTTCATCCAAGTTTGACCTAATGTTAAATTACTGTATGTCTGTTAGAAAAAGCTATAAATCACTAAGTGTCCTCACCTAATAAGTAGCATTACAGTATACTGGGGCTCAGTAAAGTTAAACTTGCAAGACATTATAAAGAAATCTGTTGTGTATGCTATTGTCCAATAGGCCATTTCTGGGTGACTGGCAAATCCATACCAGACAACACTGTGACATTGTATGTATGCTGGCCAGTGTCAATCAAAACGTTTAGTATATTAGATCACGCTGAATGCCTCATCAAGTGTGGCTGCATAAGCTTCAGAGTTGAGGCCTTTTGCTCACTGTTTGGTGTCCCCCCCCCCGCCCACACACACACACACACACTTCAAAAATCTCTCCTGTACTCCTGCCTGCCCTCCATAGCAACATAATCATTTCTAACCTCACAGCCGTTCCATTTTCTAAAAAGAAGAGAAAACAGTAGCTCTGAAAATGACACTGAGATGCAAGTCTCCTCTCACAGTAATGTGATGTGTTTAAGTGGACCAGTTACTCTAAGTGTGCTGGTGTGTGTCCTGCAATAGACTGGAATCCCATTCAGGGTGTCCTCTGCTCTTCCAGGAGTCACTGTACACTGTACACTGTACCCTGCATAAGAGGTATAGAAAATGGGTAAGCACCTGCCCACAGACTCATGGTTAAAAAGAGATGAAACTAAGGAATAAAATAAATTTATAAAGATGCTTTAGGTAAAGATACATCCCACATAAAATTAATAATAATAATAATGAGATTGATGAATCATATAGATTTTTCCAGCCTGGCACAGATCTGAGGTCAGTAATTAAATTTTACCTGTATTAAAGCAGAAACTAACCTTTTTTTAATTTGCAAAATAAAATGCTTTGAATCCACACTCAGTAAAGCGGAATGACACTCATACTGTTTGGATAATTAAGCCAAGCACCGTACCCAGAGAGGCGAATCTGTCCTACAGTCAGCGACCTGTGTGCTGGGAAAGCGGTCATCAAATTAACAGCCAATTTACCACAAATTCATGCTAAAAATTCTGTCTAGGTGCAGCCGGTCAGTTGCTGGTTTTGGTCCCTGCATCTGGATTACTGACAGTGAGGCCCACCAGGCTCAGCTTCTGCCCCGTTTCGTAATCATTTCCCAGGCTGATTCTAGCTTGATCTGCCATCCTCCTCTATCCTGATTATCAGGAGATGTCAGTTTCAGAGAAACAACTTAATAGCGGAGTCAACGAATTAATTAGATGTGTTAATGAGCTAAAAGCTATACCAAACTAATTAATGCAGTAATAGACAGAGACAGCGAAATTAGCTTCAATTCCTGTAAATGTACACAACATCTCAGGCTGTTTAAACATTCCCATCCCCCAAAGCTAATCAAGAGCTACATTGCAATTAACTGCTTAATTACAGTACAGTCACTCTGCAGTCCGATGGCGCTGTACCATTACGTAATGGCTTTTAGGAAGGAGCGAGGCAAAGGGAGGGCAAAACAGCCTCCCCCCGCAATTTTCTGGGGCTGCCTTTGGGCCAAAAGCACCTTCAATCACCTTGGATTTGTTCTGGCCCTCCACAGCAGCCCTGCGAGTACAGCAGGCCTCTAGGAAGGGTGCCCCGGCACCACCTAAGGCTGCTCGTTTGGGTAAAACCTTGACTCTTATCATTTTCGGTTTCTGCTGCAGATTTGACAGATGGGGCATTTCTTTGGATGACAGAGAAACACGTGGAGGCCCAGGGACATTTGACATGTACAGAAATTCACACGCAGCATCTCATCTTAAACCCATGAATATTGCCTAAATACTGTATGTCACCATAGAAATACAGTTTGGGGGGGGGTCGTGTTGATAGTGATTTATTTATTTCCCGTGTGCAGAACGTGTCCAGTTCATTGGGCAGTTTGTCTGGAGAGTTTACGCCTTTATGTACCAGAAAAATGTTTAATGTCTTCTAGAATATTCCAGGATGTCTTGTCAGTTTCCTTCCGCAATTCAGAAACATGCAGTTAGGCACTCATATATCTAAACCGACCACTTTGAGTCTTTTGAGTGTGTGTGTGTGTGTCTGTACTGGGTGTCCCCTGTCCTGTGCTTCCAGGGACAGGCTTTAGACCTTCAAACCGTATGTCAGCAGGAAGGATGACAGAGATAGAGCTGACATGTAAGTTAGAGTTGGAGCTGGTTTGTGATTCAGAGCATTAACCCTGGATTTAGGGCCAAGCATGCAGTGGGATGCATGAGACAGCTGTGAGTCACTCTTGCAGCCCAAACAGTCATGAGTCATTCCATGGTGGGTTGGGGGGGGGGGGGCTTCCTCAGCTAGTCATCCAAGGGGGTTAACCACATTCATGTGTGCGTATCATCCTGTCAGTTCCTTAGTGACTCCTGACCATGTTTCCGTGGTGACTAACAGGCAGCTCTTACCGATGATGGCAAAACCATCGGAACGGACAGGACGGTGACTGTAAACGTTATCGACCGGGGAGGGGGGGTGGCTTTGGCGCCTGCGATTAGCTCAGCTGGCGCCCCTTCAGAAGATGGCGTCCTGCACAATTGTCCGTCTTACCCTTGCCAGCATCTGCCGCCATTGCTGTCGAACCTGTGGCTGCTGCATGACCTCCACCCCGTTCCCTTGGCTGTAGAGTCCGTCCCGGACCATTCAGAGGAGGCTGTTTCTCATGTCCTCATCTCGACTTCCTCGATTCTACACAAACCTTGCACCAAGATGGGATGAAACTCATTACATTCACGTTAGCCTTTAACGGGGCTGTTCCAGAGCACAAACATGCGTCTGGAAGGCGCTTTGCCAAAGCCCACAGGATATAAACACTTACAAGTGGGATTCCGGGCCAAAATACAGGACAAAAAAAGTATGTTGCAAATACTGAATTGTGTAGCTTCTCGCACTGAAGTGATTGTTAATATTGTGAAAATCATTCATTTTAAAAGCAACCTTCATTTAGGAGTAAAGAGGATATAAACTGCATTTTGAAAATGTAATTAATTGGTTTTAATTGGCATTATTATTATTATTGGATTAGACACCGAGGTATGGGTACAGGATACAGGGTACGTTTATGGCCGTCACAGAATCTCACAGCCTTACAGGGGATGGCGAGAGTGCCCCCTAGCTGAAGCTCCCTGTCACACAGCAGGCCTCTTACCGGCCTTAAACATGCGTGAGCAAGCTGTGATTAACACCGCCATCAGAGGGGACGCTGAGGGATCCTGGCGAGAAGTCCATCCTTTCTGGGTGTGGGACCATGCAAGCGTGAGGGCGGGGGGGATGGGTGCTTTGTTTTTACTGTTTCCTAGAGCTCTGCTCAGCTGGGAACGAGACGTACACATAAACACCATCTGTCAGGTACAGGCGTACCTGCTAGGAGCATTTAACTAGGAGCGGGGGGGGGGG
>JAODUD010000045.1:5674546-5688467 GCA_026784285.1 Stomatorhinus walkeri
CGATGGACCGACATCCCCAGCGGGTTGTTTCCTGCGATGGACCGACATCCCCAGCGGGTTGTTTCCTGCGATGGACCGACATCCCCAGCGGGTTGTTTCCTGCGATGGACCAGCATCCCCAGCGGGTTGTTTCCTGCAATGGACCAGCATCCCCAGTAGGGTGTTCCTGGGTTTCCTCGATAGGCTCCTGGCTCCCATGACCCTCTGTTCTGCATTGGTTTGATATTCTGAATCATAATTCCAACCTGGCCTGCAGTACAGGAATCAGACAGGGGAAACATTCCCGTTATATTCAGGAATGAAAGCCTTCGTACCACTGCAGTGAGGTTTTGACAAGCACTTCAAATTTAATTTTACAAGGAAAATATGTCATATGAACTCCAATTAAGCTAATACCTAGCTAGGACCTTAATTAAGGACCACACTCTTATCACTATTACAACCAGGAAAAAATGTTGGTATGAAATAATGTCTTTGGTCTGGGAGATTCACTAATTATTTTGAATTTTACATTTTAAAAAAGATTTCCGAAAACTGTTTTCTTTGCTGTTTGGTTTTTTGTTCACATCTGCTATTTAATATCCACCAAGAGTAAAACGTTGTGATTTTGAGGCATTTCTTGTAGTAACAAATAAAATGAAAACCATTATATTTAATACTTCAACTTACATTTAAAAATCAAACCTGATTTTTCTTTGCTTGAATAATTCAGCCAGTGGCGATTAAATCAACGGACATGTGATTGTTTACGACATAGCTGTGAATCACTTGTCTGCAGAAAATCATGAAAGCGATCATAACACAACCCAGACATATTTTCATTTTAGGAAAACATTTAGTGAATCATGCAAACGGAGTCAACGGGAGGAGTCAAAGGGAATGCTTAAAGCTATTTATCTGTGTGGTGAATGTATATTTGCTCAGAACAAAAAACACAGTTTAACATCAGAATATATGCATATTGTCATGCCCACAGGGGTGCGACCAGACAGCTGCAACACATCCGGCAACAGTTAACCACCTTTAAAAGAGTTCCCAGCCCAAACGGGACTCGCAAAGTATTGAGCTGGTGTCTAGAAGCAATACCGGGAAACTCTCCTGTCTCTCGTTTGCCTTTGCCTTACCTGTCTACCCGGAGTACCATCCTTACCTGTTTGCCTTCCCTCCTCAGTCCAGCTCCCGCACCTGACCCACCTGTCCTGCCAAGCCCGGCTCCTCCTGTCCGTCCCTCCGTGTGTCCCTGTCTCGTGCCCCTTCGTGGGACGGATCTCCCGGATAACGGCCTCTGCTTACGGACGACTACGAGTACTGCACGCCGATCCCTCACCTACCTGTCAGCCTCCCCCGGTGGGGACGCCGCTCCATACCTCGTCCGCGATCCGAGCGCCGGGGCTGAGGATCCTCCATAGTCCGTCATTGTTGCTCTGATCTTTCCCGGTATTCAACTCAGTAATCACCCATCAAACCTCTGTTCACCTCTGATATTAGTTAAACAAGGTGTGCTATTGGAGTCAAAAATATACATGTAAATAAAGAGGTGATTTTAGGAGATAGTTTAGCCTTTTCAAACTAACACATATTGATAACCATAAAATCATAGTTTTACGCCAACATAAAGATAAATTAAACATAATTTCTATGACTATCTGACTTTTGCACAGTACTGTATATGTCCTAAGCATTTTTTTTTTTAATATACAGGAATCGGCCCCTGGGTTACATGAAAAGCACCTTCTTAAAGCCAAGGACTTCAATAGCTTCAGTCTACAGGCTGTACCTGGTCCATGACAAAGGTACGAACAGACCAAGCAAACCAAAGCCCCCCGGAATTGCATATTTCACACAACATAGCAGTGCAGGATAGGGAAATCTTCACTCATGAAAATAGCTAGCTATATATCTGACAGGAGCCCTGAACACAGTATCTCTGAATGCACTGAACCACACGGCCCCCTGAACACAGTATCTCTAAATCTGCTGAACTGCACAAACCGCCCAGACCCAAGACTATCTGCAGCAATCAAACATGCCGGAGAGAGCCAGTGTGCTCTTGATAGGCCCAAGCATGTGCAAGGTGGGAAGCGAAAAAGTATCGATATTTAAAATCTAATGTGCTGTCATAACGAAGCGGAAATAAGCTAAGTGCCGAGGGCAACGCCCATTAACGAGGATGCTTTACCCACCAATGCACACGGGGCGTTACAAGAAACAAAAGAAGCGTCCAAAGTTTGCGCACGTCTGCTTTCCGAAGTTCTGCAAGTTACTGAGCGAGGGAGGCGAAGGAATTTTTCAGACAGCATGAACATAGCCCAAGATTCACAGGCTTGCGATGAACGAAGGATAAACCCAGGAGAAAAAAAGAGAAACAAAAACACACAGCAGGTAATTAAATTACATAAATTTGCATGTTCTGCTGATATGTTGTAAGTAAAATATGTTCTTTCACACTGTAAAGAAAGTAGCAAAACAGCATTGTGTAATATATATGCTAATTTATAGGAGCGCTCACTCCTGGTTTAATCCCCTAATTCTTTTTACCTATGAAATATTTGTTGCCATAAATGTATGAACAAGGTATCACTAAAAACTGAAGCTGCAGGCCAAAGTGCTTCCAGCATATAATATCAGGAATTACATTTATATATCAGAAATTAAATATATATTTTTTTATTTAGTGGCGTGCTACGTGTAAAAACCGGGCAAACTTATAAACAAATAAAATGGAGAATTCTGATCACGTGGATCTCAGCTTTCATTCCAGTTTTAGCACCTGGAAGTATCACTTTCTCAGCTTTTTTTAATTCAATACATGTAGTCGTTAAATGGACCCTAATTAATGAGCATTTGTCGTCAATCCATTCGGAAGGACCAGAACATTCTGTGACTACGGCGGAGCAGGAGATCCAGAGGGCGGCGTGGCGGGCTGGCGGGGGGCTCGGACAGCTGGTGTGACTGGGCCTGCTGTTCGCCTCAAACCAGTGACATAATCAGCCACGTTTGATAGACACCCCCCCCCCCACCAAAGAAAACAGCACCTAATCTGCATTAACCTCTTAAGGTAAGACAAATATCTAACTAACCAGCTCTGGCTATGAGGCAGAGAACCCATCGACTGCCACCTGAACCCAAACCAGTTGATGCCCCCCCCCTCCCCCATTGCAATGCATCGCCGATCAGAGAGATCTGCTGAAAGAGCTCGTTCTTCCTGATCTCCCAACTTCCTGCTTTACAATGCTTGGAATGCTTCAGGAAAAACAATGGCTCAAGGGGGGCTGGGAGCCACTTGAGGAGGACGCTCGGGACGCTACAATTTGAACCAAGACACTAATAGCCATCATGCATCAGCCTGCCAGGCCACACGGGGTTAAACTTTTGAGGGTTCATTAGACCACACGCATCTGCTGTGTAGGGAAGCTACTGTGCCAGTTTGACATGTTAGCATCTTTTAGCGGCTCTTCTGCTCACAAAGGAGGATTTATTCTATTCAGGTTCTGTTATTCTACAAGGCTCGTTGTCACAATGAAGTGTACTGTTGCCAAAAATGTAATTTGTTTGCTAATTAGTATCACGCTAACACTGATACTACAAGTCAATGGAAAATAAGGCGCGCGCGCACACACACACCGCCTCCATTTTTACTCAGATGCTAAATTAATCCCCGGGGAAGGTTGTGAATCTGGTTTGGAATTTTGTTAAAAGGCTTAAAATGTCAGAATGTGAAAATGTACATTTCCAAGGAGAATGTATTTAACCAGGGAAATGTGCTAGCCTCAAACTGATGGGGTTAACGCTTTAATTGCAGCTTCGAGATGTCAAGGAAATCACTCTACAGCAGCTTAAGGAAAAACACAGGTTGATACTGTATGTTATAAAGGTGACACAGGTTTTTAAGCCTGGAGAAAATATGACCTTCAGCTTAATTATTCATCATGACACATTTTACCAAACTGCCACTACAACAAATTAAATATTTTGCCGTCTGGAAGTCACACAATCAAATTCTCATTTACATTCTGCTTGCTTCTTTTTCTCATTTTTTTCTTCTAATCCCATCACTTCCTACAGTATCAGCATCAAAAAATTTCCTGCCATAATTATTTATCAGTATCGTAGCAATTAGCGGTTTGCTGCTCTGACCCGCAGAAGCGTAATTCGCGGGACGTGTGCTTTAGGAATTCGCGGTAGCACGTGAACAATGGAGCACAGATGGGAACAAAATGAATGCAATGGTCACGTCTGCTTCCTCCCTGGCGTCCTGCCAAGGGTAACCTCCTCAGCTACTGAAAAACAAAAGATTTAAATGACTCCCATGGCCATGAGGAATCTGCAGTCATGTGAAGCTAAATAAATAAAAATCATTTCCGCTGGCTATTAAAGCTCAGAAAGACTCCACGTATTCCAAAGCTAAGGTAAATTCTCAAAAAAAACTGTATGTTTCTCAGCAAAATCACAAAAAAATATTTAAGTGAATGACCAGGTGCAATGCACATACATGGAAGTTACTATAATCCAGTCTGTGTTAAATAGTCTATTTGGTGCCCAGTCCTAGGTTATTCCCTGCTGTGTTCCTGTAGCTTCCAGGATAGGCTCCAGACTCCTTGACCAGGCATATGACAAGTGGATATAGAAAATGGATGGACAGAAGGATGGATGGATGGAAATTAAATTTGTGCTTAAAACATTAGCTAAACAACTCAGAGGGCAGGCCTCCCCCCAAAAAAAAGACACGATAGTTAACATATATAGCAAATGTTTCTGTGTAAACATACGCATCTTGAGTCTGTAGGCTACAGGATCATCCCCACACTCTGCAGATTGTCACGAATACCATCTTTACTAAGCTGTACCCCAGTGCAAATCTGAGGCACAAAATCTACTGATCTGGTCCAGAGTGTGTGGCTAAACACACACATAAACGTTATTTAGAGTTGCATTAGGGGTGGGAAAGTCATTTCTTGATCCATAAAGCCAGAGGGAGACACCAGGGCGAAGCCCGCAGGCCCCTCGCCAATCTACCTCAGTAGCCCTGCCAAAGAAGGCAGAAGCACACAAACAAATCTTAGCGTCCCGGAAATAACGCTGCGGGACCAGGTCGTTTGTGGGAAGGGACAACGAATCATCCGAAACCCGGGAAAGACACTCCATCAAGCCAACTAGCCACGTTTCTGTGTTTCTTCTTTCCTTCCCGCCTGATTGTTTAGGGGCAGCGGCCTTTACGTCAGTCAGTTGACGAACATGTTCCGGAGGGAGGAAAGGCAGCAGACCCGTTCAGAGCATGCTCTCCCAGGACCTCCACCTCAGCAGCCGTTAGGGTTTATAACATAAACAAGGACACTCAGACAGTCACGCTCATGCAAGAAATCTTATGGCAAATCTATATTATTCCATCATAAACCTCAAATTACCTATATGAACAGCACTGGGGTACTTTACAAACCCTATTTGACTATTTACAAAGTAATAAAACTGTTACATACATGTAAATGCATGTGCAGACTTGTTGCAAATTTAAATCTCACTCCAGTCAGCTGACTAAACTTGGCAACCCTGATAACAGATTTATCATATGAAAATATTCTAATATTTTTTACAGATATATTAAGCTGTTGTCGCGCAGTAGCCTGAGCCAGTTATCGGCAGCTGATCTTGATGGTGAAACTTGCAATGTTAGCCTGCTACGATCTTAAGTGAGGAAAATGGTGAGATAAAAATATATTGTTATATCACTATTTATTTAGCCACCCACAGGGCAGAAACACCAGCAGCAACAGAAATAGGTATCTAAATTGTGGCATGAAATTAAACTATCAAACAATTGACATTAGACAGTAGACATAGGCTTATATGCATAAAACAGGCTACGTAAAACTATGTTTGAGCAATATTTCATTTTTCATACTGTCATACAGTCCATACATTATACCGTGGTATATGTCAGACGGTATTTTCCAAAGCAATGCTATTTATTCACAAAGCGGGGAGGTGAGGGGTCTCTGCAATAATAACTGCCAGCAAAATTCAAAAGTTACTGTACCACTACATTATTCTTGAAAATCACACGTTGTTCCACTAGCCTACTTGTTGGGGAGTTTCAGCCATTTTGGCTAGCTCAATTCATTAATTGCAGTCTGCCCCTAGTGGCCAATCATGTGTTTTATGTTATGCAACAAAGACAAATTAGGAGATGAAGAAATGAGGAAACTTGATGACTTAACTGTTGCCAACATAAACCATGAAAAATTCAAACCTGGATTTCTGTTGTCGAATATGTAAATGTTTTTCAAATTTAAATTTTACCTGAATAATACAATTTGACCTCCCGGTCCTAGTGCCTATCCCTTTACATCCAATGCATCTGCTATTTATTGCTTCTCGTCATCTCTTTTCGCACTCCTTTTGGCCCTATTGTCTCCCCCCACTGGTCTCCAACCTGTAAATAGGCAAAACAAGACAATAAAAGCTTGAAATTTACACGTCGAGCACATGCTTCCTCCCAAATCCAAAAAACTCGCAATTGCCTCATTTGCATTTCTAGATTTCCCCCAGTGAGCAATTGATGGCCGTCCCCTTTGACTCCTTGGGTAGGTCCCAGGCTAGCATGACCTTATACTGCTTAAAAAGTTATATAATGGTTTGATGGAAAGGATTCCATAATGTGGGGTGAGAACACAGAAAGCCCACAAGCAGCGCTGAGCTATAACTTATATTTACATCAAAAGCTATAATGCACAATTACTACAGCAAGACCAGGATCTCAAAGGGAAGATCTAAAATTTGAGGGACCAGCAAGTGAGTCTAAGCTCAGTTTTACAAAACAAGTGACCCATGGGAACAGCTGAGCAAAGGGTGGCCTCATTTCTTAGCTAGTTCGCAAAGGAGCCGAGCTGCCCCACTGCCCTCCCCCCCCCGAACCCCCCCACAAATGTTATGATCTTGATGAGTAGAGCACTTAGTCCTTTACCTTGGTGGGCAATAATTAGAGGCAAGTGTCAGCGAACCTATGGGACGATAATTACAGCAGCCAGAGCTAAGGGTGACACTTATCACCCCCCCCCCCACACGGGTTGTGACATCGCTGTTTTCTACCATGTTAAAATGTCCAGGCCTTATGCTGTCCTGCACACGGTTTTGTTTCTGCATTTCTTGCTGTCATGGCAACAAGATACCCTTTTATATAAATAAGGAGGTAAGCCGCTTTTCCAGCATAAATCGCATGTGATACAGGATATACAACCAAGGCCCATCTGCGTAACCCCAACCCACCAAAATTAAAAAAAGTCAATCTTTGTAACAAGATCTAAAAAACAGCTTCCTTTGACGCTAATGTCCCCCCTGGTGTCAGCTGAGCACCAGCAGCGTGGTTCAGAAAGCAGGCCTTGGTAGCGATCATTGTTTCACTTATGAATATTAATGCATCTTTAATTCTAGGCTGCTTTAAATGCCCACATGAAACAGGTCCGGCTCCTGTTCAAACCGTGTATCAGACGGCCCCGATATTAAAGCCTAGCCTTTGATTCTTAATTGCAGAGGCGCCGACATCAGCGGCAGAGTGAATGTAAAGCTTTAATTAACTTGTATCACAGTTACCCTTGGCTGTCGCTGGCACAGGGGGAGTGTCACATTAACCCACATTCCTGAAACACGCGGTGCAAAAGGAAGACAGTGAGGGCACATGAAAATTATTAAAACATGTGACCTAGTCTATGGCACTAAAGGGGGGAGGGATATGGACACCTTTGTTTATGCACCTCAAACAACTGAGATCATTAATACCCCAAAACTACTTGGCTACGACAAAGAAAGCTGATTTGTTCCTACCCAATCTTATTGATACGGTGTCTCAACTATGAGCATTTGACTTGCACCAACTGCTCAGAATCTCACACAGCAACACGCAAACTGCTTTTGCAGTTCAGGTGATTCAGGGCACAAAAATGGCCAGTTTAATGGGATGGCAGGGTATGGTGTATGAGGGTCTGCCCCCTGCTGGTGGGTTATAGGTACTCCAAACACACTGAACCTGAGGCCAGAGAGGAACAACATTCGCCATGACCATATAAATATGTTCACAGACGTGAGAAATCTGAATATCTTGAAGCGGACTCGGGAAAGGAGGTTGTTTTAATTACCTGTCAAGATGACAGGACAGGCATAATTTAGTGTGTGAATCCATGCAAGAAAGTCATGACAATTTTTTAATTAATAATGCATTTATTGGAGAGCAAATCATGTTTAAAATAATCCCATGCTAAGGCAGTAATGAATTAACATGGAATAGTGTAAAATCAGGCAGAGTTATATTACATATGCACAATTCTTATTATGGGACGGGCAAAACTTATGGCAATGTAATCATTACAAGGTACTATATGCAAATTCTCTCAAACACACCCAAGTGGAAGCAGGACTCAGATTAAAATGTTTACACCGATAAAAGCCTCCAAAAATGTGTAGGAGTCCCTCAGAGGAGGGCAGTTAACACACTGCCCCCCCCCCCCCCATGACAGTGTCAGCACAAAAATGGGGGAGCATTAAAATATTCCTCATTAAAAGCCTTTCACAGAAACATACCTCTGAACTTTAATACAAGTCTTAAAACTGTTAAAATCAAAACCCGCATGGTGTTTGTCGTAAAGGTGGTGGTTTCAGGCTGCGTAAAAACACATGAAATGTCAGCATAGGACACAAACTGAAGAGAAGTCCCAGAACAGGGAATATTTACAGCAAAACTACTTTCATATGAAAATAAGCACAAACCACATTTTCAGCGTGATGTTCAAAAAAAAAAAAAAAAAAAAAACGAAACAGTAACAGTCAACTGAACAAAGAATTACTTTCAAACAGTGGAGGATAACAAGACTACACATCCAGGAACAGCAGCGCATCAATACAGTGAGATTACCCTACACAGCCCAATTACAGCGGATCACAGGACCGCCGGTGCGCCAGCATGGGCGTATCCAGTCAGAAAAAAAAAAAAAAAAAAAAAAAAAAAAGCACGCGGTGTGAGCGGGGCAGTCACCCAAAGAGGGCGCTCTTCTCTCTTCCCGCGCCAACGCTGAGGCTCACCTCTGACGCACATCCCGTTAGCAGGCCTTTCCTGCTTTATTTTTCGGCTTCCTTTTTAAAAGCTTATTAACCACCCACTTTTTTTTCTTTTTGATTTTATTTTTGCCTGTTTTAAAAAAAAAAAAAAAAAAAAAAAAAAAATTTGGCAGGTAAATCGCATGTTAGTCTCCCACTACTACAAAATGCAAGCAAAGGAAAATTCCGGCAACACTTTCTCCTGAATTCTGTATGTGTATGAGATCGCATGGTTTTCTATTCAAGCTCGTCTGTTTGGACAGAGAAGCTGAGGGCCAGGGGGCTGGGGTCCAGGGCAGCACGAGGGGCACTGAGACTCACCGAGCTGCTCCATCATCTGGCTCAGCTGCTCGTCCTCCTCCTTCTCCCTAAACAGCAGCCAGTACGTCACACACCCACAGAGTGACTTTACAAATCGCACTCAACATGCCAGATGGGATTGGATATGGACACCTTTCTTTATGCACCTCAAACAACTGGGAAACTTGGTAAAGTAAGAGCAGGCAATACACATTGGGAAAAGTGGAGTATAGATTATTCGTAGTAAAGAATTCATTGTTTTATTGCAATTTCCAATCTAACCTTACAGATGCTTTTCATGGCGTTACGGCACCTGGGCACAAGACGGATGCTATACATAAATGCTTGATATCATTTGGTCTATATTTTTAAAACTGATCTCTTCAGATTCCAGGTTCGCTGTGGAGGTCAGATGGTCACGCGGCTGCCTGAGACTTTTACAGATTCACCAGCAGGCACGGGTGAGAGGCTTCCGTCAAGCCGTTTACCTTAAAGAGATCTGGGATCGGCAGATGATTCACTTCTATATTATACAGAAGGCTTGATCTTCTCGGCATACAAATCATAATTTCTACACAGTGAAGGTGGTTTGAGAACCTTTAAAAAGTTGTGAAGAAAAAAAAAGAAAATTGCCAAACACCTCCTCCAACTTGGAGTAGAAAGCTTTAGTCTTCCCAACTAACTACGTCCAATTTAACAAGGGCTCTAAATGTGCCATCATTCAAGACCTGTTACCAAGAGATGGCCAACCAGATGCTGTAGGGTTCAGCTGTAGGGTTAAAGGGGAAGAGCGCAGGGGGGGCGCTGACCTCAGCCGGTCCTCATCCAACACCTCGATGATGGCGTTCCTGTCGTTGACGATCTCCAGAAGCTTGGCCATAAGCTCTTCCTCCCGCTTGCGATCAGCAGCCGTCTTCAGATAACCTGCATTAATGGGGGGGGCGTGGCTACATATGACACAGCAGGACTGCGTACTACAGACCCCCCAAGGTGGTCTGCCCGCCTCGTGATGAGACCGCGGCGACTCACTCGGCTTCTCCATCAGCCTCCGCAGCTGCACCTCCACCTCAGGCTGCTGCTCCTCCAAATCCTGAGTTTTCGCACTAAACAGCAAAGCCGCAGACAGAACTCCAGGTAAATATTGGCCACACGGCTGTGGCTAGGTAAGCGGCCGGGCTCCCCCTGCTGGAAGACGGTGGCCTTACATGTAGACCAGCTCAGACTCCTTTCGCACATGACTCTGCTTCTCGCTAATGAGGGCGAACCAGTCCACCATCAACTCGTCAAAAATATCATCCTGTCCTTCTGAAACACAAAAGCACCACCAGCAGGTGAGAGACGCGCCAGAAATGCTCATGTGCGGAGTGTATAATGACGATGTGATGCATGGGAATTTAGGAGGAATCACTGATGCATACTAGCACTTTTTACAAAAATGTATGTTAGCAGTTAACAGATCCATTATGGACATTTTTTGGTCTTAAGTGCACTGAATTTGTCCCCCCCAAGCCATAAAAAAGTCAGCATACATTTAGAAGGGATTTACTATGCATTTGTACCAAAATTCAATTTGAAATATATATTTAAAAATATGATACAGCTCCCCTCAGACACCCATTTGACATTGGAGTCGACTACAGTTCATCTGACATTTTCAATTAGCTCCTCCTCAGTTCTCCTTAATGGAGCCGTGCTGGCCTAGGAGACAGGAGACGCAGCAGGTCCCGTTTAAACTGAGGAGTCTGTCGTCAGTAGGACAGCCGGCTGGGTGGCAAGTCTGCAGACTCCAGACAATAAGTCACCGATGTGTCAGAGCTCCTTCAAGGTCATTTCGGGGGGGGGGGGGGGGCCCACGCCACCCCCCCCCAAAAACCACAACCCCCCCCCCCCCCCCACCAGGCCACCCACCCCCATACTCCAAAGCCAGCCGGAGTTCCCCCCCTAACCTGTTTCCATCTTGAATATGAGTCCCACAGAGACTGGAGGCTTATTGGGAAGAAAATGAAGATCACTGGAAGGAGAGAGACCATATTTGGTTCTTTGCGACAAAGCACTTCATGAGTGAGGCTTTACATCTGACAGCGGTACTTCACACATACAGTTTAGGAATAGGAGCATTCAGTGACCATTAAAGATTGGGATATCAACCAGGTCAGTGATACACCCTTAAGGGGGGTGTGTGGCGAGTTAGGAGTCTTTGCCAGTTACCAGGAGGTCACCAGCTCAAATCCCTTACATTGAAAATCATTTTTCAGCCCTTGGGCAAGGACCTTTTAAAGAAAGAAAGAAAGAAAAAAAAAAAAAACCATAAAAACTGCTCTGGGGTGCTGGATAAGAGGCTAAACCTGCACCCTAACCCGCAGCCTCCCTGTACAGGGTCTCAAGGACACACACAGGGTTCCTCTGCACCTGTACAAATGGCTAACAAGCGTCACTGAGGGAACATCTGTGTTCTGCATGGTGATGAAGAGGCTCTATGTTCATGTTGGCCTCTGAGCTAAAGGCCTACAGCAGACCACATACAGCTCGCTGGGCGATGCTACAGGCCCAGGGCCTGCTGGCTGCCCCCCAGCTGAGGGTGCAGTTTGCACGCACATCCTACATGTCACTTGCTTCCCTCCAGGGAGTCCAGATTCCTGCTGCAGTCCGATAAACTGCAGCTGGGTGAAATGGTGTCACTAAGCCCATGCATCTCAGCCCGGTTTCCTGTCAGGTTGTGAATCTGGAGAGATACTCTGATGAGTACTGCCCTATCCAGGCTGTCCCGGCCACTTTCTCAGGACCACGAGGCTCACTGCGACTCTGTACCAGATTATTAAAAATATACACGGCCTTCACACCACGGCCATTTTCTCTAAGGATAACAGGAATAACCATCTTCATGGTACAAAGGGGCTCTCAGACAACCCCTATTGGTTAACCAGGGAGCACTACTTCCTGTCAAACAGGATGCGAGCACCGGGCTTGGCGGGACGTGCAATGACAGAGCGGCAGACCCCGGGCAGGACGGGGGAGCACACGGACAGAGCGGCAGACCCCGGGCAGGCCCCACACCTCTCTCGGCGTCCCGCAGACGGTGCTCCAGCTCCACACCCTGCCTTTCCAGTTCGCTCAGTCCATCCTCCAGTGCCTTCAGCTCCCGCTGGATCTCCTCCTTTGAGATATATGACGACTGCTCCTGAAATTAGCAGGACAAAGCAGAACGCCACTCGCAGCACAGACGCTCCCATTCACAAGGAAAAGAAAACAGTTTGTCCTGATGTAGACGCCATTGAGCACTAACAGCTAGCAACAATGCTAAAGAGTGTAGAAGCATCTACATAGTACAGAGCCCAGAAACGGTCATAAAATTACATCCCTCACACCCACTTAATTAAACGTAGCCCAACTAGGTCATTTTCTGGTCTCACCTCTATGAAAAAAAATGTATTTATAATTAGTAAAGTTGTACAGCACAAACACACAGAGGAAATCCCTTCACGGCAGAGCCCCCCCTGCCCCCCCCCCTTAATTCCAGTAAGCATTGTGGAGGACCCTGACCTTTTTCTGATTCTCCCCACACTCTTACCAGGCTCCTCCTGCTGACGGCATTTTAATTCATCTTTTGCAGACTTTTGTCTTGGGCACAATTTATCAGAAGGCAGCACAGCCCCAGGATAGATTTATCTATGAGGCTCTAAACAGACTCCTGTCAATTGTAACCCCCACGCTCCGCTATCAGCAATTGAAGGACCACATGTCAGAAGCATAATTAATGTGTAACGGCCCTACCTTGGGTGACTCCATTTCAGGCTTAAGGCTGTACGGGGAAGGTGAACCTTTAACAGCATTCAAACCTGAGAGAATGGGGGGGGGGGGGGTGGGATAATCAATAAATACTTAGCTGGCTAATTAGAATTGTAAAGTTTTCCCAGGCGCAGTTATGCACCTTGTCACTGAGCAGGCAGCAGCACATGACCGTGTGATGGTTGGGGGGGGGGGGGGGGATTTGCAATTTGAGCTGAAGGTCTGGTCAAAGAAAAAAAAAAAAGATTTCCTCCTTGAGTGCACCTTAGCTGAAAAGTTGCTGCAAAATCATGACTGCGATGCAAAGGAGTGGGAGATATTATTCTGACAGGTTGGGTTGCTACTTCTATCCAGTGGAGTATGCAGGGGGTGGGGTCACAAGGGCACTGGCCTCTCCTGAAAGCTGATTGGTTCCTTGGGACCCCCTCTGTCACCAATCAATTCAAAACACATCACTGACTAGCAATTTTGTATGAATTATGGACCCTCTTATAGCCCTGCTGGAGTCGGCCCAGTTACTAACCTTCCTGCCATGTTCGAGCGCCAAAGACGATGCCTACCTGGGTTGGCATGGGCCTCGCCGAAGGCCCTGGGGGACGTCGCCGCGGGCCGAGCCTGCCGGCTGCTGCTGGTGTCACTGAGGCCCCCTGTTGTCTTCTCAGGGGCCAAGGAGCTCAATTTGACAAAAGCTGCAGGGCTAGGGAGAGAGTAGGGGGGGGGGGGGGTTCAACCAACCCCCGTGGGTCATGGC
>JAODUD010000045.1:5731887-5747714 GCA_026784285.1 Stomatorhinus walkeri
TTCAAAAAACCCCCCCCCCCCCCCACCACACACACACACACACACACACACACACACACCCAATCTAACTTGAAAGAAAGTGAACTCACATGATCCCCCTTCCTCGTAATTAGAAACACATGCACCCCTTTGGCTCCAGCTATTCCTGATATCTTTGCAAAAGAAATTTGCGTCTGCAAGGCGAACCGCCTGGCGCCAATCCAAAGTCCATGCGGGTTACTCAGATCCTTTCGGAGGAAATAACTAAGGGATGAAAAATCACTAGACACTCCAAGTATATGATAAATAAGAGAGAAAGTGGATGCAGGGATTATTTGAAAAATAGTCACCATTTTACATTTTTTATATTTCATTATCTTGACTATAATCTGTCCAATGCACAGGGAATTAAGTGAGTTAAATCCTTACAGACAGCGTCTCGTCAGAAGGGAACGAAAGAGGACAACACAGTAGGCCTAATTCTAAAAATTTACATCCATCGAGTCTGGACACAGGTGTAAATATTTAAAAAGGAAAGAGAAATGTGAACATTTGCAATCGTTTGCAAATCGTTGCAATTTTCGCTACTTTATTTACGCGGCACTACACAAATACTCCGAAATCAGCCTGTTGCATCAGACGCGGCCCAGTGTGAATCACGGGGTGGCAGTAAAGAGTGATTTGCAAACGAAAGTGTTCGTCAGTGAATTGCTGGATACAGCACTGTCGATTAAAGGTTAATTATAAATAAAAATAAATATATTTAAAGAAATAACATATATTGTGTCGAGCAGTTTGTGTTTTGAAGAGCTACACAAATACAAAAAATGTTATTGCATTCATGAACAACGACGTATAAATAAACTAAAAATGTAACCAAGGCCAAAAAAAACCTTTGTGTGTGATCCTAAATAAGGCCGTCGTCTCGGCCAAGGTAACTACAGCAGCCCAACGGCGCCTTTGTCCAGGTCAGCTGAATCATTGCAGCAAGTCAGTAGTTCTGGTGGCACCGCGGACCGTGTGTCCTGTGCAGATAAATCATTAATACATCGATCGAAGTAAGCCTACATTTGGACATGGTCGTCAATGGGTCGCGCAAGACAGGGTGAGCTGCAACAATATATGTCCAACTATTTTGTTAGATTTGTGTTTCTTTACTATGGAGTCAGAATAGTGTCATATATGCTTGTATGTGTACTTTCCAATTTTCACCCGTAAAATTAAATTTGCTCGCATTGAACACAATTTTAATTCGCAAAATACTGAACAGAAATACGCGTCACGTGATCTGTGAGATTTGTGAATGAACGTGAAAAACATTTTGCTAATACACGTCATTTTTTTGTAAATGCGAAACCAGACATCTTAAAAATATTTTTTACAAAGATAGAATGGTTTTCAAGTATAAAACCTGTATTGCAAGTCCCAGTCCTCTTGCAAATACCAACCTGCGAGTGCAAATTCAAATCCATAATTTTGGCACTAACTTGCCTAGCGCTTTGCAGATAAATATTTGCTCGCATAGCCACCAATCAAATTAATTAATTTTGTTGCCAATCATAAAACCACTGGTGTCCTGCATAATACCACAACCATACTACTGGATAATTACTGTATCATGAATTACTTGTTTTATGTGTTCATGTAACTTAGAATAAAATACTACAGCACTCCTTTTAAAAACATATCTATTCATTGTTATTAGATCAGCTACGTACGTTGTCAGACATTAAAAACAAAACCTTCACGGTCTTAGCTAGTAGACTTGGTATGAAACAATTTAATAAGTAACCTATAGTTAGCATTCAAAAAAGTGTTTTGCTAATTTTAAAACATGTCAACTGAAACACCCAGCTAAAAAGAATTAGCATCGGTAAACAAGTTAATTACATGATAGTTTGATAAGGCGTTATTATATGCGAGCAAATATTTATCTGCAAAGCGCTGGGAAAGTTAGTGCCAAAATTATTTATGTGCGGAAGTGTGAATTTGCACTCGCAGGTTGGTATTTGCAAGAGGACTTGGATTTGCAATACAGGTTTTGTACTTGAAAACCATTCTATCTTTGTAAAAATATTTTATGAAGATGTTTGATTTCACATTTACAAAACAATATTGACGTGTATTTGCAAAATGTTTTTCCACGTTCATTCACAAATCTTCATATACAAGTAGAGATCACGTGATCTGTATTTCTGTTCAGAATTTTGCGAATGAAAATTGTGTTCAGTGCGAGCAAATTTCATTTTATGGGTGCAAAATGGAAAGTACACATACAAGTATATATGGCACTATTCTGACTCCATACTTTCCCCTTGAAAAATCCAAAACATCCACTTTACATAACCTACATCTCCAAATCAGGCAGAATCGGTGCGAAAGAATACAGTCATGCTGAAGCTGCAGATCTTCAGGTTACACAAGGACGGAAGTGAAGCATGACCACACGGCTGACCCCTCCGTCCCCTCTCCCTAAAACTGCGATGTGATAAAGATGTGTGCCATTTCCTAGTATTAGTTTACCCTATGTGTGGTAAGAGGGCAATCCTTAAATGCTTGCTAAGTGCACAAATGCAAGACTTTAATTCATTAACAATAATTTTAAAAGGGTTATGTAAAGCCTTAAGTGCTCATCAGCGCAGTTTTAATCGCCCCGGGCTATTTGCGGCCAGGCTCCGCTTTCCCGCCAGGATGACGTCAGCCCAGAGTTATTTTCATGAATGGAGGGGGGGGGGGGCGTTCACGAGGAGCCACTGACGTCGCCGCTCGCGGAAGCGGGCGCAGGAATGCGGGTACACCACCGCTACACTGTTGTTGTTTTGCACTCGGTCCGCCATCGGGGCACTTCTCCGACTTTCTCGCCGGGATCCGAAATCCACCGGCTCACCAGCGATCGCAACCGCGGGACTTGCCTAACCCCGTGAGAGCCGTCCGCGTCCCCTGGGTAAGCTGTACCAATTTAATCATGTTCCTATAAGTATTCTGAAGTCTTGCTGCTATTTACATGCGGATGCGTTTTAGGGGCTTATTCGGGGAGAAAGCGACGCTCATTGTACTGAAATCAGTCAGTATACACGTGAATGGACACTACGCTGTAGCCAGGATAAGAAAAACACTTTCGGGTATATTATAGGTAAACTTCTCAATAACAACATCGGTAGTCTGCCTCCCAAGTAGTGCGAACATGTGCTTACGAGAAGGTCGCTGTGGCCAAGGGGCGAAAAAGTTTTGGTAGCACTTGTTTAGACCAAGTGGTGTAAATCCCGCTCACATTTCATAATGTCTTCATACTAGTCGTTTTCTAAACTGCGTTTGATTGCGTGATACTTGCGTGTCTATGGATACTTATTTTTTGGAGTATATTTATATTGCACTTCGGTTGCACCTATACTGAGAGCCGTGGAGACACGTTTCTTTAAGTGATCCGGCGAAGCACCACGCTGTTTGTTTGTTTATTTATTTAAGCGACTGCACGCGGAGATCGCACGTGGTCTTTGGGGATCGCCGGACAAAGGGCATGGTGTGGGAGACCACCGAAGGAGACGAGGTGAAGGGGGGGGGGGGCAATACGGAGGGAACGGGTCCATCGGGATACGCCTGATTCCGCGCCGGACGGGCGCAGGGGGGCGTGCTGGCTGGCGCTCCGGTCCGGTGGGTCGCTTGGTGGAGATAAGACCGCGCGTCCCGTTCCCCTTCCTGGAAAAAGTGAGGCACGTTAATTGTTACTCGTAAAGAAAATAGAATACGTGCTAACAAAAGTGTTCATAATCATGTCTAATATCTGTATGTGTTTTACACTGCACATGTGCTTCATATCTATCTATCTATCATTGGTAATATAATATTACATACAAACAAAAATATTTACAAAATGAATCAACATGAGGTTTAAATCCAACCCCTGCTCTGATCAGTATTACTAAGGGGATTGCTGGACAATGTCCACCAGTGACCCAAAGCAAAATCTGAATGTTGAGTAGGATGATCGAGCCCAATCCCCCATTCATAACACCTTCTGACAAAACATACATCCAGTTTTAGGTCCCTTGTGGCTGCAACCTCAGGGTTTGGAGAAATCAAGAATCAATCATCTACATGGCAAGAACGTCGCAGCAAATGCACCGACTGCATATAAAACGGCATGGGAGCTGAGATGAGTCGATTCTGAGGAGCTCTGAGTCGGCACTGAGTAAGGCTGGAGGTACGAGGCAGAGTGACAGATGCGTGGACTCTGACACGTGCTGGGTGCTGATTTCAGTTCCATAAACTAAGCAATAGGAGCTTGTTGGTTTCCTTTTGAAAATTCATCTGAATTTGTGCGGCTAATGTGCTATTAAAGCGACTGATGTCACTGTCTGAAAAGGCGTCTAATAAAGCAGATGAACAGAAGTCTTTTAGCTGGTTTGCATTTGTGGAAACTCTGTAAAAAGCAGCTTGATAATGTTCTCATCTCGGCGGAATATATTTGGATGTGTTGCCCTGCTAGGAACTACACCCTGGCAGCAAAGTTGAGTCATCGCTTGGAACGATGATGATTCATCTCCCTTTCAGCAGATCGCACTTTGGAGAAGCCGCCGTTCAGATATATGAAATTTTCTGCTATCCTGTTTGCTCGCGATCTTGATGTAGCTCGTTGGGAATGTGATCGGCGATGCATGGAGCTGGTTTTGCATGGGGAGACTCGTCGTCTGCTGAACGGTGTGGAAGACCTCTCCCTGTGTTGTGGCACGAGTCGTAGTGGCTTTTCGAAATGTTCAGTCTGACATTTTCCATTTTTTGTTTTCTTTGGTTCGGTTGGTATCTGAATTCCAGCAGGTGAACTGCTCTTGTGTGGGGAGAATGCAAACCCTCTCCATGATCTGCAATACGAAACCTAGTCAGGTTACATCCACCCTGTCTCCATGGAAACACACACACACAAACTTACCAGGCAGATGTCCAAACATGTCTTTCCCATGGTTTCTGTTTTAGCTAAACAGGACGTGAAAAAAACAGTGCTTTTCATGTTTCGCCAATGACAGCATGTCTGTGGGCGAAGATCATTTTAAAAAAAGTCTCCTCCCTTGAACTTGTGTCGTCACCGATCTGTGTGCAAATGGGCCTTTTTAGTCCAAGACAGAAGCAAGTTTGATCGCCCTTGTCTAACTCACGCCCACATGTCCCCCAGCATGTACACCATGTGATACCGTAGGAGATTAACCACAGGTCAGCTTGTGTGAATCTTTAAATCGGTCGTTCCCATGAAGATCTCATTGCTTACAAGACACATAAATACGATTCAGTCTACATTTTTTGTTTTCCTGATTAATCTATGTGCATTTCACCTAAGAGCATGACATCAGAACAGAGGAAACAGTTTAGCTGTAATGTTAAGACCGACAGAGAATTACTCATTTTGTTGTTGTTTTATTTTTTTCCTCTGGTTTTAAAAAATGTTTTTTGATTTTACAAAGAATGCTGGCCAATGATAAATTTGTTTTATGGAACTGGTATCTACAACCACAATAATACTCACCCTGTCAGTGATGGGACATTTTGTAGCTCAATGGGCTAGTGACATGTGTTCAGAAGGTTGTTGGTTCCAGTCCCTCAGTGAGCAGTGCAACCACAATTGGGCCAAAGGGTAAGGCTCCAAGGAAGCCATAAGCTGTCAGAGCAGGTGGGACCTGCTGGATCACACTGGGCCAAGAGTAAGTTTCTGCCTCTGGTCAGGAGTGGGATGCACATGGTGCTTGGCCTACAATGGCAATCTTGCACATGAGGATGGTACTAGGGGGTTGAGATTGCAGGTTGAGGTTGATCTGCAGGAATAAAAACTTCTTGGGGGGGTGCGGGGGGCGGAGTATGCTCTGCTATGGTCTTAGGGAGGTGCTGCTCACCCCTTTATTGGATTTTTATGCACAAATCGACACCCCTTGCCATGGTGAAGGTGGTAGCCTGTGGTAGTTTAGTCTGTTATTTATTGAGTTGAACCTGATGCACTGATTCACATTATTTATAGCTTTCTATTTTTTTTGTATATTACTGTAAGTTTTCCTAGGAGAATAATACTTCGGCCGAAAGTATGTCAGCGGCGTGTAATTAAGGCGAATCTGGCTGCTTGTGACACGGCCCTGCGTTCCGGGCACCGACATTGGCTGAGTATTGGCGGCTCGTGCCGTAAAATATGCCTGCCGACAGACGCGGGCAGCCAAAGCGTGTGGGGGGAACGCTCCCCAGTCCTGCATTCCCAGCATGCTCTGCCCATCCGTGCTGTGGTCTCGAAAGGTTATGCATCTGCCGCCGCGTGGTCCGGAGACATCGGAGGCAAAATACTGTGTAGTTTACGGTTGGGGGGGGGGATTCAAGAAGGTTTCATAGTACCACAGAACAGAAGAAGAGGCTAGTTTTCATGGGGGGGACATTAATCTATCTGGGAGTGGGGGTCTTTGATAGACTGTTACCTTCCTGGTGTCTTTTCTGCTGATGCTTTTATAGTATTGTTTTGTGGGCGACTTGTGATGAACGCAGGGATGGCCGTTAATGCGTGTGATGCAAGCTGCTGACATCAGCGATCTCAAAATGGTTTCCTCTTAGATTAAATCAGGCCATATTTGTCCACGGTCAGTACATGCTTTACATTCCCGTGAATTCACGTGACTGCCTCTCGTCCCCACACCCTTACCCGACTGGAAAGTAGATTATTCTGTGCAGATGTCACCCCACCCCCGGCTTCTGCAGAAATTGTTAGTGGTCATGCCAACCATTTCCATGGAGCCCATGGCTTTCCCTGCTGTCCGGTGAAGCGCCAGGGCTTTCCTGGAAACGTCAGACGAACGGGGCGTAACTCCCTCTAGGCATCCAGTCCCCGTTTCTACCAGTAAACAGTGATGAGTCATGGCTCTGCTATGCTCCTCTTTTACAGAAGGTCTCTCCGAGCGGTGCGGGAGACTGCCATGAAGACGGAGTGAGGCTGGTTGGGTGGGCGGGCGCGTGCCCCTCCACCCCACGGTGCTGGCACCCCCACATGCAGCATAACACCATTTCTGCTGACCTGACTGTAAAAACAGCTGCGGGAGTTGTCCGTTTCTACACATGCATCCAGACTGGTTTGACAGACCTTCTCCGCTATACCGTCTCCCTGCATTTCCATAATTTAGCAGACTCTTCTGCCCAAAGTGGCGCACAAGAGAGGAAAGCTTGAAGCAGAGCACGATCAGCCAGCAATCCAGGAGCAGATGGGTTTAAGGGCATTGCTCTTTGGCCTGATTCTGATTGCTCTCCCCAAAATGGGATTGGAACCAACAACCTTCTGGACACTGGTCACTTTCCCACTGAGCTACATAATGTCCCATCCCTAACAGGTGAGCTCTTTTGTGGTTGTAGATGCTGGGGCTATAAATTAAACCTTAATTTTTATTTTTTATTTTTGTTACTAAAGGGAATTACTGCTGCTGTGCTGATTTCATTCTGCCCCGAGTTTCACAAATGCTGTATTGCATTATCCATTCATCCATCCAGAATAACCCATACTGTAGCCATCAAAAAATAAATCGACAAATAACCAAGTGAGTCCACTCGTACCAAGGGCATTGATATATGAGCCTCCTATAATCCGCTAAATTACCAGCAGCATGGTCCCCTGATTGCTGCTGGCATTGATCCTCCTGAGGGCTGTTAGCACCAGTGAGTTTTATCTTAGGCCACGCCCTTTGGTGAAACCTGGCCCCGCCCCCATAAGGCTGATAGCAGTAACTGTACGGCGTTGTCCGTCTGCTTTTTGGGGGCCTTGGCTGACTGCTGTGGCCTGATGGGGAATATGAGCCACGACTGTCCTACCACATGGACTCTGTGGCCGACTAAACATCTTATCAGCCCCCTCAGGCGCGGTGACTAAGCTGCTCAGGGCGTGGGCTGTGTGTGAGACTTTTTCGCCCGTGAACTCACCCCCCCCCCCCCCTCTGGAACCAGTTCAAGCTCCTTTCACTTGCTCCTGCTCAGACCAGACTGTTTTGATTGCCGGCAGTTCGTCTCTTGCTCAGTTTTTCCCCGTCGTTCCAGGCACTTTGACCAGTTGACACCACCACCGTTAGGTCTCGCGGCGTAATTCCGAAGCCAGTGCGCAGCTCAGTGAGTTAGGGGGCTGTGCCCGTGATCAGAAGATTGCTGGTTCGAATCTCATGGTCGGTCATTAATCCCAATTGCTCTAGTGACTGCCTAACCCTCCTTTCTCGACTGTACATCACTTTGGATAATCATTAGGTCTTAAACATGCCAATCTTTTTGATAGAGATAATTGTCCTCCACCCCCTAATGCTGGTCCTTTGACATATGGTGGGTGAATCCAGTGTGCCTCTTACCCAGTCTCCTTTGGGTTAAATCAGACAGTGATTGGCAGCCCCGTGATTCCGCCCACACTGGACCTCGATGCATCACCTCCTCTGTTACCATGTGACGCCGGTAGAAGTGTTTTGCTGAAGCAGTAAATGTCAATGTATGTCAGCCGCAACCTATGTACCTGTGACCTTTTCTGGCCCCCGTCCTCACTCCGTTCCTCCCGCGACCCTCCCGCACCTGTCCGCCAACTCTGTGTCTTTGACTGTGACTCAGGATTCTGGCTCACTCTCGACCGTGTAATCACCTCACCTCAGCAGGTTTTTTTTTCTTCGTAGAATATCCTGAACTGAGGGGACGCACGGCCTGTGCTTTTAGGTAAGCCTTGAAGGAATTTTAAGGAAAGGATGTAGCCTCCATCTGTTGGCTGAGAGGATTGAGAAGATTTTAGCAAAAAAGATCTGGAAAAACTCCAGGGTCTCCTCATGACACATCCCTTTAGACAAAGTCCATGGATGTTGTGTAACTGTGTGTTCTTTATCTGCTGACTTGCTCCAGTGATTTCATGGCCAGACTGCGCACAGCTGACTAGTTACCAGCTTTTCTCCATTCGTGGAAGAGAAGGAATCTCACATGTTTCAACAGATCTCTTAGTTGATAAGGTATCGCCATCCAAACTTGGGCTGTATTTGAGTAAAGTGAGGGTCTGATCATGAATATAGTTGGTACAGTATGATCTGAGAGGGGGAATTAAGTTGAATTGCTCTGTTGAGCTCCTGATATTTCTCATTTATTGCATGACTGAACAAGCTTTAATAATTCATTGCTTCTCTCAATTTAGCCTAGGAAGAAAGTGAGTATGGTGAATAAGTGAGCTTCAGCAAGCGTCAGGATCACCAATAAGATTGGACATCTGTTTTAAGCTTTAATTCTTGTAAAAGATCCAGCTTAATCTCCTCCTGAATGTTCTTGGGTAACAAATACTTATTGGGAATGATGTCAACAGTGACTGAGTTTCTCAGCAACTGAATATCATGACTAAGTTTGTACAGTGAGAGTCAGTTACGTCGTGCTGCGTCTTTTATCTGGATGTCCGACGCTGCCGTTTTGGGTCTTAGACTAAGATGCTCTTCATCCGAAACTCGGAGGGAAACGCAGGCTTGAGGAATGGCTGGGAAGAGGGAGGTGTGGGAACTGGGGGGCCAAAACACTGCTGGCGGAGAAGCTTCAATCCAAGAAACGATTCCTGAGAAATCAAAGCGGGGTCATTAACAAAATCTAACACCAAGTACATTTTTGTAAACTATAATTGAATAAAGTATGAAAATAATAAAACTGAACAAATACTATAATAAATATTGCTTCCAAGATATGAAATAGAATAAATTACATTTTCAGTGACAAGTAGTGTTAAGTTGTGTAAAGCTAAAATATTGATTTATCTGTAAATGACCATTAATGTTTAATAATGACTTAACCCTTTTTGCCCATTTTGAGGACATTATTACATAACGTGCACTGTGGGATTCTTTCAGATTACATAAAATAACCCTGCAATTTATATCAAGTAGGCCTATGTCCCGAGAAATAAAAGTAGGCTAGTGAAACTCAAACGAAACTGAAATGTGTAAAAACTACGTAGAAATGCGTCTTTAAAATGAAAACGAATACAGCAACGCTGAAAACTAACTGAAACGAAACTGAATTTAATATGAAATTTGGAAACAAATGTATATATATATTGTTTAGGAATCAAAACGATAACGACACTGATATTTTAGGGAAGTCCGTGTTGTTTGCTGTCCATAACAGAGGTGTTTGGTTTTCAAAACACCAAACAGCTGTAGAATAAACACCCACATGCATAAGCGGGGAAAAGTACGCAATATCGCAGTGCTTTATGGATCTAATAAATCCCCGTATAATACCAAGGCATCCTCCAACTGCACTAACATGACGGCGCAAACTAGATGTAGCATCGCTTTTCTTTTAACTCAGATCGTTTAGTCTGCAAAATTTACCGTCAGCGTGTTCGCTAAAAATAACCGAGTCAGTTGAATATCCTCCTGTGCTGAGGTCCGGAAAAGCCGAGGGTAATATAACACGGGCCGGGGGGCAAACCGCATTGTCTACAGCAGGGGCCATCGGTGTAGGGGTGGTCTCTGTGTTTGAATTACATCAGTTTCATTTAGTCTTCTGGGATTTTTCCATATTGTATTATATTTCCCCCCGACGCAGAGCGATTTATGGGAGGCTTTGTATGCTAGTTTAAGTGTGTTCTCATTCGTTTTCAGACGCCCTCCTAGTAAAAACTTCACCCACCTCTCTCTAGTAAGGCTCCCCATTCCGAGGGACAACACACATGTTTAGCTTTCCGGTTTAAAGAAATATTTCCGCATGCTTTTCTTGCACTCCAGATTTTATTAGTAGATAAACCAAGTAGTTTATCATCCCCAATGTCATTTTTTCCCTTACATCACTCTTTAAAGCTTTGCGACCCTTATTTTCCAGTGTTAGGCTATTTAAATTGCGTAAGAATTTCTAGGCATAGTACGTGGGACGTTTTAAAATAAGTCATGCTTGTTTAAAGAGCAGGCTAACCACTCCCAGGCTGCTGACATTTAGACGACTGACATTTTCGTCACTTAAACACGCCTCGGCTGAAGGAATATTTCGTTGCCCCATTAAGTGAACAAATTCGCGATAATAAGACAAAATGGACTCTTAGATTAATATTTCCATATTATACGTTATTGAGTGAATTTAATAATCTTCGCAATATCGCACGCAGTCGCACACGCCCCCAAGTGTATTACTACTTACTACGGCCACTAATAAGAAAATCACACGTGCATTCACGGGAAATCGGACAAAACTGGGGTGTCAGTGAGTGACTTCCCACGAGCACGAATTATAGGATTAAACTTCCAAACTGTAGGTCTGAAAGCCCTTGCACAGCATTATACGTTCCACGTGTTGCATTTGACAAGCCTTACACAGCAATACACAAGGCGGGATTGGCAATCATATCACGGCGAACAGCGCCATCTGCTGGCCGCTGCAAGGTGACGGCCGAAATAAAGCGTCAACTGGTACGGTTGCCTTGTTCTGTCAGGCATTAATGAATCATCTCCAAGCTCGGTTCTTTCACTCTATTTCAAACGAGGAATAACTAAAAATACCGTTTTTTATGGTTTTTTTTCTAGGCATTTTTCTGAGGGATTCTGGCCAAGTGGATGTATACAGGGTATGACGACTAATGTAAAAGGAAGCAACGCTTTAAAGGTGAGAGGGCATTGCAGTGATCGCCAGAGGTGGAGGTTCCAGGTCCAGAGAGTACAAATCCAGACCAAGATTTTGTTTCAACCAACCAGTTGAGTACTCTGTCACTGTGACTCTTTATACTGAACTGGATGGTTGAAACAAAATCTCGGTCTGTATTTGTACTCTCTGGACCTGGAACCTCCACCTCTGGTAATCGCTAACGGCGTTTTATCGGGTTTTCAGTGCTGAAAAGATCCCAGTTTTTATGCTAAGGTTATTTAGTCAGGGACGGTATTTGAGGCCCAGTGAATAGTTTGCTCTGTTTGCTGAGGTTTTTTAACATGACAGCAACTTTTCCTGCACAGACACTTATCCTCACTGTGATACACAAGCTCCAAATCCAGCTTGAGCAGATTTCACAGTATGTGGAATGCATTTTAATAACCAGTACAACCAGCAGGCAGATAAGCAGCAATGGGATTAGTAGATACTGTCATTATCGCTAATGTACATGGCACCTGATTGGTTGTTTGGGGCGCCGCCCCTACCATGTTCCTCAGGTAAAGAAGGAGGTGGGGGAGAATGCCCCTGTCCTTAGCGACGACGACTTGGTGGCCATGTCGGTGCGGGAGCTGAACCAGCACCTGCGGGGCCTCACCAAGGAGGACGTGGTACGGCTGAAGCAGCGACGGCGCACGCTGAAGAACCGCGGCTACGCCGCCAGCTGCCGCATCAAGCGCGTCACGCAGAAGGAGGAGCTGGAGCGGCAGAAGGCGGAGCTGCAACGCGAGGTGGACAAGCTGGCGCGCGAGAACGCCAGCATGCGGCTGGAGCTGGACGCGCTACGCTCCAAGTACGAGGCCCTGCAGTGCTTTGCACGGACGGTCGCACGCGGGCCGGCCGCCACCGGCAAGGTGGGCAGCACCAGCGTCATCACCATCGTCAAATCGGCCGGCCACAGCCCAAACCCCACCCCTTTCTCCGCCCCTTCCTAGTGCTTATGGTTTTTTCAATTGAGGTGCCCCTTTTTCCTGGCCACACCTCTGTCCCACCCATGATGATTATTCATTGGATGGGGTGAGCCAAGGGGAGGAGCTTTGCCAGGTGAATTTGGGAAAATACGACGTTCACTGCTCTCCCACATACTCCTGTGTTGTGCACTGTGCTTCAAATTTTCCTGCACCGGCAAGGCAACCGTACTGCTTATGACGTGTTAAACTTATCTGAGTCTTGACGGTTAAGCACTTACAGTATAAAATACTAAAATGAAAATATATATACACACACATGCAGATGTGAGAAAATGTGAATCCTTTGGAATTATCTGTATTTCTGCTGAAAGAATCTGATCTAAGGCTCATAGATGTTTTATCTAACAACGGAGGCAGAACATTTTGCATTGTAGTATCTTTACTGATGAAATCTTTGTTTAACCAGGAAGGCCATTGAGTGGAAGAGAGATATTTAGTAACTAGCGGAACTTCTTTTTTTGGCAATACTCTCAGATGCTTATTAGGGGGATTTTGCTCCGTTCTACACAGTTCTGTTTCACTTCCTGTATATTTTTGCAATATCTTCCATGAACAGGTTGTTTCAGGTCACGCCACAGCAGTTCAATGCTATTGAGGCCAGGACTCTAAAAGGCAGATTGCCTTCCATATGAGCTACTCTGTTGTTGATTAATTCCCGTGATTTGGATCTCTGTCATGGGGCACCACTGGACTTGCCTTGTGGTTTAGATAAGACAGACATGCTGATATTCTGCTGTTGGATTTTTCCTGATCCTGAAACTTGGAATTCATCGGTTCTTTGGTGACTGCAAGTCATCCAAGCAGCGACAAACCATAATCCGCCCTCTGTCATACCTCACTGTTAGGATGAGGAAGTGGTGCTAATATGTGGACTTTTTTGCTTTCTGCAAACACAACGGTGTTTGTTTACCAGAAAGCTCGACCTTTGTCTTATCTATCAATGGAGTACTGTCTAAATAGTGATGGGGTAGTTTAGCAGCCTTCTGATAGGCCATAGTGTTTTCATTCATTTATTTTTGGAGAGCGATGGTTTTCTCTGTTGATATTACAAGCCGTTTATGCAGAAATCCAGGTAATTCCAAAGGGTGCACATTTCTTGAATCCCAAATGTGTTGCATGTACTTAATACCCATCTGGTCTCTACAGAGATTACATGAAATGAATTGGAATTAACAGCAAATCAGTGTTTTTTTTCTGAACTAAGTGGCTGGAATAGTGCTACCTGAAATTTATTATATTACACAGTTCAAAACTTTGTTTTCGTTTTACATCGAGGTCATGGACATCCCAAAACAAGACACTTTGGAAAATCCAAAGATAAATTAAATCTGAAAGATATTAAATTTCATATTATTTATTATGACTTCAGACTAAGGAAGAAAAGGAAGAAAAAAAGGAAGAAAATGTCAACAAAAAGTTACCAATAAAGTGAGCACTTGCTTTTTGTGGTTCGTAAGCTTTTTTAAACTCTTGCTGTTATTGCCATGATGCGTGGTAGTTAATCCATATTGGATATCATGAGAAGGGGAAACTGCCTTGACATATAAACACAGTTATGTCCTGTATATTACAGATGAAAACTACTTTCACAATTTTGGTTTCAGCCCAAAAGCAGCAAAACTGCATCCTGGTTTCAGGCTCCAGGTCCTTGTCATGCCAGAAATCCCTCCCGGTATGGAGCAGTACTCCTTCTTAAGTGACGCGTAACCGCCGGCGTTGGTAGCCTTCACTCAAGGCGTAATAGTTTCCGGGAGGTGGGAAACTCCGACCCAGAAGGGCTGCAAAACTCCAGGTTTAACCACTAATTTTTCAAGGCATTTTGCACCAGTAAGTGGTTAACAGGTTGCGCAACAATAACAGAATGATCCCACGCACCTCCGACACGGAGAATGGAACCTCAGCCCCGCTGCCCTTCACGACCAGCATTTCTCTCTCTCTCTCTCTCTCTCTCTCTCTCTCTCTCTCTCTCTCTCTTTACATCAAAGTCAAGATATGTTTAAACGAGATTTGTTAATATGCGGTTTATATGCTTAGTTCTTAAGTGGCTCTCAAGGCTGTCCACCATCCTTCTTCACGATCCTGTTCCTAGGAATCAAACCCCCTCTTGCTTTATGACTAAGCGAGATAATTATCTTTGCTTACCATTTGTACAATGTATCTGCATTTACCGTTTTGTTCATGTTGTGTCTTCCTTTTTTAATGAGAGGTCTGTATTTTGTAGGCTCCACTGAGTGCCTTTGACTGCAAAACGTTCTCCCGCATGCCTTCTGCTGACAGTATATGTACTTTTGATTAATAACTTAATTCACAACAACAGACAGCTATTACAGTAAAATACGAGTATAGAGTCGTGCAGTCGGTTGGAGACGCAGTGAATAAAATATAGTAATTTAGCATCTAGCTTATTTTTACACGTGCCGTAGCTGGAAGCGTTACGCACCTGAACTTGGGAAGTTTAAAGAAGCGTCTTTAGTATTTTCCGCCGTTATTGCCGGGATTTACTGTCATACTGTTCGTTTTCACCACAGTGCCTCTGTGTAACCCCGGTACTGTAGAATCTGCCCTTAAAGGTGGGGTCTGGAGTCGCAGGCTCGATTTTGCAAAACACCCTGTTATTTATAGACAAAAAACGATTTTCCTGCTTCTATACATGAAATCAAGCCCGTCATTTTTAATACTGTGCTCTTGTAACCTTAACTGTTATAACTTTAAAAATGAGGTGTGCGTTGTAGTCAATATGTTCTTCCTAAACAAGATGTAAGTTATAAATACTGGGAAATGATTTTTGCATAGGAATAACATGTTTAAGGTTGTGCAGTTGCATTTGTTGTCTTGTCAGAACAGGATGTAAATGTGCAGTGTTTTGCAAGCTCTCCTTATTGCCTTTTATCTGTTACTATTCGTTTCTATTGGCAAACGGTTCGTTCGTTGAGCAGTAACTGTGAAAAGCACTGATTAAGGTAAAATGTTTGTAACATCAGACGCCACCGTGTAAAGCCAGCGTTTTGGCAACTGTGTTAAACAGTGATTTCAGTACATCAAGATGAATCAATTTCATTAAATAAAAGTCAAAAAGAAAACTTGTAAAGGAAGTTGATAGTGTTTTGTGTTGTGCATTTTGAGATGTGTGAATTTTGAAACATGGACAGTTTATGACATTAAGGTGTTTATGAATGGACCATTGATGTCTTATCGTAGAGCTGTTGGTAAATCTGTGTCAACCCCCCCCCCCCACCCCCA
>JAODUD010000045.1:5747814-5759180 GCA_026784285.1 Stomatorhinus walkeri
AGCAAAGGGTCTGAATACTTAGGACCATGTGATATTTCAGTTTTTCTTTTTTAATAAATCTGCAACAATTTCAAAAAATCTTTTTTTGTCTGTCGATGTGGGGTGCTGTGTGTACATTAATGAAGAAAAAAATAAATTTAAATGATTTTAGCAAATGGCTGCAATGTAACAAAGAGTGAAAAATTGAAGGGGGTCTGAATACTTTCCGTACCCACTGTAAGTTACCGTTTCAAAAACAGTTATATTGAAATTTACAGATCAAATCATATGCCACAATATATACCGTCTACGGTTCAAATTATACCGCAAAATGAATTTTGTGCCATTTTGCACAGCCCTAATTGGTTCAGGGCACTTATCTATCCAGATCTAGCCCATATCACAATAATTGTTATATTGCCTAGTTGGGTGTTTGATACATTTATACTGTTGAAACAACAGTTTTGAATAAACAACATTTAAGATGTTTTAGGCAATTTAGAAATTGGTTTTGCCTGTTATAGTTATATAGAGAATTTTACTCAAATTAAGTTGTCAAATTTTGTAATCAAAGTGTCTTATTCATGTTAAATTTAAAGGAATGACAAAATAATCCAATAAATTCAAGCACTATAAAATATTTGTTGTCTACTTATTTTTTTACGTGATGTTAACTTAAGCATATGGAAGAGATAGAAACATTTAAGTTACAAAAACTGTAAAATTTAAGTAAATTTTAGTTAAGTATTATAAATACTTAGCCTAAAACAGTGTCTTTGCAGCACTAGAAAATAAAATGGGTTAGCAGAATGGTAATGCTACATCGCCCAGAGGTTAGCTAGCTAGTGAATTTTGAAAACTCAATACGACATAGCATGTCGGGAGTGCAAATAACGGACCTAACATAAATTACCAATAACCTTAGCATACTGTGGACGGCACATTTTCCTACAACTGGATCAGAAATGCCAGTGTGGCTTTGAAGTGCGGTACTCACTTCACGATTCATTGTGGCGTTTACGCATGCTGTCAGTGTTTACATTTTGTTTTGTTGTCCCATGCACCGTATCTTATGATTGAGTTGGTGTTAATTGTCGTCGTACACTCTGCATACCTGTCATAGCTAAGATGATTAGATCCGCATCACACAGTGTGATAGGTAATGATTTTATAAGATTGCTGAAATCACTGTGTGTACCGGGGCTTACACTTTAGAAGCATGATGTGGCACGATGAAGGTAGGCATGTCTTCCCTGCTTTGTTTAATATGACTGTTTGCAGTTGCAATAAGCTGCACTTACCTCTAGATGTAAATGTGCGTGATGTGTACTGAGAAGTTCATACTTGCCTGGCCCAGAGAGGTTTAAGCCTAAAGAGTAACTGGAAACCTGATTTAAACTAATATATGCAATAACTTAACATGCTTTGTTGCTATCTGATTTTTGTTAAATCTGCGTCAACACAATATCACCTCTCTATATAGTGAGATACCTGCTGTGTACTCAGGAGAATGTGACCTTTTATTTAGGATTCATATTCCAAGCGAGGTTCACTTTTAATACATCAATATACATAGTAAACTTCTGAATGTCTTCTGAAAAGCCATTTCACGCACATATCAAAATATACAAAAAAATAAAACAAGAACTTACACATAAATAGCACATCTAACTACATTTAGAAATATTCATGTAATCCTACTTAGCTCTCCACGCGATTATGAACACAGTCCATTTAAATGACAATTTTGTGTTAAAAAGCACATTTTTTAATGTTTATGACTGAAAAGGTAAAATGCATTGACTTGATAAACTCAATAGGACACTTACACACTCGATATCTATGCAATGTTACAAAGCGTTTTCTAAAGTGTTACATGTGTTATGATCCCAGTCTAGGGTTGGGGATCGCCAGAAAGGTAAGGGAGAAGGGAAACAATTAGACAAGCGGGGAATAAGGGAAAGGAAATACGGGAAACAGAAGGCATCTTTTTTCCCCACAAACACCAGATGCAACAGACTTCAGGGGTGACAAGACTAAAACAACAAACAAAACACCGCCACCGAACGAACCCAATGTAAACTAATCCGGCGTGAGATATATAAATTATAAACAAAACAACAATACTACCACCTAACCCCCTAACCAAACCAACAATAAATCGCCAAAACAAAAAGGCAGTCACTCCTTACACACAAGGGACGAACACACACACACAGCAAACATACGAAAGACGAGCAATGGTACCGAAGGGAGAAGGCAAAGAGAGTGGAAAGCAAGCAAAGGGGTCAAAGAAACCAGGAAACAAACCAAAGCGAAAGTACCGAAGGGCGAAACGAGAAATCAAAATCCGAAAACCAAAACCGTCATACAGAGATAATCAAAAACCAATAAGCAAACCAAATACAATCCAACAATAAGCAGAACTGTCTAGATGTGCGAGCTAAGGCCTTTTCTTCACAGGACCCGGAAACGATGAGTGGCGATGCGTGGGTGGGGTCTGGTCGAAGAGGCGGAGCCAAGATGCATGGCGGACAAGCTGCCGGCGACGAGGCCTGTGGGCGGGGCTGAAGACGCAGCCGGCGAATGGCGACAAAGCGGGAAGTCCGAAGAATCTGCCAGGACCTCCTGCAAACACTTACAGCACGTAACACATGTGACGCAATGGTCCAGCATTGGCGCAATATGGCCACAGGGTGCGCAGCTTTCACAGGAGCCTGTGAATACCTACAATTATTTACAATGTGGGCCAAGGGGGCCTGCAATTTCTAGCTGCTCCCCTGCCCATTGGTGGGCAGAGTCAGTCTGTAGTTGCTGTGCTCCGATGTCATTTCCTGTTTTATTTGCATTTTAATTTCAGTACTTCCTCTCCAGTTATTTTTAATGTAGATGCAAACTGTTGCATTTAACGCTCATTCTGATTTGCTAATGGACTGCACACACACATTGTTCTAGCCTTTTTGGAGTTTTGAAAATGACAAAGTAAACTATTGCTGTATATAAAGAGTTTACTGCTTGTTTTTTGTACTTTTAACAAAATCTCTTCCCTCCCATGAAAACAGTAGCCAGAATGCTAATTCCATGTACTATGATGCAGACGACACCATATTGGGTAAATGAAAACTGTTCTGAAACGATGCTATGAGATCAGATATGAAATAATGTAAATTTAGTTACTCTTCGCATTTACCTTCGTTGACTTGTAACTTCACAGTGCAATGCCAACCCCCAAACTCATTACGAAAAAGTTTTAGAGTTGTTTAAAATGCTTTATTGTGCACATACAAGTAAACAATATTTTACAATAGATGATCAGACGAGGATATTTCTGTGGAAAGAGGCCACCACAATTCTGAGTCTCTGTAGTTTCCAAGAAGGGTTACAGTCCCAGAAGCCGTTCATGTGGGCTTAATTCCACTGCTTAATTTGGTTTACTTTTTGTTATACCTTTTTTGGGGATGGATGTAATTTCTTGGGATACATTTCGGCTCTAGAAAAAGAAAGGCAGGCTGGGGGGGTGGGACTGAATCCCTACCCAGAGTCCCACACAGGAACAGCCCCACCCCTACCTCATGATTCCAGCTCGCACACGGCGGCTGTAGTTGGCACCAGTGTGAAAGAAACAAAAAAAAAAAAAAAGTTAATGACATGATGAATTAATATAGTTCATACACAACGTTTGTAGAAATACTGTAATATAAATAAATCCTGTGGTGGAGTCCTGTCACGTCATCATTAACACCTGATTTTTCAGCATTTAAAGTTTCAATATATTAACTATATACACAGACTTGCACATTAATGCATCAGGGATATGTTATGCTAACCAAGAATTTAGAATATCACACCACTCAACTAAGTGACAAGCTGCATTAGCAGAATAATAAAGAAAATGATATAAACGTCAAAGGTGGATGATGACACTGCTTAAAGAATCTCCCTTTCCAACTTCCGAATTAGTTTTGAGGTAACCGTGTTTCTGCAAACTAAGCAGGACGAGTGCTGTCGAACTGGTGTGATGTGCACGTTCCTTTCAACTAACCGATTTGTACATACACATTTACAGGACAGAAAAATGAAATCTCTCTCAACATGAGCCATCAAAATTAAAGCAATTTCTCGTGAGTGATGTATGAGGAATGCGGTACGTCGATCTTACATCATAAGGTTAAAAATGAAAACGCCTTTATAAAACAGGACAGGTGTTCATTAACAGAAAGTTTGTTCAATCCATATATACATAGCTTGTGCAAAATTTGAAAGAAATATCATTAAGATTAAACAATGAGGGAGAAAAATGCATGCGTGTTGGAGGGAGCGCTACTACTGCATGTCTCATGGGTTTGACCCTTGAGGGGAGAATGAATTTCGATCCTATGCTCAAAGTCCACCGTTAATTTAATGCTGTAAAAACCAATACCGAGGTCCAACATTGCATTATAAACCAGCTCAAAGGTTTCTATATGTATCTTTTCTGATTCCTGATGGCCCTTCAACCTCCTGATTATACATAAAACGCAGAGCATCGAATCACGGCAGATAATACTTGGCCTTCAATGTCCCTGCTTGGCGGGTGGTCATCTTAAGCATCAAATTCATTGATGCTGAATGGAGAAAAGGTTCCTGGGGGGTTCCCCTCTGCATCTCTAACAGCACCTTTTTGGAGCTGAAAGTTCAGTCTCTCCGGTCAGGTCTGGTTGATAGCCAATGGCATTTGCGGTGACGGGCAGGGGAACCAATCGGCTGGGCTTGGAGAGCTCCTGTTAATGTCAGGTGACCAGCCCCCCCCACACACACACACACACACACACCCAGGGCCCTAGAACTCATCGTCTGAAGCGATCAGCATAATCTTGTCGTTCTTCTGGGGCTTCTTGGAGCTGGCGACGGTGGCAGCCATCTTGCCGTTTTGCTCCACCTCCTGGGTGGACTGCTGCGTGTACTGCTGGTAAGCTGGGGAGAAGTTGTGGATGGCGTCCTGCACCATGTCATTAGGGTTGATGGTCTCCTTCAGCCCGCTGGAGATGCTCTGCATGGGCGCACCGTTGGCTGAGGGACATAAGACGAGAAGACAGACACACTGGTCAAAGACAGACACAGGGTGGCGCTGTTCAGGGTCCGCTCTGTGCATGTGGCGGGGCAGGGGGCTCTACGCTCTGGCTATTTTAATTCTGGGTTTAAAAACTTGACTCCCCCCAGCTTACTCGGGACTCGCTAGCCCTCCACGGAGTCTCAGTGATGCACTGCTGCTTCTGGCTGCTGTTCAGGCAGCATGTAGGCCTGAGGTTGGACACAACACTGAGGCCTCTCGGCAGCTAACGGCTGCCTCTGTTTAGCGCAAATTAAATTAGATAAAAGGGGAGCAGAAGCTCTTACACGTTTAATAGGATTTATTAATAGAATTGTCCTAGACCTTGGAAGCTAGCTGTGGGGGTAGCATAAGATACTTTAATCCGTTGTGTGCGAGACCCACAAATCGGTGGCTGTAGGGCAACAGTCCAGACGCTCCTCTAGGTGTTAAATAGATGTTAAATAGTAGGAGGTGCATCTACAGCTGAGGGTGTAGGATGAGGGCAAAGCGGGAGACCTTTTCCTAAAACATACGGGGCAGCATTTCCCAAACCGGTCTTTGGGAACCCACAAACGGGTCCACGTTTCCGATCCCTACCAGGGGCTGGGAGGGAGCAAAAATGTGGGCCGACAGAACCCCCGAAGACCGGCTTGGACGACACTGGTATAGAGGAAAGCCACGTATAGAAGTTCAGGGTCTGCAGCTATGCTACTGGAGAAGACCCCCCCCATGTTTCAGGCTCCAGCTATAGATCATGGCCAGCAGGGGGCGCCGCAGGCTGGACACAGCCCTCATGAACTGAAATGATAATGACCGTTAGAATACGCACACTATGTTAATTGCCCCCTTTTTAAAACAAATATCACCAGTTAGAGCTTGATGCTCCAATCCGGGACAATCTATCCCCCGAACCTCACTGGTATTCTTCTGAACTCTGTCACAAACCCAGGAACACAAGTGTAACTAAAACACAGTAGGCAGGAGTCATATTAAGCGGTAACCCTGCCCATGCTTGCTTCCTTATGGATCAGTGAAATCTGTGTCTTCAGGAAATCAGCCAATCACAGGCTGAGATACATGCTCAAAGTAGCATGTTTATCTGGGACCGCAGTGAAAGATTGTCGGGAACTGCAAGAAACAGGCCAATCACAGGCTGCAATACAAGTAACATGTTTAGCTGCTTATAAGAATGGCTATTTGTCATGAGGCACATCACTTATTAAAATGAAGTTTTTGTGGAATTTGCCCCACCATATCTTACCAAATCCCACACTAGTTATCTTTTATAGTGGCATAATGTTTAAGTAGACAGCTATAGTCTTTCATTTGTTTTACCAAACCAGCAGTAAATCATAATTACCCAGGGATGTTTCTTTAAGCCATCGAAATTCACAGTTGAGGTTACTCATAATCTATTTTCCACAAGGCATTGTACACAGACATTAGCTCAGCCTGTCCAGGGACGAACAACACCCCATACTGGGTCAAGTCTACTCCCTGGGGGAGGGGGTCCACTAAACCGAATCGGCCATCGGCTCTGATCACGAGACTTCCTGAGAGGCCGGCCCCAGCCGCCCTCTGCCAGCTGACCGTAATGCTCTGGTTTACATTTTCTGTCCGGAACACGTACAGCTTACGAAAGAACTCCTGCGACAGAATACTACAAGTGAAATCATCAAAGCTTTAGTCTGTCTCCATGATGACGGTCACACCCTGCCGTGTCAATGACGCCGTGGAGACGACACCCCACCCAGTAAGTGCTCCCCATCTGCCCCGAACATCACGTGACCAGATTTGGTACCAGTCAGGCGCAGACCTGCTTAATAACGCTGTTCTTTCTAGATACTCCAGCAGTACATCCCCGTTAATGTTTCCACAACGTTTCCACAACGTTTCACTTTCCCTGGTTTCAGGCGAGGCAGGGAAGCTATACTCCCCCCTCCAACACTGCCCCCTGCTGACAGCAAGAAGCGCGGCTTTAAACTGCATCGTCCTCTAGGCGGACGGCTGCGATAAAGCATGTGCTACAGGGGACGGCAGCTTGGCTGGTCACGAAGCTTAGCCGTCACACCACGGCTGAACATGCCCTCCAGCGCCGCACCGCGCTCCGCTGGCCGCGCCGCCTGGGGGTACAAGCGCAGACCACCCCCAACGTCAGGCCGGCCTCTTAAAGCCACTGAGCGTGAACGGGCATGGATGCACTGCAGATGAAGGTCCGTTTTGGTGCTGGGGAGGGCGTGTGAGAACACGCGGAGTGCTTCGTGAGGACACGCCGTGCATAAACGGGAGCCTGTTACTACATATCACACTGTGGCTGTAAAACGCAGAGCACTAAATATTAATATTAATTACATCTTAAAGTGCAATTATACTTCTTTTACTGAAAAAAGAATTTATTAAACTGTACATTTAAGGTTGCTACTGCATCGCTTTAAAAGCGGCCGGGAATGTTGGTAATGTCATACAGTACGTTTGAGCATAATGGGGTCTGGTTTTCACGTGTTTTGCCCATCAGGACTTCCCCATGAGTATAGGGGCTATTTCAGCTCCAGATTCCCAGAATTCCCAGCCGCCCGCTAAATCCCCCCCCCCCCCCCAAACCAAAAACCTTTCTTTAGTGCCCAAATCTACCAGAGCTGCCTTATATCAGTCACTACTCTGTCCTCCGCACAGTGTTTACGAAAGAGCGGCCTGTGACCGACTGAGTCCTACAACTGAGCACTAATCAGTGGGTCTAGCAGAAGATGCAGCTGGGATCTACTAATCTAATAACGTAAGCCCACTCCGCATTGTCGACAAATTAGCATTTAAAGCTAACAAACTAGAACGTTCTCCAGGAGTAATTACATGCAGCCGTTAGTCCAGTCTAAGGCCACTATGACCTGTTTGGTTGGCCAGGCAGAACGAGTATGAGGGTCACACCCCATTTTCTTTTTCATTTCCTCCCTTCTTTCAGCCCAAGTACAGGTGAAAACGTGGCCTGCCAGCACCTCTGAGCCGCTCCAGTGCACTGGGGACATGGCCGGTGTGAGCGGCGGAAACTGTCCCCGTGTCAGGAAACAGGAAGCGGGGTGACGGTAAGAGGATATGAGCCGTGGGCTGCCTGGCTGGCGTGACTCAATGAGGAGGATCGGAACCCTGGCCCAGCCAACACGAGGGGGTGCCGCTGTGGTTTAGCGCCCGCTGCTGGGCACCTGCTCACATCACAATCAGGACGGGTCAGGAGCAGTGTAAGGACTCTGCACGTGGATGGACATGGCCAGCTGAGGTACCTGGTGCCTTGTTGTCCTTCTCCCGGTACACGGTGTAGGTGAAGGCGTAGCGGAGGGCGATGGCAGCGAAGAACATCTCGATGCAGATGATGAAGTTCTGCCAGCCCGCTGCCACGGTCCCGGCCCCCACCTCGTGCCCGTCGATGACCAGTGCCTCCGGGATGACGCCACATCGCTCCAGGATGGCCAGAACCATGCCTGCGGGCGCCAGACATCAGCTAGGTGGGTCACATCATAGGAACCGCAACCTGCCCACCAATCACCACTGTTTTTACAGCTCGTCTTTTAAACAGCCAGGCTTCATTTACAGCATGTAATAGCCAATCCTTCATTTTTAAACTACTGACATTACTGCAAAATATGAATGTATATTCACCACGATTCACCAATATTGATAGTTTGCATTGATACAGTAACTCATCCATGGTTTTGGCTAGTTACAGCCTCTTTGGTCATCTAAAATATTGATCTATAAGTAAGTAAACAGCGATCAATGTCAGAATTATGCATAAATGGAAAACTACCTTCCTGAAAGTATCAAATAAATTTTGCGTTATTTCTACCATTTTCAAATTAAATTTAAAAACAAATGGAGCTGACCTTGCCAGAAGGAGAGGAAGATGACGGACTTAATGGTGAGGAACTTCAGTACTGGCTCGTATGGCCGCAAGAGCTCGCTTGTGGCGAAGTAGAAGAGGAAGAGGGCGTAGAGCGCCAGGCTAACGGAAATGTTGTAGATGATGGTGATGTAGAGGTAGCCCCCGGTGACACTGCGGGCCAAGGGACAGACAAAGGGGGGTCACTACATCGGTACCGCGAACCTGGACTTGTCAACATCCTGTGCCACCATCTTGGCGAAGTGTCCTTGAGCAAGACACTGAACCCCAAATTGCTCCCAGTGTGCAGGTTGGCACCTTGCATGGTAAAGCGCTTAGTACTACGGGAGTACTCGTAGGAGTAGAAAAGCGCTACACAAATGCAGTCCATTTACCATTAAAGATGGCCGCTTAATTAGCTACGTCAAGCTATCACCACAGTCAAAAACCATACTATTAGTGTAAAAATAATCCTGTAGATGCTGTAAATGCAATGAGGTAAAAAATTATCAAAGTAATCAGGAATAAACATCTGGGGCCCCTCACTTAAAGTCTCCGTCGTGATATTTGCCGAAAGCCTGAAGGAAGATGGTGATGACCGCCATGATGGGTTTCACGACGCAGAACTGCAGTGTCGCCTAGGAGATACAAACACAGAGAGACAATTGTCAGATAGGCGGTGCAGGGCCAGCCCAGAACTGGCGGCTGTGTTCACCCCTCCCGCAGCGCCAGGCGCCACGTTCAGAGCTTGCATTCCATATAGTAACTATCCCTGATAAAAAAACAGCCTCTGCTGCCCGATATTCCCCCCCACCCTGCTACCTGTAAATGTGCTATGCAACACAAAGCATACAAAATTGAATTTGGTGAATAGTTGTCATTGTTGACACCACAGCACAGAGTGCACAACAACAAAATGTGTTCTCCGCATTCACCCCATACGTGACTTTCGTGACATAGCAGGGGGCAGCTAGTTCAGCGCCCGGGGAGCAATGCTTGGGGGCGGTACCTTGCTGGTTGGGGATTCGAACCTGCAATCCTTCAATTACGAGTGCGCTTCCCTAACCATTAAGCCACCACTGCCCACACGCCCAAAAAAATACATTACGTAAATAAATAAAGAATCACCATGCTGCACTATTTCTAGAAAGTTCAACCTTAGCATGTTGCTAAAGGGCTTTGGCTCAAATGTGCCTGACAAGCTGTGGTGGTGAAATCATGATGTGCACCATCGTGTGGCGAGTGGGATCATCAAACCCCAAAGTCTCAGGCAGAGGACCAACACCAAGCCCCTGAATGGTGTGTCCATCAACTATACATGTTCAGGGGAGGATGGCATTGATTTAGCCATTTCTGCGGATTGTAAAAGCATTTTCAATATGATAATACCAGAAATGACAGGGCTAAATGGGTGAGACTGCCCCCCTCCGGCCTGTAATCAAAGTCACAAATGGTCCATTAATATAGTAAGGCTCCCTAGACAGACCCACAGTGGAAGCCTGAGCAACCAGGGGTACAGGTTGACCTGGAACGCCGCCGCGGTCCGATTTTGGTTCTGCACATCCTGCCACGCAGGTCCGTGTCCACAGTATGCATTCTGGACAATAAGGTGCCGGGGTCTCTAACAGAGGGGCCGCAGGTTCAACTAACGGGACGCCGGGGTCTCTAACAGAGGGGCCGCAGGTTCAGCAGACAGGACACCGGGGTCTCTAACAGAGGGGCCGCAGGTTCAGCATACATCTGTTTCTAAATATGAACATTACATCCAAATGCCGCTACAAATGGGCATTGTTGGACGGCAAGTATATGTGGAGAATAAAGGACATTTTTAAAAAATGATCTGCTCTTAAATTACCTATATTATTTGCATTAATTCTGAAACTTTGCATTTTGATTATTATAACAAACTGTATTTTTGAAAAAGTCCATTATGCTTTTCGAAAAAAAAAAAAAAAAAAAAAAAAAAAAACAGCTCTGCTTTGTATGCAAATTAACAGTAAAAACTGAGCTGGGTTTTTTTAGAAATTGAAGTCCCTACTGGCCACCTGACGCTCTACTGCCCAGATTTCACTTGTAACCTAATCGCTGTCATTCAAATTGATGTAAATCAGCATAGCAGCTGTCACCATGGACAGAGACACACCTGTCAGTGCATCCAGAATGCCACTGCTTCCCTGACCCCCCCACTGAGACTCCGGCAGGGGTGATGCTGACCCCCTCAGAATCTCAGAGGCCTGATTGTCTTGTCTGGGCACACACCTCCCTATCACCTCCTACTGATCCCTAGAAACGCTACACTCGCTATGGCACAAACCAAAACATCAACATTTTAACTCATCGCTAATGCCCCACTAATTTCACACTAATTTCGACACATGAGAATGGCCTTCCTTGAAAGTGCCACACGCCCATATCCCATCTTACGATGGTGGGGGGGGGGGGGGGGGG
>JAODUD010000045.1:5771049-5784245 GCA_026784285.1 Stomatorhinus walkeri
CTGCGCTTCTCTGCGAGAAGATGGTAGACATTGATCCCTTGTGGGTTAATTCTTTCTTTGCCAACCCCATCCTATTCTCTATGACACACAGACAAATTGGTGAGATCAAGCTTTGCAGGAAAGGGTCACCACCTGCAGTGGTGCTGGGGGTTATGGGCTTTGCTGAAGATCCCCAGACATGTGACTGTCAGGATGCAATAACGAAGGCCAGTTTGGTCACTGTATTTTTTATTTATCTAGTGACTTGGGGCCTGTACTACAAAGTGAGGTTACTGGCTTATCGGGATAACTTGTAGGATTAAAGGAATTATGGGCAAAATATAAGTGAACGAATACGAAGTCCATTTAAACGGTGGTACCTTAAATCCGCTAAAGTTACCCCGATAAGCCAGTAACCCCGCTCCGTAGTACAGGCCACTGATTTGTCTACTGCCAGAAAAGAAATACTAAAAACAACCAATGAGACATGGGTTATGTTGATGACAGCACAACAGAATCCCCCACTGTGCACTTAAAAGTCTCATTTCTCCTATCTTTCTTGCCTCCAAAGAGCCATACAACAATATATACGACTATTCTCGAAAGCATTCTCACTGTGGGACGGCTGGGTCCGGGGTCACTCGGGGCTCTCCTGTCCGTCTGGGGGGCCCTGGGGCGGTATTGTTGTGGCCTCGCACACTCATTGGGAACCATTCCATGTTCACCTGCACACTCATACATACACTCATAGCACACAAACATACACACATACACGCACACACAAGAGAGCCCAGGGCTTTCTTGCCCTATTTTATTTTATTCCTCTCTCTCTCCCCGTTTGGGTATGTGTGTGTGTGGCTTCCATTCATTCTTCTCGGATGCAGATACTGGTGTGGCGATATCCAGACCGTGTTCCTGTTGGCCTGCTTATGTATTTTCTTTCATTGGTATTAATATGTTTAATTCCAAAAGCAGATACTGGCACAAGCGTATTCCCTGTCATAATGGAATACAAAACCATAAACAAACCATTGGTTTCTGTGTATGTATACTTTCTGTGTGTGTACCTGGATCTTATTTTCACATACAGCAGCTGGTGTGATGACAATGTCCAGTAGTAAGATGCAGAGGCTGTACTTTTGTTACTCTTTCCTTTTTGTTCTCCTTTTTGTTAGGTTGTCATGTATTATTTTTCATTCCCTGTTTTTCTCTGCCTGACTCCCCCTTTTTTATATTATATATTTATTTATTTATTTATTCTTCTTCTGTCTCTCTCCTCTTTCTCTCTCTCCTTTCTTCTTCTAGTTCAGTTTTTCAGTTGTTTCCCTGTCAGCATACGGCTTTGTGGCGCAATAATCTAAAATGGTGAATAAAGAGTATACCTCAAGTAACAAGAGGAGCTTAATCTGAAGCTCTACTTGGCAGAATAAAAGTGCTGCCACAATAAAGCACCCGGACTAACATCCTTGGTTGCTAAACTGCCGCACACGACAAGGGGAAAAAAGATGGCTCCCTGACGCTGCAACCTTTCCGTTGTATAAGGAATTTCTTGTGGAAATGCTGCATTGTTCTCTGGAAGTCATGTTTAGAGGCCCAAGGGTTTGAACTTGATATAGGCTGGATACCGGAGACCTGTGTGTCCGAGGGGAGCTGTCATCTGGTGGTGTAAAACACAAGGAGAAGAGATGAGCGTTAGAAGAAAGTCTGTTTGCGTGGATAGAGAGCCACAGGCAAAGCAAGAAAGTGAGCTGTCCACAGCCTTGGCCTTGGGAGATGCCTTGAGTAAGACACTGACAGAATTACACTGAAACACCCAAGATTTTGCAACCTGCTCAGCCATTTTAATGAACATATCAGTCCTTTAACTGCAGCCATAGGCCCTGTTTATACCAAGTTTTCAAAACGCATCTACGGCAAGAAGATCACAGCCAAGACACATCTGTGTCTCTCATGTATCTCCAAGGCGTCCATACAGTTGAGCCTAATGTCACTTTTGCTAGAATATTACACTTGTACTTAGCACTGTCCACTTTCAATCTGATCCCCCAAGAGGCATATTAAAACCAAGTGTAAATAATAGTTTTAATTATAATACCTTGTTGCAACCAGATTGCGTGCTCACGGCACATGCGCATTGAGATGACCAGCCCCATAGGAGATGGGTCGAGAAACTACAGATTAACCAAAATCCTCATAATGACTGTGCTATTTACAGGCGAAGAGGCAGGGGGAGAGAGATGAAGTCCGTGCTGGTGCCGGAGTGCGGCCTCTGCATCTGAGTTGTGCTGATTGCCGTTTTTGCTTCTGCAAACGCTCTTGGATGCGAGTGAAGAGCCCACACTTAATGACTGCCTGTTGTCACCGGTGCCTTTAGACTGGGATTCGTTTTATGTAATTTTTTCGCCTCCCCTCCTGCTGCTTTTGCTGACTTGGGGGTATTTAACTTTTTGTGCCACGATGTTTATGGAGGCGCCGCCTTTTGTGCGGCGATCCGGCGCTGCACCTGCACAGGCATTCAGGAGACTTTTGACTTGGAGTGGCCGCGTAGGAAACTGACATCTCAGCAGCTTCCTTTCACAGATTGGCCGCCCCCTCCTCCCCCACATTCCATTCCCATCTTCCACCCGACTCCAGTCCTCTGCAAGCGACAGATGATTAACAGACTGCCTGTGGTTCTCCGTCGTCTGGATGGGCATCTCGGGTCTCCTCTGAAGTTGCCGAAAGGCAGAGTGTAATTTACCACCATCACGTCCAGTAAATCAACAGAGAATAAATCAACATAAACACATGACTATACTTTAGGTATTATAACATTGCAATATTTTAAGCACATGTAATCTTTGTGTGTCGGATACATGTATCTCGGTACTAGAATTAATTTAAAATTTGATATTCTAGACATGTGTATACACACGCACACATTAATATATACATGTATAGTATAGGCTTCACGTGGGTGGGTAGTCCTGTCGCCTTACACCTTTATACCTCTAGGGGGATTCAAATCCCATCCCACTTTCTGTGTGTATTTTGCATGTTTCTGTAGCAGTCGAAAGGTGTGGCTAGACTGTTTCTGAGTCTTTAAATTGCTAATTGTGTGTGTGTGTGTGGTTTTGAATATATTACATGTCAGGGACCCAACGTCCCCAGAATGTAATAAAAACCTGATACTTTTTACCTTGAGCGGTCATTTTTTGGTCCCCACCAGGAAAACATCAATTTAATAAAAATATGTGACTGCAATCAAAAACTAAAACTGCCAAAAGTCTTGTCTTTTGTTTAGATATTCATGGTTAAGGGTAGATCTGGGTATGGATTAAGTTTGTCGTAGATGGGATAAGGGTAGTGCCCATAGAAAAGAATGGAGAGTCCCCACAAAGATATAGATACATAATCTGTATGTATGTGTGTGCCTGCCCCCAGTGGAGTGCTGTCCCTTTCCAGGTACCCCTGCCTTGTGCCCTCTGCTTCCTGGGATGGGCTCCAGTGCCCCCCGCCCTCCTCCAATCCTGTACTGGACAAGCAGTTGGAAGATGGATGGATATATATATATATATATATATATCATATATATATATATGAGGTCATAATTACAACATCTAATGATAATCGGTACCTTCCACATAATTTAGTAGTAGAATTAAATTAAAACTCAACGAGTAGGCGAGAGGACCAATTATCCGCTGTTGTAGAAAAGTTAATAAAAGGCTGACTTAATGGAGCTAGCTGTGGTGAGCTACAACTGTGACATTAACCTTCCAGTCAGGGACAGTCTCATTTACGTCAGCCGAGCTGTGGCCGTGCGGCCAGCCTGTAATGCTGCTGTAATTTGGGCATTATTCACATGGAGAGATCAGCTCTGCGTCTGTGGCATCATCGCGCTTATATCCCATTTTATCCCCTTCGCTCCCTTGCCCACCTTTGCATTTCATAGGATGGGAACAGATAAAAGTAACTCATACAGTCACCTCTTAATGTGCGTACGACTGCGTTTCAAGCACAGAAAGTTATCCTAGCATGCAGTGAAAATGAGCTCACAGTCCTAGCTGGAAATCTAATATGTGATTCTAATATTCAGCACTGGCTTTGTGGCTGTATGCAGTTTCCTTGATGTGCTTGCCAGGCAAATACATTGTTGCCATGCTGGGGATGTGGTGTTCCGTTCCCACGGAGGTTGGTGCCTGATTGCTTATGGCCACGGGATTTGCGCAGACCGGTAAAGACCACCGAGGCCCCGCTTGATGGCCCGTAAGATTGCCGTTACGTGGGTCGATGGCTGGATCACGACTGCGGTGCACTTCAGTATGCAGAAAGGTCCATCTGGGAGTCTCTTCCTGGCTGATATTATGATGTTCCAGCTCAAAAGGCATGGTTTCTGGGCCCTTAGTTGGGTCTGGTTGCTCTCATTGAGAGGCACACCAGCCAGTAATGCTCATTAAGGATGAGTCTGCCCGAGGCCTTCAGCCCAGATAGACTGCTGCTTCCTTTAAATTTAATTTATCGATTGTGCTCTCAAAATATGGCAGCTTATCTTCTGTAAATCTGGAAGGCACTGCTGGGCTCAGTATCAGAGAAAGGAAAGAATCACTACAGCTGTACTTATCATGCGCACTGATTTCATCCGGTGATTATTTGCTCCCCCCCCTAACCAATGCCTTTGATTCTGCAGACAGTTTTAAATATAAACCTATTGACCATAAACTACACTGTCATATCAATACTGACACAGTGAAGATTTCAATTTGGGAGATTTTTGTCTCCTTTAACTGTGTGAAAACTGTATTTTGCCCCTGAAATTATAAAATACAAACATGATAGAGTCAAAGCAGGGATTCACAGTGAGATGCATTAAAAACAGAACATCTTTTTTTTACTTGATTGTTGCTGGAATTGTTGTTTGTCTGTTGAAATGATCAATTATCAAGCTGCTTAGTGAGAATTTTACAAAACATGCTATTATATTTATAAAATTTCATCCCTCTATGTTACAATTTCAGCTAAATGTAACCTTTTCACTGGAAATATTTGATGTAAGCAGTCAGGCTGAGTATTAAGTTAGTGTAATAATACATGTGCGTGTTTTTAATTTCACAATAATGTGACATCGCAGAGATTCCTTTTTCCATTTTTCTCTTCTCATGTCTGAAGCTGTGCTTCTGGAAGCAAACGTCAGATCAGTTTTCCAGAGATTCATCTTGCCACATATTGAAATTAAATATTTTAAAGCAGACAGAATCAGTTTTGTGTGCCTGGATGATCATTTTCATCACAAAAACAGCCCCTTTCCCGAAAGCCCCTTTTCAAAAACGAAGGCTTTTCGTAAATAACAGAATGCTATTTATGAACACAGATGTTTATGGACATGCTCTAAAGCGATTAATTGCTTTTAAGCACAGTTTAATGCTCAAATGTTGTTACCCTTATAGAAAAAAATGGAGGCCACAGGAAGCGGCTTTGGAATGGCAATTTAGCAAGATTACACTCTAATTCATAAATTTTTTTTCTACCATGAATTGCAGTAACTTAACAGAAGTGCTTTATTTTCCCTTAAAGTGAACAAAATAGCACCTAATCTCTTTATTATGATATGCTGCTGCTGTGGAGAGATAAAGGTGAGTAATTGTGGTCCAAATTAATTATAGTACATTCCCCTGGTGTTTTTTCCCTTCTTTTCACAGGTTATTTTGTGCTGTCCATGTTTCATTCATGCCATTGTTACTTTCTTTCTGAGATACCATGCAGCAGAGCAGGACTAGGCGGGCATATGGCCGCGCATGGTGGGAGGCAGCAGGAGGCGCCGTGACACATCCAGCCTTTCCACGGCCTTGTGCCCTCCGAGTTTCTCAATTAATGAAACCCAGCTGGGCCCGATCACACTGGCCCACTTGTTAGGGTGAATGCAGTGCTGGAGGGAGTCTCAAGAGCTGGGGGGCATCTTAGCTGTGTAGTGGCTGTGGGTTACTGGCTGGTTTTGTGTTTTAAATAGTAGGGTTTCATTTATTTTTTTCAATTAATTGTGTGTGTGTGTCTTAAAGGACCCACAATAAAATTTTGGATTAAGAACATTATTTGGATAAGTCTACTCTCTTGTGCATCTGTTCTCTGCCGCTCAGGCTGACTCGCCACAGATTTGTCTGTGAAAATGCAGTCCAGCACAATTCCTTTTCTACAAGCTTCTCGTCTTTTTGAACTTGATTTTCAGGTTCTGGGTACAAGCTGTGAAGATTTTGTAGTCTTTATGAGAAAATTTGGTGACTTTGATCTTTATTGTGATTCGTTCTGCCCATTGAAGAGGAAAAATTTCTAGGAGTCTAGTCTGGTTAACTTTTAACCAAAGTGAGCATTCTCTCTCTCTCTCTTTGATTGGCTGTGTGTATACGTTTGAAATGAAACGTCCTTTCTGGTCAAGCATGACAGATGCCTTCTCTTAAGCATGTAGATGTCTGTGTGGTGCTAATTTGCTTACCTTACTATCTTTTGCTTGAGAGACTTTAAAACACATCTGTGTTTTCGGTGATGATTCAAGGAAATGTATTGCCAGTTGGCATAGAAAGAGGCGGTCGCCTTGGGTGCCCTTGGTCTTAGTGATACGGTCTGATTTGGGAACTTGGCTGGAGCACTAGTCAAGTTAGGGCTCTGGAGTATCGCAGTTGACAGGTTCAGATCTCAGAAGAAATGCTATTGTACCCTTTATCATTGTATGTTAATTGCCTGTGAGGAAATATTTCACTCGAGGATTGTAGGCTCTGCCAGTCTTCATAGACATGAGGCTTTACTAAACAATGTAACCGACTCATTTCTACAGGTAACACCTATTCAGGTCAATTTAAGGAAGTAAAACAATTATTTATACAAATCAATACTATAAATCTTATTAGGCTCAGTGAAACAAGAAGGAATATTAGGCCTTTATATTTTTGTGTAACTATGGTCAGTATCCAAGAGTATTGCTCATAGTATTTTTAGATTGTATAGTATACTTTAACACTTAAATACTCAGTGATATTCAAGTAGTATGTGGTATTACCTTTTTATCTCATGAATGTATTACACCAAGTTATCTTTATGAGGATAATGGTTAACAGATTTATACTGAGTGGTATCTTTTATTTACTCTGCTAAAAGTCTCAACTCTACATATCTCTGTAGTACATAACTGCGACTCATTTTAATGCCACACTTTTGTGTTTTGCCAGAAGCCAGGCGATGGTGATACGGACGTCGGCAAAACCCAAAATAATTACCTCACAATTATGAAACAAAGCGGCTTCCTTTCCATTTTTTTCCTTGGGGTTATTATTGTGCCCCTATATAAAAAATAAAGAAACAAAATCATCATCTTGCCTGTTTTCATGAACAAATAAGCAGAATAAGGTTAATCAAGCCTTTTTGATAACTTCTGAATAGCACGCGTCTACGTGCCTGGCGCGTGATTCCAAAAGACGCGCGTCTTAAGAGCGCGAGACGCGGCGACTGAGTGCAGATTCAGGATCCCTCTAGCCGCCCAACAATATGTTTAATTGAAATTGCTTCCTCAGGCATCTGGGCCTTTCTGCTTTAGGTTTTCATTCCGGGAATAAATGTACCTTTTGCATCAGGGGTTGTCAGCAGTTGTCCCCTGCCTGTTCCGCTTTCGTCCACTAGGGGGCTGTGCACCATAGCCAAAGACGAAGGAAGCACGCTGTCAGCTTCTCAACCAACGAATAAACGAATCTCAACCAAATATACCAGATACCTTAAAGAGATACCGTTTTTATCAGGGCACTTTGGAATATATACTTCCCAACACAGTGTTTAAGCTATATCTGGGAAAAGGGAAGGGAGTAATTCTGTACTCCCAAATTACTTTTTTCTTATTAGCGATAACATTTCCGCGTGTTTCCCATGGAAAAATGTGAATATCTTCAACCAATTAATATGCATACATCTCAGTATGATTTATATGTTTGCATGTGTGCCCTCACCCCACCCCAGCAGTGATGAAGAACATGGAAGTGTTTTGGTATCTCTGTTACCGTGGTAGGCAACCTTATCAGAAAGTGAAATGTGGAACTGCAGCTCATTTCCTGTAAGTACTTAGATGAAATGAAAAACGTTTTTTTTTTTGTTAGTGTTCGTTGAATCAGACTGATTAGAAAAAGCATTTAATGATCTGAATCCAACAAATATTAAATAAATAAATATTCATGGGATGTAGATATTTGTCACAATTAAAATTTAAATACAATTATACAAATAGAAATAATTAAAATAATTATCTTTAAAGTGTTGCCAGCAAGAGCTCTTGCCTGCAGGGGAAGCTGACAGGGCTTTTCACTGTGCGAGTGAGGTTGGTGCAGGTTTGTAGTCTGCTCTCTGCTGTGGGAACAGGGAGCAAGATCACGTACAGTGCCCCCTGGCTGTGGGGACGGGGAATGGGATTGGGTGTGGTACCCCCTCGCTGTGGGGATGGGTTATGGGATTGGATGTGGTGCCCCCTGGCTGTGTGCACAGCGAGCGGGATTGAATATGGCGCCCCCTGGCAGTGGGGACGGGGAATGGGATTGTATGTGGCACCCCCTGGCTGTGTGCACAGCGAGCGGGATTGAATATGACGCCCCCTGGCTGTGGGGACGGGGAGCAGGATTGAATATGGCGCCCCCTGGCTATGGGGACGGGGAGCAGGATTGAATATGGCGCCCCCTGGCTGTGAGGACAGGGAATGGGATTGGATGTGGTGCCCCCTGGCTGTGGGGATGGGGAGCAGGATTGAATATGGTGCCCTCTGTCTGTGGGGACGGGGAATGGGATTGGATGTTGTGCCCCCTGGCTGTGGGGACGGGGAATGGGATTGGATGTGGTGCCCCCTGGCTGTGGGGACGGGGAATGGGATTGGATGTGGTGCCCCCTGGCTGTGGGGACGGGGAATGGGATTGGATGTGGTGCCCCCTGGCTGTGGGGATGGGGAATGGGATTGGATGTGGTGCCCCCTGGCTGTGGGGATGGGAAGCAGGATTGCATACAACACCTTCTGTTAGGCAACTATTTTGTGTTTTCAAAGTGTACTTTGGTTCCCTCTCCTTTATTCCTCAGTCATTTTCTTTGATTGTTACGAAGAGGAACTCTCAAATTTTGTCTTGTAAAATCCTATTTAAAAATATAGCTGTCTTCTTCAAAAATATTTATTCTGAATATAAAACCAGTTTGGCAAACAATATCAATAAGTTTAGACATTAATTGACCGTTGAAATGTACTTTGGTCCAGAAGGGAAAAACATTTCTGATGCACATAAAAATATAGCATATATAAAAATGCATGTCCTTTCATCTGTGGAACATATCAGTTTGTTGCCTACAGTCATTTCTATTCCTAAGAAAATTGCACTCCTCGAGAGAAACTCAGGATATATTTATGCTTTGAATAAAACGAGTTACCTTCAAATTTTCATCAGAAACATTAGTACAGTAAGCATACGATGTGAATGGGACACGTGAAATAACTGGCATTGTAGATACATGATCATTGGACATTAGTGTTGGTGGCAGCATTTCCCAGTCTGGTTCTTGGGCACCCACAGATGGTCCAAAATTTTCCTCAGGAGCTGGGAGGGAGCAAAACTGTGGACTGTCTGTGGGTCCCCGAAGACCAGATTGGAAAACACTGCTTTATAGTCATTTTAAAGCATCCGGAGTTGCTTGGAGTGGCAACAAAGTGTGATCTCTCCTTCACCCAGTAGAGGTCTTTTGCTCAGATCCAAATGAAGCCTCTGTGAGATCTTCAAAGGCTGGTTCTCGGAGAACGATGCAAGACGCGTCAGTCATTGAATACATCGTGTCTCCATATAGCAGTGATCTTGTTTTCATCCCTGGGAATTAGAACAGAAAATGCAAAGACCTTGTTTCAGTGATTCCTTTTCCCTGGGAGTAGGTTCTGCAAGTTCTATAGCTGAATTACCACCACAGTGTAATCGGCCGTCTCCAGAATTCCCCAGTGGTGATCGTTATTGATGGTTTAATTCTGATTCTTTGGAAGCTCACAGCTGGTCTGCAGCGTCATGCTAGGGTGTGGGTTTGGCATAATCCTTGAAAGCATAGAGGTACAAGGGTGCCACTGTTGCGTGTCACGGCTTACCAATGGAGGCCATTGATTTGTGTCTGGGGAACATTGGGATGATTGCTTTGAGGGAGACTGCTTAGGGACTGCTGCTGTGTAAAGCACACAGGTGGCACTTTCTGATTGGGGAACATTGCAGATATCTGTTCCTGCGGAGGTGCGTGTGACCCAGGATGAGTGCATCGTCCCCTGCCTTACCACTATGCTTCTGAAGGACGGGAAGGGGCCCGCTTTGTGTTGTGCGTCTGGAGGCGCTGATGGGCATTTCCCAAAGTGGTTTGGAACTCCTTACTGATAATGCTTGTCAAAGACACGTAATAAAAAAAGGCAGGAGATCCAGTAGAAAGACCTTACTGCTCTCCGTCTGGGAAATAGAGGTTGCTGATCGGTGCGTGGTCTGTGTTCAGGCGTCCTCAGTGCTCTGTGCATTGGGAGTGTCTTTCGAGTGAGAATGTTAGGCTGGCTGGTTCGTGTCCTGAAATCAAAGTCAGGGACCGGCAGAGTTGGTGGACAACTACCTTTTTCCTCACAGTCATGAATATACACTTCAACATTAAAGGGAATGACTGATATCTCTGGTGGGGTTCACTGCTACATCCATAGATGTTTTAAAGGGATCTGAAAGAGTCTGAAGCTTTCATGAGCAGATTGTGTCATTATGCATTAGCAGCAGTCACAGTAAAGGGATGCAGGCTGAGGGATACTTTTCAAGAATTGTAGATTTTTTTGTAAGACATGAATATAACGTGTCTTTTGCAGATAGCTGGTCATAGGAGACTAGGCAGTTTTTGAGCTAGTGATGCTTTTAGTCAATAAAATACTCACTGAGATTAAATGAATCCTGGAAGGAACATACAATGGGTCTTGCTGTTCCTGGAAATGTGGTGGGGAGGAGGGGGGGGGTGGAAGGGAATGGAATGAGATCAGCTGAGGTCCATCATATTTAATATGCCTGGGCAGGAGGAAAAGTTTTGAGGGTAAGTGAAGTTTCAATGAAAGTAACTGAGCAGTAGAAGAAGGCAAACTGCACCCGCCGAACGGAGCACGTTCCTCACATAAACTCCATTTACTCACACGTGTGTTACATTGCTGCCTGTGGAGTGCATTCCTCTCATAAACTCCACATGCTCACAGGCATACCACCTTCCTGCCAGGAAAGCGTGTTCCCCATGCAACTTCTACACGCTCACAGGCATGCTGCCTTGCTGCCCACGGAGCGGGTTCCTCACATAAACATGCTGGCACATGTGTCTCCTTCTTGCCTACGGAGCGCGTTCCTCATGTAGACGCCACATGCTCACAGGGGTGCCACCTTCATGACCACAGACCCTGATTATCCCGCCAGCTTCTATGACGTGCCACCATCCCGTGAGTCAGAAGTCGGCCCGATCCCTGGCCACAGAGCGGCGTGTAATTGCAGGCTGATCCTGCAGGCTGATCTGCAGTACTCTGGAGGCCCCCCCCCCCTGCACCCTGTGCCCCATGCTCCCCCCCAGCTTCATCACCCTGCCCCCATCCCGCACTGCGGATCCCTACAGTACACAGGGTGATTATGCATCATCTTAATGGCGCTCGCTGTCATTTTTTATGACACCGACTTCCGTGCAGCCAGTTGTACTTTCAGCTGTTTTTTTCTGCATTTCCTTTGGAAAATCACTCCGTTTGCTCCCTTTTACATGATTTGCTACTGCTATTTTTTATCATTTTAATTTTTGACGGATATTAAATGATTAATCCGTCCCATTTAGGTGAGCCACAGACATGAATCAGCCACTAGCCTGACATCTGTTTACTGGCTGTCCTTATGTACCATGTCTTCACACTGCATCTGTTCCCTGCGTCTGACTCTCGCTACAGGGCTCTTCTCTTGGCTGTTATTTTACCGGCATGCAGGATGCAGGCCGAGCTGCCATTAACGGTGACGCCATTGCAAATTCTGCACAAATAGCTCTGCCATTCAGAAATGAATAAAGTCCACTATCAGCTGCCCGCACTTTAAGAAATGTTACAACTTAAACAGGTCTGTCAATAGGAAAATTAACTTCTGACCATTTTAAAAGCCTTTTTACAAGTGTGTGTAAATTGGCAGATATTAAAAAAGACTCGGATTTACTCAACTATTCAGCTGAGAGATGTTTTTGAAAGCTAATTAGTTCCCATAGATTAATTAACTGGTGTAACTTGGTTTGCATGTTCTTTACAATTAAATGTGATACCTCATTAAATACTAATTGGTATAAGGTTTTTTAAAGGGTTCCATTAATGTATTGAACATACAGAACAATTAATAGAGGCCTTATGTTATCCCCATTTTTGGCATTAATTAATTATTGATTTATTGACTTAACATAAACTGTTTGTTCTGGTAACTTTTTACACCTTTTTCAAGAGATGGAACAATATGAGGTCTTTGTGGAAAGCACCCAGATGTCCCACCTTGCCATTTTATAATGGATGCATAGGTACTGCAATGACTGTCAATACCATTAAAGTTTCATTAAAATTATAAAAGACTTAAACACCTGGTGTGAGTATACAGACTTGAGATATTCTAACCAGTAGTCCAATGTGTGAAGCATACAGTGAGCACAGGGGCATGAGACAGTGGAAATTCTGGACAGGATGCCAGTCCATCACAGGACACAGGGCTGGGGACACTCTGGACGGGATTCCAATCCAGTACAGGGCTGGGGGACACGCTGGATGGGATGCCAGTCTATCACAGGGCTGGGGACACCCTGGAAGGGATTCCAATCCAGTACAGGGCTGGGGGACACCCCGGATGGGATGTCAGTCCCTCACAGGACTTGGGGACACCCTAGATGGGATGCCAGTCTATCACAGGGCTGGGGACACCCTGGATGTGATGTCAGTCCCTCACAGGGCTGGGGACACCCTGGATGTGATGTCAGTCTATCACAGGACTGGGGGACACCCTGGATGTGATGTCAGTCTATCACAGGACTGGGGGACACCCTGGATGTGATGTCAGTCTATCACAGGACTGGGGGACACCCTGGATGTGATGTCAGTCTATCACAGGACTGGGGGACACCCTGGATGTGATGTCAGTCTATCACAGGACTGGGGGACACCCTGGATGTGATGTCAGTCTATCACAGGA